>CM035425.1:105778656-106231156 GCA_020310875.1 Ceratopteris richardii | reverse complement strand
CACATGATCAATTCAAGAAATAAGGGCAAATGGAGAACCTTGGATGTCTCTAATCACTTGCCTTTTATCTCCTTTAACCTTGTCCATTTTTGACATTTCTCTTCCCTCCTAAGCTAATTCAGTGTTTGAAAGTCTTATCCTATGTGTGGTCACAAAGAAAGTTATTTCTTGGGACATGATGAAGTCACCACTAGGGAATTGAGTGAACCTTGGATGACCCTAAATATTTGAATTTGTCAGGTCTTTATCTCCTCCTACCTTTTCTTTTATTTTTTCCTTTCATTCCCTTTAAGCAAAGAAGACTGATTTGTATCCTTATTTCACATAGATCATGGCTAAGGCAAAGCATTCTGTTAGAAAGCCATATAGCTTATCGAACTTGTCCCCTGCATTGTGGAATTTGGGGGTCCCATGGACACTAGTCCCATTCACTTGTAACTTTTCTCCTTTATTTTGATTAAAGTCCGAGAGAATACACCAAGGTCGAACTTCCTTTATAAAGAAAAATATGGAAAGATATCCATTCCGGAAATCTCAATGGCATGGCCGATACAAATCTTAGGGCTTTTCCATTTTTCTTTCCGTATGAGGGTTGTAAACAAAATAAAATCAACACAATAGATGTTAAAGGGCCAAAACATACTTCGTCCTCACTTCCATTTCCATTCCTCTTTACTTCCATTTCCATTTCAATGTCTTGAATGCACTTTTGCATAGACTTCCATTTCCATTTCAATGTCTTGAATGCACTTTTGCATAGAAGGACAAAGGAAATTAAATAATCTAATGAATGTCCGGAAACTTCAACATTAAAACGAAACCCCAATATACAATATCAATTGAGAAAACGTCACTAAATGTCATTAATACTGTGTATATACATATCTAGTTGTCATCTAAAACTAGATGGATGTGCTTTTGTATGTATGTTTGTGTGTGCAATTTGATACGCATGTGTGATTGTCTATGCGTGAGTATGTGTAGTTGCCTATGCATCTACATGTGTTTAGTTATGTCACACTATGAGTACGTGGCTGTTTATGTACGTGATCAAATAAGGTTGTGCATGTACTTCTGTGTTAGTGTCCAATGCGTATGGCTATTTAGGCTGATCAAATGAATGATTGAGATTTTAGAAAAGTCTTTAAAAAAGTTAATCTTATTCATTACTAATTGTTTTTTTTTTCAAAAGGAAGTTGGGCCGATGCCTATTCTCCCATGCTTGAACTAATAATGCCTTCGGGATCATTGTATAATTAATTTTTGACATTTCTGCTTGGTAACCATTCCATTATAATTAACTAATGCATCTATTTGAGATATATGGGCTTAGATTACGGAGGGTAGTATAGGAGTGTTTTAGCCCACAGAAAGTTTGAACCTTAATTATATTCTCATGTGTACAGGAGTGTATTTTCCATTATATATGAATATGCGAAAGCATGTAAACATGAAAAAGACCACCGCAAAAATTGTTATACAAATTCTTAAGAAAAACCATGAAATTGTGAACATTTCAGACAATAGGTTGATACGTATAAAAGAAAAATTATACATGCATGTGTGTGCACATCTACGTGCATTTGAGTATGTACGAAAGTATGCTTGTATATGTGTGATGGATTTAAAAATGGAAAAAAAATGTGTGACGGAGAAGAGATAATTAGGACAATACAAAGACATATTTTAAAGAGTGTTATCCATTGAGAAATCCTTTGCATGCTTAGGTAAAAGAATCTGAGATTTTAAGAAGTCCCCTTCTTTCAAACACCATAGGGTGTTTGTAATTGAAAACAACAAACGAAAAAGAAAATGGCTTTTTTCTCTCCAACTCTCTTGTAATTTATTCTTGAGTCTTAATTTAAAGCAAGATTTGTGCAAAACAAAATATGAATTGGAGGCAAATATGTCTTGACAAGGGAAAAATATACTTCAAAGTGTGGAGTGTACAAACATTAAGACCTTGTTAGGGTTTCTTGAATAGATACAAAATGGGGGGAAATATGTCCTGAAGAGGGAGAAAAAGGTTCCCTAGTGGAACTAAGTGAGATATCTCTACCATTATGTAAAGAAACTTTCATGAGACGGTGATGTTGTTAACTAAAAGGTAGGGCTCATGTATGTAGAAATGTCTAACAATGTGGAGTATGGGCAATCCACAAGAGAAAATTAGGCTAAAGCTTTGAACTGTCACCTTGGATTGCCTCTCTGAGAAGGTTTACATATATGTATGCATGTATGTGCATGTTACTATGTATTTACACATGCATATGTGTGTGTCTATCTGTTTTCTATAGTTGTGGAGGAAAACGTATTCTGATAAAAGATATCATGCAGATCTAGAGAGAAAACACTATAAAGTATGGAATGTACAAAGATTTATAGGTTCTTAGATTGCTTGCTTACATAAAAACTGAAAGGAAAATTCTCAAAGTTCTCTAGTAGAGCTAACTATTCTCACAAACATCACTCCATTATGTACAAAGAAATTCACTTACGAGATATTTTTTGAACAAAGTACTTGCATTGATGTATGTGATATATCTTGAAATGTGGAATAAAGACAATCCAAAGTACTATAAAATCAGCCCACAATTTAAAATAATGACATGTGGTAACCTACTCGAGGAGATATCATCATTAGAGAGAAAAATGGCAAAATAGGTTGTGTAAGGATTTTAATTTAGATTAATTTAGATTAAAATTGTCAAATGATCTCTCAAAATTCTTGTGGAGGGTCATTTGAAACGTATCTTCCATGACTATATCATATTTTGAAGAGATACAAAGTTAGTGTGAAAATCATGAAAAGTGATATTCCCCAAAGTTTGTGTCCATCTGAGCTACAATGTATTTTAATTAATTCCTTCCTCTCGTTCTTCAAACAATATAATGTTCTTTCTGTACATGTTGTACTTTTTTTACTCTATTCTCTGAAATAGATCTTTAAAATACTCTCGTTTCATGATGCACTTTTGCATAGAGAACTTCAATTCAAACATATTCATTGAGCGTTCGACTAAGACAAGCAGGTGTGATAAGTTTCATACCAACATTGTGCTAAGTCACGAGTACTATGCAACAAAGAAAAGCTATTTTGAAGAGCTCTATATCTTTATGAAGATGAAGCATTACAATCGAAAAAAGAATGGAGGCACGCGGATGAGAAAGAGGACGAGGAGTCTGTTGGAAAAAAAGGAGAAGATAGGTCGACTATGGAGGCGTCATGCGTATCTACGGGCTAGCAGAACTTTGACGACAACTCCACACGATTGATGCATGCGATTAATTTTTTGAGGTCTCTATCGAAGGGGAATCGTTCTAACATTATGTGAGATCATCAGAACACCAATGAAGATGGGGTCGCTAGAGACGAGTTAGGACCCAGAATACTTCAGCGCAGATATCCTCAGATATAGCAAAACTCCCCAATTGTCCTCGAAACTCTGGGTATATTAGTCTCGGCCTCCTTGTCAGAACTTTTTCCGGAACACACGGAAGATGGTCCCCTGTCCGAATTGCGAGAAGTGCCAATCATTCGGTTGTGCTCCCACTTCCATTCTGACCCTGATCATCTTTGTCTTGACGGCGCCTGTGCAGCCTCTGGAAACCGCCCCTGCATCTGAACGGTAGTCAGACACTTCCTTCCGTTACGTTGCTGGATGCGAGCAAGCACGTAGACTTTTGTTCCAGCATCAGACTTTTCCACAACATTTGCATCAGCAAACGGATCGAATGCACATCAGTTAACAGAACATCATCAGCGGAGTTGCAGATTCTCACTTAGAGCGGAACAATGGTAAAGATCAGCAAGAATCAGAGCATCAAATGTTGTTCGAGCAGGTGGATGAGAGGGAAGATGAGAGAGATGTCAGATCACTATTGCATCATGTTTGCCAAAAGCATCTACGTGAAAATTGGCCTATCTTGCCCCCCCTTCCCATCTGTGTGTGAGCGCGCTAGAGAATCTATATAATGCCCCTTGTCCATAGTGTCCCCTTCGAGAGAGACCTCAGAAAATCAATCGCATGCATTAATCGTGTGGAGTTGTCGTCAAAGTTCTTCTAGCCCGTAGATACGCATGACGCCTCCATAGTCAACCTATCCTCTCCATTTTTCCAGCAGACTCCTTGTCCTCTTTCTCATCCGCGTGCCTCCATTCTTTTTTCTATTGATCAGCAGCCCCTCCTTTTCCCCAATCTGCCACTCTTTTGCCCTCTGCAAAATTAATCGGAGAGCTTTTCATCACCTCCTCCCTCCTCGCAGCACGCGTTCCTTCGTTCTTTTTCCAACGCTGTGCATCCAACTTTTATCCAAAACATGTGTATAAAAATTGTTTGCTATATTTGTCGTTCCTTTTTTAGATGCTTTTCTCTCTTAAAAGAACCTCTAGAATTTAGAGTTGAAACTCTATAACTCTATAGTTAGAGGTAATATATAACTACTGCTCCATGGATTCGGACATGCGTACATATGTTTCAAAAGATGGAGGAGCCATATATATAACATGCTCTTTGCATAAGATTCGACCAATAAACAATATCACATAATAAATCATCTTATGTCTGTACCCTTAATCATTGTAATGGAATCACCCATCATCAGTGGGCCATAAATGTCTCCCGCTTCATTGATAGCATTGTCAAATATATGAACATGCTCATACTGAACAAATAAACACTAAAAACCTTGGCAGCTACATCCTTAGCCTAAATTCTTAGTATCAAGATCCAAAAGAAATAGGACAACTGCATGATCCTAAGGCATCTTGAACCTCCGCATGTTGTAAGGTGGAAGCATCCACTTCCTATTTTTCTTTCTATTGATATGACACTTCCGAATACATAACTCATCTTGTATTGCACCCTTTGAATTCGTTTTTGCTTCATCAAGAGTAGAGATGAGAATCTCTACGACACTCACCCCCACCAAACTTGTGCGTCCTCCGGATGCACCAACCTGAGAATAAACCGGCCTTCTTCAAAATATCAAATTTGTTTTCATTTTAGTAGTTTACAAAATCTTGTAAGTGCATGGGTAAAAATAGTAAAGTTCCTTATGCATGGTCATGTAATGTGACCCTATCGCATGCATACTTTTAGTGTATTTTCAAAAATTTATGGTGCATAAGGGATAAAAGCTTTTGATGAAGAGGTTTTTATCTCCTAGACTTAGACTTTGCTTGGAGATTTCATAATGCATTTTACAATGGAGATTGGTGCAAACGGGCGTGCACCTAAACGAAAAGCTCAACATGTGTTTATACATAATTTGATGTGTACTTTAAATGCAAGGTTACACAAAATGGTGCAAAAGTGGAAGTAAAAGGTTAGTCATGATCTATTCTTGAAGAAAAAGCTGGTTTGTCAATACCTCCCATTCTTCATCCTAAACCTGAAAAATAATTCATGTTGAAACAATTGTGAGAAACATAACTATTAGCAGATTTATACCAAATCTAGCAGTCCAAGATAAGACTTCTCGATAATCCATCTGTAATAACCAAAGCAATATTAAGTCAAATTTTAAACATAGAATTAAAAAAAAGTAAAATATCTTTGATCAATGATACGTTACCTTTTTGACGAGGAAGTAGGCGATAACTCCCATATAAATACCTTTCTGATGAGGAAGTAGGTTATAGCTCCCATATAAATATTCTTTTTGATCAGGAAGTAGGTTATAACTCCCATATAAATATTCTTCATGGATCGAAAATATTCATAAACATTCATAAACTTTTAATCATCATAATTATCAAAGAAAATTTGAACTATTTCTTTCTTTGTGCGTCTCATCCTTGTGCACGAACTGTATTATAAAAAACTTTTCATCAAACTCCTTTTTCGTAAAAAAAAACAAAACAATTTGATTCATCTTTTCTTGTCAAACTAATATATTAATCATTTCTTAGTTTAATCATTTCTTAGTTTAATCATTTCTTCTATTTTCTTCAATGTAAATTCTTAGTTTTCTTGTTAAATTTTAAAGGTTTTGTTTGTTTTGAATTTGTGTTCATATTGTTTTCGGTTTGTTTAATTATATCATCAAGAAGTTGCTTCTCAATTTCATTTTTTTGTTTTTCACAATATTGATTCATAGTACTTTGTTTCGTCTCTTCTCGTTCAGTACAACATATCGAGGGAATACCGACGGTTAGTGTACCGACGGTCACCTGTCGGCGTCGGTATGACCCTCAGACAATTTGGGAAAGCCTCTTTGCCTCGGACAACAAGCATGCAATATATGCATACATGCATGCATGAATGCATATGCATAATTGAATGCATACATGCATGCATATGCATACAAGCATGCATATGCATACAAGCATGCATATGCATACAAGCATGCATATGCATACATGCATGCATATGCATACATACATCCATGCATTCATGTATGCATACATGAATGCATATGCATACATGAATGCATATGCATACAAGCATGCATACATACATGAATGCATATGCATACAAGCATTCATGCATATGTATACAAGCATGCATATGCATACACGCATGCATATACATACATACATGCATGCATTCATGTATGCATGAATGAATGCATATGCATACATGAATGCATATCCATACATGAATGCATATGCATACAAGCATGGATACATACATGAATGCATATGCATACATGAATGAATATGCATACATGAATGAATATGCATACATGAATGCATATGCATACAAGCATGCATACATACATGCATGCATTCATGTATGCATACATGAATGCATATGCATACAAGCATGGATATGCATACAAAAATGCATATGCATACAAGCATGCAATACATCGAATATATGCATATGCATACATGAATGCATATGCATACAAGAATGCATATGCATACAAGAATGCATATGCATACAAGAATGCATATGCATACATGCATGCATATGTATACATACATGCATGCATTCATGTATGCATATGCATACATGAATGCATATGCATACATGAATGCATATGCAGACAAGCATGCATATACATACAAGAATGCAATATTTGCATACAAGCATGCATATGCATAAATACATGCATGTATTCAAGCATACATACATACATGAATGCATATGCATACAAGAATGCATATGCATACATGAATGCATATGCATACATGAATGCATATGCATACAAGCATGCATATGCATACAAGCATACATACATACATGAATGCATATGCATACAAGAATGCATATGCATACAAGAATGCATATGCATACAAGAATGCATATGCATACAAGAATGCATATGCATACAAGCATGCATATGCATACAAGCATGCATATGCATACATGCATGCATCTGCATACAAGCATGCATATGCATACATGCATGCATCTGCATACAAGCATGCATCTGCATACAAGCATGCATCTGCATACAAGCATGCATCTGCATACAAGTATGCATATGCATACAAGAATGCATATGCATACATACATGCATGCATTCATGTATGCATATGCATACATACATGCGTGCATATGCATACATACATGCGTGCATATGCATACATACATGCGTGCATATGCATACATACATGCGTGCATATGCATACATACATGCGTGCATATGCATACATACATGCGTGCATATGCATACATACATGCGTGCATATGCATACATACATGCATGCATTCATGTATGCATATGCATACATGAATGCATATGCATACAAACATGCATATGAATACATATGAATGCATACAAGCATGCATATGAATGCATATGCATACATGAATGCATATGCATACAAGAATGCATATGCATACAGGAATTCATATGCATACATGCATGCATATGCATACATACATGCATGCATATGCATACATACATGCATGCATTCATGTATGCATATGCATACATGAATGCATATGCATACAAAATTGCATATGCATACAAGAATGCATATGCATACAAGAATGCATATGCATACAAGAATGCATATGCATACAAGAATGCATATGCATACATGCATGCATATGCATACATGCATGCATATGCATACATACATGCATGCATTCATGTATGTATATGCATACATGAATGCATATGCATACAAGAATGGAATATATGCATACAAGAATGGAATAGATGCATACAAGCATGCATATGCATACATACATGCATGTATTCCAGAATACATACATACATGAATGCATATGCATACATGAATGCATATGCATACATGAATGCATATGCATACAAGAATGTATATGCATACAAGAATGCATATGCATACATGAATGCATATGCATACAAGCATGCATATGTATGCATACAATCACACATATGCATACATACATGCATGTATTCAAGCATACATACATACATGAATGCATATGCATACATAAATGCATATGCATACATGAATGCATATGCATACAAGAATGCATATGCATACATGGTTGCATATGCATACAAGCATGCATATGCATACAAGCATGCATATGCATACAAGCATGCATATGCATACAAGAATGCATATGCATACAAGCAAGCATATGCATATGTATACATGAATGCATATGTATACAAGCTTAAAAGGACATAGCAAAAGTACCATGACTGAGAATCTTCGTCAGAATTGTAAAGGCTAATGAATTGGAAACCATCGGAACAACAGAGAGTTATGGAGTTGATTGTTTATCAGATGGTGATGGTAGAACATCTTATGTATGGGTGTAGGAATGATAAATAATATCAGTATGATAGAGGAGAATACGTACGGAGTTGAACACTATTGACTTTCAACTACTTAATCATCATCGCGAGGTCGGATATTTTGGTAAATCGAAGTTAGCCATATCAAACAATTACTGTAGCACTCAATAGTAACTTTTATGTGAGATCATCAGAACACCAATGAAGATCGAGTCGCTAGAGACGAGTTAGGACCCAGAATACTTGAGCGCAGATATCCTCAGATATAGCAAAACACAATCCTCTAGTGGGGTATTCCTTCAATTTCCGAACACATGGACCTCACTATCTCAGACCACTACCCGATTACTCTTTCGTTCAAACCGATTCCCATGCTCCGAAAAGCTCCTTGGTTTCAGCTTGCCAGACGTCATTTTCCCTCCCCTCTATCCACCAAGAAAATTCCAGATTTTGGACACAGACGTTTGCCCACTATAATGAACCGGCTAAGTGTTGGAGAAGCATGGTGGAAAGGACTAGAAAAATTCTCATCAGGACGCACAAGGCCATAAGAGATATCCGGAATAAAAGGAGAGAAATGGTGTATCAGAGGCTCTCACATGTTGAAGAAGAAGTGAACAAAGGTAACTTGCAATGCCAACAAGGACTTCTGAAAATTAGGGAAGAGTTAGACTCCAGGAAGAGGTTCAAAGGAAAAATCTACAAATATTTTTCAAAGATTGGCGGGCGGGGAAGGTTGACAAACCTTCCAAAGAGATGTGTAACATCCTTAAAAGAAAACAAGCTAGGGAACCCCGACAACAATGCGATCGAATGCAGCACACAAGTTGAGAATAGATATATCATCGTCGAGCACTTCACCCATCTTCTCGGGGTCTCAACTCCTCTTTCCCCCACACAGGCGTGATTGCATGGCAGCCATCTCAAGGGTTGCTCAACCTAGAATCCCTCCGAACATGATTTCTCTGCTGGATGCTAACATTTTAGAGAACGAAATTATTGAGGTTATTGATTCTCTCCCCAATGGGAAGAGCCCGGGCCCTGATGAACTCACCAATGCATTTTTCAAAATCCTTTAAGCACGTGGTGGCCACCCCGCTGCGTCTTGTGTGGCAAGAGGCTCTCTCCTTCGGTGCCCTCCTCGCATGTCTTAATAATTGTGTCATCAAATTAATTCACAAAAGGGGAGATAAGAACAAAATTGAAAACTCGCGGCTGATTACCATGCTCCAAACTGGGTACAAGATAATCGCCAAAGTAATCACCAACAGAATCTCGTGTCATCTAAAGTCATGGCTTTGTGAGGACCATAAACGTTTTATCAAAGGTAGATCTATACTTGAAGCAATTGTCGATATTTGGGAAGGCCTTGCATTTGCGGAGGAGTCTGGTCAAGAGCTGATATTCATTAAGATTGACTTCGACAAAGCATATGACAGATTGGAATGGGACTTTATTCTTCAATCTCTCAAAAGATCTTGGATGCAGCCAAAAGTTCACGAAGATGGTTTCCACTCTACTCAGAAATGCCTCAACGAGAATAACCATCAACGGTAAGCTCTCTGAACCCATACATTTAAAAAGATCAATGAGGCAAGGTTGCCCACTCACTCCATTACTCTTCGCTATCTCCTCGGATGGCCTCAGCCGCCTATTTAAGCATCACTTGGATGCTGGAAATCTCAAAGGTCTCTCCCTTCCCCTTGGTCATGACTAGATGATTGTTAGACTCTTTGCCGACGACATGAATGCCTTTGTTCTTAACGACACAATCTGCATTGAGGTGTTTTGGAACTGCCTCAACACCTTTTGTATGGCATCAGGTTCAAAAATCAACCATGCTAAAACTCCTTTCAGAGCAATCCATGGGCCTTTGCTCCAACTGTTGATTGATCAGGGGTGTCAAGCTATCCCTAGCGGCCAAGTCTTTCGTCTCCTCGGCATTCCGATGGGCTTCAACATCTCGATGGACCAACAGTGGAATTGGATTCTATCCAAACTAGATAGCAAACTAAATCATTGGAAAGGTATGCAAGCTAACTTGGCAGGGCGTGCAATGGTTGTCAACACATTTATGCTTTCTACGATTATTTACTATATCTCGTGTTGGAGACCTAAGGAGAAAGAACTGGCCAAAGTGGAAAGCATCTGCAGAAACTTCCTATGGACTAGGGATCCCAATAGGAGGGGGATTCCCAAAATCAAATGGGAAACTTGTATTAGCTCAAAAGACTCGAGGGGCTTGGGTATTTTGGATATCACTAGGTTAGTTGTCAAGCTGGCAGCCAAGTGGTTTATCAAGGCTTGGTGCAATAGAGAGTCCTCCTGGGCTAAATTGATCTTTAGAAATTCCAAAGACCTTACCTTAGTTGGTCTTCCCGGCTGGAAGGACATTGGGATCCTCACGCTTTTGTTGTCCCCCCACCTGGTGTCCCCAAAAGGCTCTAGCCTCATGTGTTCCTTATGGAAGAGTTGGAACAAAGCCAAAAACTTCATTAGAGTTAGTGATGAGTGGAAGTGGGCTGCTGGGATAAGACAAAATGACTCTATCTAGTTCCCGATCAGCGGCTTAAGGGAGGTGGAGTCTTGGAACCTCCAAACGCTAAGCGACTATGGAACAAGGGGTACAAACAGTGGAAACAACTCTGGAAACAAGAGACTAGTGAGTGGATTAGGTTTGAAGACTTAGACCCAAGACATAGAATTTCTTTCGAAGAATGGACTCTTCTTCAAAACAGGTGTTGAGTGTGGGATCACTCAACTACCCGCCTTCTCTGCGGACAAGATCTTCCTTGCCTAGAGGGCCTCAAATGGAGCAATGGTAAGAAACTATCCAGAATTCCCAACTTCAAAGAAAACTTAGATGTTCATCACACTCTTAACAAGGTGTGGTGCCTTTCTTGGACCAAACTTCGATGGGAACTCAAGTTCATGTCGATTTAGCACCCCCTTATTGAGATTAAGAAATATGTTCTCATGTGGCAAATCTTGCATAAAGGTATCTGGTACAACGCAAGGGCCAACAAAATTTGTGGTGTGCCTCCATGGTGCAAGCGGTGCCATCGATGCATCAAAGACCTTGTTCACCTCTTCTTCGATTGCCCCAAGTCGCGCACGTGACACAGATTTTGCATCTCTCAAACCAAATTAATTGGCAACAGGCGTTGTTGGGTGAGGCACTTGGCTGCTCTTCTAGGCTGTGGAATGCCATTAGAGGCGAGACTCTCTGGAAAATTTGGAGGGAGCGATGTGCTGTCAACTTTGGCCAAACCCCAAAGGAATGGTCGATTGAGAAATCCTTATTTCTTCTAGGTAAAAGAATCTCTCGAGACAAGAGTTCTCCTCCATTTAGGCACCACTGTATTTATCTCCTCGTAGATAACAAGCTGAAACCCAAATGGGTCCCCCATGAAGGAGATGATAGTTTTGTATGCCTCATTTGTAACACCCTCTAGCTTACTGAACTCGTCCCCTGCTTTGTGGGATTTGGAGGGTCCCATGGGCACTAGTCCCATTCACCTGTAACTTTTCTTCATTATTTTAATTAAAGTCTAAGAGATTAGGCCATGACCGAACTTCCTTTTATATAAAAAAAAAAATTGTCTTCGAAAGTCTGCGTATATTAGTCTCTGCCTTCTTGTCAGAACTTTTGTTGGAACACATGGAAGATGGTCCCCTGTCCGAATTGCGAGAAGTGCCAATCATTTGGCTGTGCTCCCACTTCCATTCTAACCATGATCATCTTTGTCTTGACGACACCTGTGGAGCCTCTGGAAACCGCCCCTCCATCTGATGAAAGCAAGATGAACTCCTTTTGGATTTTGTTGTACTTATATTCTTTCTTTAGGCCCTAAACGGTAGTCAGACTCTTCCTTCCCTTACGTTGCTGGATGCGAACATGCACGTAGACCTTTGTTCCAGCATCAGACTTTTTCGCAGCATTTGCATCAGCAAACGAATCGAATGCGAATCAGTTAACAGAACATCATCAGCGGAGTTGCAGATTCTCACTCAGAGCAGAACAATGGTAAAGATCAGCAAGAATCAGAGCATCAAATATTGTTCAAGCAGGTGGATGAGAGGGAAGATGACAGAGATGTCAGATCACTATCGCGTCATGTTTGCCAAAAGCATCTACGTGAAAATTGGCCTATCTTGCCCCCCCCCCCCTTCCCATCTGTATGTGAGCGCGCTAGAGAATCTATATCATGCCCCTTGTCCATAGTGTCCATACTTATATTTAAATTAAATAAAATAACAGATGTAATCAAACTTATAGATAAATCAAAAGCATCCACCACGCACAATGCGGATGTCCATTCTCTCTCTCCTCGCGTCGTTCTCTTTCTCTCTTGGCGTCGTCTTCCTCACCGAATCTCTGTATTCTGCTATGCTCTACTTCTCCACATGGTATCAGAGCCGACGGCCCTGGCGTGCTTGAGAGGCCCATCCGCGCGCGATGCTCAATTCATCATGAAGGATTAATCTCTACGGAGCTTAATGGACAGGGAAGTGCTCTTCTCTCCTGCTTTGTTATTACTCATTGCTTTCACCATAACTCATATATATATATATATATATATATATATATATATATATATATATATATATATATATATATATATATATATATATATATATATATATATATATATATATATATATATATATATGTGTGTGTGTGTGTGTGATAACACACACACACACACATACATATATATATATATATATATATATATATATATATATATATATATATATATATATATATATATATATATATATATATATATATATATATATATATATTTGTGTGTGTGTGTGTGGGTGTGTATGTATGTATGTATGTATATTGTTAGAAATATATATATATATATATATATATATATATATATATATAGATATATATATAGATAGACACACACACACACACATATATATATATATATATATATATATATATATATATATATATATATATATATATATATATATATATATATAAGTGTGTAGACACACACACACATACACACACACATAGATACACACACATATATGTGTGTGTTTGTGTGTATAATGTGTGTATGTGTGTGTATATGTATGTGTGTATGCATGGGTATCTAATATATGTGCATATGCATGTGTGTGTGTACGCATGTGTATGTGTATCTATGTATGTATATACAACTATGTGAGTCTATGTGTACAGTGTATATATGATTATGTATGTGTATGTGTATGTGAGTATGTGTATGTGTCTATGTGTGTATTCATTATATGTGTATATCTGCATGCATGTGTATGTGTGTGTGTAAATGTGCATGTATGTGTGTGTGCGTGTAAATGTGCAAGTATGTGTGTGTATGGATGTGTAAGTGTGTGTATGCATGTATGTGTACCTCCGGTCGCATTCCTTTCTCTCTCTCTCATATACATACATACACTCATAAACACACATACGCATATCCATATATATATACATACACACATACAAATGTATGCATGTGACCTCATGTGCATGTAGGTTCG
Organism: Ceratopteris richardii; assembly: GCA_020310875.1. NCBI lineage: Eukaryota > Viridiplantae > Streptophyta > Polypodiopsida > Polypodiales > Pteridaceae > Ceratopteris > Ceratopteris richardii. The sequence goes on along the minus strand of CM035425.1, from coordinate 106,216,936 downwards.
TGTGTATATATGTGTGTATATAAATATATATATATATATATATATATATATATATATATATATATATATATATATATATATATATATATATATATATATATATATATATATATATATATATATAACAATTAAAAGCAATGCATACCATGCATTATCACGGTGATGAGCCACAAGTGTTTGCATCTCTTTTAGACACCACTTATTTGACCACCTAGTCCCAAATTCTGTCTCAAGTGAATTAAGTACATATTTTGTATCCCTCTCATCATGCTCACTACAAAAATAAAAAACAATCATGTAAATAAAACATAAGATATTTATTTCAATTTATATGTAAAACTTATACTTACTTCCACTGCAAGTGGACAAGGCACATGTAGGAGTTACATAATGCTCACATTCTTCTCTCGAACTCCAGTCCATTCCCCGTATATAGTATATTGCCCTCAAGCTCTATATCGCGCTCGAGCCCTAGGGTGCCTATGCATGTCCTCACAGGCACCTGTGCTCTGCTCTCATGATCTCAAGGTGGTATAGGTGTCCTTAAAATAGATAGATAAAAATAAATTAAAATATGTATTATAACATCATTAAAAAAAATTATGAAAAAAAAAACATACCTATGAGTAGATAGTTCTCTTCTTGCATGTTGAGCCGCAGAAGAACCCTCCTCTGGTCACTGGGTAAGCATCTCGATCGTAAAATCAAATTCATCATCATGCATCTCTGAGTACTCGTGCATGATGATCCCTAAGGTATCAGGCGGAACTCTTGCTCATATAAGACTTTTTATGAGAGCGAGTTTCACCTTTCTCTCTCTACTAAGATCCATAATATCTGTACATATAAAACAAGATGGGTTAGAAATTAATATATGTACATGAACATATGTATGAATGAATACGTATGTGTGTATATGTATGTGTATGTATATGTACATGTACATGCATGTGTATGTATGCACTGTGTATGCATGCATATGTACATATGCATGTGTATGTATGTGTGTATGTTTATGGGAAGGTATGCATGTGACCTGATGTGCGTATACATATATGTATGTATATGTATGTGTGTGTGTATATGTATGTGTATGCATGTGTATGTGTGTATGCATGCGTATGTGTATATGCATGTGTGTATATGTGTGTATTTATATGTGTGTATGTATATGTAAGTACGTATATGTGTGTGTATGTGTATGTAGGTGTATATGTGAGTGTGTGTATGTGTGTATAGGTGAGTGTATCTATATGTGTGTATGTATATGTATGTATGTATATGTGTGTGTATGTGTATGTAAGTGTATATGTGATCCTGTGTATGTGAGTATATGTGTATGTGGGTGTGTATGTGTATGTATGAATTTATGTACGTATGTATGTATGTATGTATGTATGTATGTATGTATGTATGTATGTATGTATGTATGTATGTATGTATGTATGTATGTGTGCATATGCATGTGCATTATGTATGCATGTGTGTATGTGTATGTATGTGTGTCTCTATGTGTGTGTATACATATTTATGTTTAGTGTACGTGTGTTTTCATATGTGTGTATGTGTGTATGTATATGTGTATGCATGTGTATGTGTAAGTATGATTCTCTATCTGTCTATGCATATGTGTATGCATGTGCAATGCGTATGCATCTGTACGTGTATATGCATGTGTGTATGTATGTGTGCATGTGTATGTATACGTGTGTATGTATATGTAAGTACGTATATGTGTGTATGTGTATGTAGGTGTATATGTGAATGTGTGTATGTGTATATGTGTATGTGGGTGTGTATGTGTGTGTATGCATGTGTGTATGTATGCATACCCATGTGCATTATGTATGCATATGTATGCATGTATGTGTGTATGTGTGTTTCTATGTGTGTGTATGTGTGTCTGTATGTGTGTTTCTATGTGTGTGTATGCATATTTATGTTTAGTGTGCGTATGTGTGTTTTCATATGTGCGTATGTGTGTATGTATATGTGTATGCATGTGTATTTGTGAGTATGTGTCTCTATCTGTGTGTATATAAATATGTAAAAGTATGTGTGTATATATACATGTGGGCCTGCTACAATCTCCATGAATTTTTCTTGGCTGGTGTGAAGCAGGGTTTTGTAGCACCACTTCATCTCTAGAATCTATCCACCATCTCTTCAACAATCTATAGGCAACATCTCTAGCCATGATGCTTCACATGATCCCATTGTTGCACCTCTATACTCAACCTCTCTACTTGAAAAAGCAATAATTGATTGCTTCTTACTGCTCCATGTAATAGCTGCACTTCCAAGTGAGAATAGAAATCCACTAGTAGATCTTCTATTTGGAATACTACCTGACAAATCTGTATCAGTGTATCCATGAACCTACAATTCTACACCAGCTTCATAAGACAATGCATAATCAAAAGTAGCACTCACATATCATAGAGTGCATCTCAAAGCATCTATGTTTGGCTTCATGGGAACTTGCATAAATTGACTTTCGAGTCGAATACTACAGCTTAGATCAAGCTTTGTAATTGTGAGATATATCAAACTTCCCACAACACTCCTACACATAGTAGCATTTTGCAGTGCTTCAATAGATGTAGTATCCAACTTCAAATTTTGATCTAGTGGCATAGAAATTGGCTTACAATTGTCCATACCATATAGTTCCAACATACTCAAGGCATATTGCCTTTGCGACATCCATATACCTATTTCTATGTGTATAAATTCAATGCTCAAGAAATCGCATAGCACACCAAGATATTTCATGTCAGATTCCTACATAAGTAGCTCCTTTACCTTTTAAATACTTTCTTCATGATCACCAACTACAATGAAATCATCAACATAAATACCCATAATCGTGATGCCATCATCAACCTTCCTTGCTTATAATGAATGATGTGCATCACAAAGAGAAAATCCAATGGTGGTTAAGTAATCAACAATCCTTGCATGCCAATTATGAGGATCATTTTTAAGCCCATACAAATCCTTTTCCAACTTGGAAACATATTCTGGGTCCTTTGAATCTTTCTATCTTTGTGGATGGTCCATGTATACTTCTTGCAACTCATCATGTAAGAAAGCATTCTTCCCATCCATCTGATGCAAAGTCCATCCTTTTGTTATAGCTAATGCAACAAGTGCTCTAACAGTAGATATTTTAGCTATGGGGTTGAATGTAATCAATGCCATATGTCTGTGCATATCCTTTTGCTACCAATCATGCTTTATACCTGCTTATGATCCCATCAACATTGTGATTTACCTTGTAGACCCACTTGAAACGTATGGGTTTCTTTCCTGGCTACAATGGAACAAGCTTCCATATTTCATTTCCATAAAGTGTAGCCATCTTCTCATCCATAACTTTCTTCCAATCTACATTTCCAATTTCATCTTCAAAAGAAGAAGGTTCATCATCTTGTATTATGTTGGTCATGTAGGCAAAATGACAAGCCATGTGTTTATCATATGTAAATTGTTGCATTGAGTTGCTCATGCTCCCAAATCTTTTTGCCCTTGAGTCACGTCTCGTTGTATCATCTACATGTGCCTTTCATGTGTAATCGACCTTGTTGAGCTGCAACTAATTTCTTAGGCACCCAAATTTGTCGGAGACCTTCTTGTTGAGCTGGTCCTGGTTGCTTGGTTCTTGTCTTTGTATGGTTGGCTTGCCGGAGTGAGAATTGTGTTGGAAAGGCTGGTGGTTGCTCTCCTTTTTGTACCGAGATTCGCTTCATGCCCGGAACCACTTTCTTCTTGAAATCTCTTGGTCTATTTGATATAGCGGTTGTCATGTATTGTTTTGCTTATCTTTTTGGTTGAGTTGTGATGGCGGCATTCGTCCTTGCGCAAGAGGAGGAGTCTGCTTGTCTTTGAGCCTGTTCTTCCATGATTGAGTTCTTCTGGAACATAGAGCTTTGGACACATACAACATCTTTTTTGCTATGATTAGTCCTAGAAGAATTAAGAGAATGTGTGACGTCTGGATTTGTGAGCATGCAATTCTCTAACTCTAATGTAATGCATTGTTCCTATACCCAAACTTGAAGAAGTTGATTTCTTAGGTTCAAGTTGACTGCAGGTGGTAAATCCAATCTTCTCCCAAGACAAGTGGCTCTATAAGGTCCTCATCGTGACACACTGTAGCTCAGTGATGAGTAGCACCTCCTTTAATGTCAATTCGGGAAAACGTGAGGATGGTATGAAGACCTCGAGCAAGTGGAGGCACAAGTGCGTGAGTGAGAAGCACACAAACATGCACACACATACACACACACGCGCACACACGGCAAGACAAAGAGTGAGAAGCCATGGAGTTCTTAGATTACTTTCAAAAATCTCTTACAAGTTCATTTCAATTACAATCTCCCCCCAAAAATGAGCTCTCTAGCTCTATTTATAGTTTTTGACTAGGTTTTGGCCCTGTCCAGACCTAGTGTCCGGCCTAGTTAAAAATTAGGTTCCACGGCCAATTTGAGGGCTTAAACGGAGTCTAAAAAATACAAAAATTGATATGTAGGTACTTCTAAGGCTCCTCAAGCTCAAGGACTCCTTGGATTGCACAAAATGGAGCTACAAAAATATGAAATGGTATTTACAATGATTTGGTAAAATTTGAAGAGCCTATCTGCCAGATTTGCGTCGACTGCTTTGTCTACTTAATCCTTCACCTCGCTCTGACTCTCTCCATTGGCTTCCTTGTCTAGTCAGTCCTTGGGTGCCCATACTACTCTCAACACCCCCCCCTCTCTCGCGTCTGTCGTCCCTGACAGACCCTTGTTGCTGGGAGTGTTGGATGTAATATTCCACAACCTGAGTGGCAAGCTGATGTTCTTGTATGCGTAGTCCTCTAGCCAAGTCTGTCATCATACGATCCCAATCAATTGGTCCTGGAATGTTCGGATGTGGCAGACGTAACTGATCTGCATGGATCGCTTGTTCTACTGCGAATAGATGTAGCAAATGTGTGGGTCTGGAAATGAAAATTTCTGAATGATATTCCCAGAATCCCGTAGAGAACATTTCCTCAAATGTCTGCTTGAAGCATGCGGGTAAGTACTTTATTCGTGCATGCCAGGCAACGATTATAGTGACCGAGGAAGTCTGGCTCATGTCGTAGACTAAATCCTTGTTACCTTGGGAGAATCCAAGGGCAGATATGTATGGAGCTTGTACCATCCGAAAGGTTTTGAAGACAATGGTCATGAGCTCGAATATTTTCATACACATTTTCGCTGCTATGTCGGGTACATTATCTAGACGTGTAGACCAGTGCCGAATTGTTGATATCATGTAGGCTACGGTTGGGGTCCCTCGAGGTGGAGCAAAATATGGATAGTTAACCCAAGCCGAGCATTCTTTATTGTTTCGTACCTTGATCGCAAATGCTTGCCAAGATCTGCGACGTACCATTGGGCAATAACATGGATTATACTTGATATGCAGTGGCATGGTTGCCCAGGTGCTCATCATCTCAGGGTAATCGGCTAGTAGACGTGCACGCCAATTAGGCTGGAAAATCGAGCCCGCACGCGCATCTGTCGGTAAGTCCTCGGGCTCAAATTGAGTGGAAAATGTGGGCTCCTTCCCTGTATGTCTTTTAACTTCTGCATTATAATCATGTAGCAAGACAAAATAAGGCATGTATTGCGACTCGGATGTTGTGATTAACCGTTGGTGGGATAGGTTCTGAAAGTAAGAAGACCGAAGGACAATTTCTTCCAGATTTGTGAGAGATCGTATTTGCACGGCAACACGATCATCATGTGTCTTACCCACTTTCTCGACCCTTCTGACCCAATCTGGAACTTGAATTTCTAAAGTGTCTTGTCCTTCCTCTGTAATCCGACCACCGGATGTTGGCATTGGCTCATACGGCTCTTCATAGCTGTCATCGACAGCGATTTCCACTACTGTTTCAGGTTCTGGTTCTTCATTGGGCGAGGGTGGCCTTTCATATGGTAAGAGGCGTGCTTGGAGTTCTGCCACCTGCTTCCGAAGGGTCTCTACTTCTTCTGTAGAATGTTGCAAGATTATCGGCTCCTGTTGAGCTGTGGGGGCACTGGTTATCTGTTTCTTTAGGTCTGCACATTCAGTCTCTAACTTTTCATATGACTCCAAGAAGTTTGCATGCTCCTCAAGTAAGATACGAATGTCTTCTGATGGGACTGCTCTATACTTGGTAGGGCTAATGGTTGCTCCTGCAGTTCCTTCCATAGCCGCTTCAAAGTTGTCTTGGTTTTGTTGTTGAAGCCGTTCTCTTCTAGTGCTGCTGCCATATGCTTCCTTAATAGCCCAAGGTTGCGTCTGAGTGTAGCATTAGATATCATTTGCGCTTGAAGCACTGTTTCTAGTTCCTTGACTGCTTGATCATCTACTGTCGATGTCTTCGATTCCAATTTGGAGTGAGCCTGCTATAAGGTGGTATGCTCGGTTAGGAGCGTTTGGTAATCAACTTCAAGAGTGTTGACTCTAGCTTGCAGATGCTGAGATTCTGTCTGGAGGGCAGCAGTGCGTTCTTCCAATTGATGGTATTCTTGTTGTAGTTGATGTGCACACTGAAGTAATGTGTTGAACGTGCTATTTACATTATGAGATACAAGGGGAAAAGTTTGAAATGCAGGGGAGGTGGGATTGTGGAGGGAGGTAGTGAATGTTGTGTGTGCCAATGATGTGGTGAGTGGTGAGGTGGGGGGTAGTGGAGGGGGAGATGGTGGAATCGTGGGGAGAGGTGTTGTGGTGGGTGAAATGTCCATTGGGTCAGACAGAGTGGTGTGTAGAGGGGCTACCATGTAGGTGGGTATGGTAGGTGAAGTGAGTGTAGTGTTCGTGTAAATTGATGTCGTTGCGAACATCGGGGAAATGTACCTTTGAAACATTGGAGAGCGGATGAACTGCTCCACAAAGGATGGGTATTGTGGTGGTGAGGTCAGGTTGGAAGAGGTGTAGGGGCCCGATGGGAAGTGAGGGTCATGGAATGGAGGTACCCGTATAGGGGGATAGGCTGGGAAACACAAGGTGCCTTCTGTGGGTGCCGGGTTTCCAACCACACTTGGGATTATGGGATGGCCGGTTATGGGTTCGGAGGATAGAAGGGTTGAAGCGTACAAAGGATTGGTGACAAAGGAGAAGAGGGTGCCTTGTGAGGTGGGTTCTCGAAATGAGAATGATGTGAATGAGGATGGGTTATAAGTCAAGGTAGAGGTGATGACTGTCGTTTCTTCCATGGTGGGAGGTGGTGGTGGGGGTGGAGAAGGTGGTGATGGGGGATGCTGGGGTGAGATGGGTGATGTCTGAACGAAGGTTTCAGCAGAGAGGTCAATGGTGGTGGTGGGGGTAGCTGTGGTTTCAATGGGTACTTCTTGTGCTGTGACGGGTATCCTGATGGTCTTACCTGCTCATGGTAATGTGTCAACTCTGCGTTTGTCATACCTCACGGACTCGCGAATTGCAGTGTGGACAGCCTCCGGAACTCCTAAAGACTCTGACACTAATTTGAGGGTGTCAACGAAATGTTGATCCACCCCATCATCTGATAGCATTTCTTGCATCAAAGCTTGACTTTACAGAAGAGAGAGTTGATGCCTTTCTTGCACTGCTTTAATTGTGTCGTATAACCTTTGTAGTTGAGCTGTATATGTAGGTGCACCTACAATTTCTGGCACTTCTTGTTGCTCATCATGATGCTCTTGATCATAATCCTCCTCATCTTCCTCCTGCTCTTCATCTTGATCATCCTCTTCATCCACTTCTACTGTGGTGACAGGTACTTGGGCGGTTGTTGCTTGCGTTTGTACATTCTCCACTTGTTGTGCCTCTTCTACCTCCAGCTCTACATCTTGTAATAATTGTTCGAAATCTTCATTCGTGAGTTCTTCCAAAGGTGCACCACTGGGAAATTCAAGATCGGTTGGGATGGGAGGGAACATCAAGGTAGAACCATCGGTGCTACGTCTTGGAAGTCGGAGTGTGAATGGTCGGACTCTTCAGGGTGGAGGGGTGACGTCTGGTGTTAGGGTGGCTCCACGTGGTTGAGCACAAGGGACTTGGACAGTACCTCTCATTTTCTTAGAAGGGGGTCCAGTGGATCTACTGCCTCTAAACTGCTCTACACGATTCCACATTAGGGCCCATTGAATGGGGATGTCATAAGCCAAACACCTATAAATGATTCTCGTCAGAGCACAGCAACCATATAAAACCTGTTTCCGCGGCCATCGTTTGTGAGCTAGGTATATCTGATCAATTATCCAGTGGGGTAAGTTGATGGTGAGGCTCTGTGTCTCTACCAGATACAAACTGAACCAAATCTTTTTGGGCGGCATGGTGAATCTATCCTGTGCAAGAAAAGCAAAGTCTTGCATGCACATGCGAAGGTGTATTGCAATATTAGGCATCATGGACACCATGTCCTTGAGTTTGGTGAGGCTTCGATTCTTCATGTAATCAGGCACTAGAATCTCCTTCTCGGTAGGAATATGCATTCCGCGCATATCTAGGGCCTCTCTCACCAAGTTGTTGGATAACCTAAACCTCTTGAGCTCATTTCCTTTTGTTAGAGATGGGATCACAAATGAGCTTGCACCTTTTGGGTTCTTGTTTGGAGTCAAGGTGTTGATGAGATAGTAGCATCGCATGAAGTCAGGCTTTGGGAGCCGTGCACTGAAATATGCATCGAGTCGCGCCTTCTCCCAAATTGAACGTAGACCTTCTGCATTTTGTAACTTCTCGAATTCTCTTGTAAAGAAATGGTATTTACCTTGCTTCCCATTGAAGTCCAACTCTGATTCCCATAGGTACGTTCCCTCTCCCAAGGGTCCTGCCACTTCACTAAACTAGTGGGAAGTTTTTCCTACGGGCATGGTATGGCCACTAGGAGGGTCTGCAATAGGTATGATTTTGGTGGCCTGCAATTCTTCTGGTCTTTCATTTGTCTCACGCAAAATGGGTAAACTGTCTAAGTCCACCACTTGCTGGCTCGTTTCTGTTCGAGAGCTAGTTCCTGCTGCCTCAGCCATGTTGAAAACTTCGCAGCTGGTTCTGTGAGAATATATGAATAAATGTTAACATTGCAATGGACACAAAAATGACACTGTGTCCCCTGTTACAACATTAACATGAGGTTCGGGAGAGGTTAGGGGGTTAGTAAGTGCTCGATGTTTGTGTGTGTAGTTAGGAATTGGTTAGACCTAGGAGCTAAGTGGAATGATGTGGTGTGAGAGTGATGTAGTTAGTAGGAGGGTATGGATTTACAACTGGGGTCTGGGGGTTTATTACAAGTTTTAGGTTGCCAAATGCAATGGATAGGTTTTGATTTTGACTTTGTGGAGGCTCTGCGGAGTGTGATAGGGTATTTACTTGAAAAATGGGGCTTTTTAGGAACCCATTTACAAGTGATTCTACTTGTGCTCATGGAAGAATACGTGTTAGTGCGTGATGTGTAAGACTGGGCCTCAGATGTTCGCATGAGTGAAACATGTTGTACAGGGTTTGGCCTTGGTGTAGCTATTTGAGCCCGCAAGCAAGCCTTAGGCACCCAGATTTGTCGTGATTGTGGGATGGCCTTCATTGACTTCTTGGGTACCCAAATAGACTTCACTTTCGCAGAAGAACTTATGAAGGGCTTCTTATTAGTATCGTGCTGTTGATTACTAATAGGAGGTTTTGGCCGTGGTGTTGGCCTGGTCGGAACAGGGTGTTCGCCTTTTCGCCTCCATACTTGTTTCCTCGGCTGAAACAATCTGCTTTGCTCCTTTTTTTGGCCTCCAGTATAGGTAGTGTTCTGCTTCTTCTGTATTCGATCTGCCTTTGGTTGCTGCATCCCTTTGGCCGTTGGAACAGAAGGGAGTGCCTTCTTATCCTTGACTCCATTGTTGAGACAATCCTCTTTCTACATCATACATTTTTGGACAAGAATAGCATTGTCAACTTCATGTGCACCCTTGGAAGGACCAGGAGTTCGTGCCTTACCTAGTTCCTTGAGTGCCTCATTTTCCAATTCAACTGTAATTCGGCTATGATTTACCCATACCTGAAGAAGTCCACTTCTTAGGTTTAGGTTGACCGCATGATCATAGATCCAGTCCTGACCCAAGACAAGAGGCTCAGTGAGGTCCTCATCATGACACACTAGTACTTTTACTGTCATCACTGCGTCTTGAATGGAGATGGGAAGGTCCACCTCGCCCATGCAAGGGGTTTCCACACCTCCCAATCCTATGAGATATGCTTCTATAGGATCGACAATTAATTTCAATTCCTGACAGTAAGACAACTTGACAGCACTAGTGGATGCACCTGAGTCAATCAAAGCTCTTACAGTCTTTGCACTCTTTCTTTGTCCTATCTCTAAGGTTATTAAAGGACGTCAATCAATTATCCTTTGAGCGCTGATACCTGAAACTTCACACATAGCCACATGATATCCTTGATCTGCTTAGGCATCCGTCTTAGGTTGCTCCTTATTCTGTCTTCTCAACTTCATTCTCCGGATGCGTTCTAAGGCTTCTACTTGGGCTTCTTCTCGAATTCGCGTTTCTTCTTCTTTGCGTTTCTTAGCAGTATTGAGTTGACTTAGCATTTCCTCTGTGAGAGGTTCCTGATACAACTTGACCCTGCATCCGCTAATGTAGATCAGGAGTACATCGCCTTCTAATGTGGCTAGTTGCACTGCTCCACTTGTTGAGATTCTGTTAATAATCATGGGTCCATAGCCTCTCTTCTCCAGTTTTCTCGCATGTTGCTTCAATGTGTAGACTAAAACTAAGTCGCCTCCCTTCAAACCTTTATCCTTAATGTGGGCATCAAAGTATGCCTTCTGTCGTTTCTTAGCTGCATATATCCCTGCAGCTGCCCTTAGTCTTGTCTCTCTTAATCGTTCAAGGTCAAATATTCTAGAGGAGAGTTCATGACCCGTCCATTCATGCTCCTGTGCTACTTTCAGTGTTGGTACTAAGAAGTCTAATGGTAGCACTGCATTTTGGCCAAACACCATCTGAAAGGGGGTGGGTTGGAGTACCGTTTTGTAGGCGACTCGGTATGCCCAAACAACATGGTGTAGCTGTTTGTCCCAATCAGAGCCTTTATTGTTCACTAATTTCGTCAACACATTGCAAAGAATCTTGTTGGTGCTCTCAGCCTGGCCATTTGCTTGAGGGTGATAGGGGGCAGACTTCTTATGTACTACCAAGAATTCTTGGAGCAGATTTTCAATAACTTCATTCAAGAAGTGAGTGCCTCTATCACTAACTAGCTCTATAGGTAGCCCGTATCTAGTGAACACATTCTCAAATAAAAACTTAGCCGTTGTTTGAGCATCATTCTTCGTTGTGGCTTTTACCTCTACCCACTTTGTTAGATAATCCGTGGCAACAATGATATATTCAGCATGGGAACCCTTAGCTGGGGGATTAATAGGACCTACGAAGTCTATTCCCCACTTAGAGAATGCACGTCCACCCATCATAGGTTTCAGTGGCATCTCATCCTTGCGTATAGGACACTGAGTTCTCTGACACACATCACACCGTTTCACATAGGTATGTGCATCCGTATGAAGGGTCGGCCACCAGAAGCCCGCAAATAGTATTGCTTTGATCACCCGATCTGGTCCAAAGTGTCGTCCTACTACACCTTGGTGAGCAGTTTCCAAGATCTTGAGATATTCACTTTCATGGACACAAAGTCTCAGGTAACCATCTTTACCACGTTTGTATAGATTATCACCAATGAGTGAGTAATCCTGGGCTTCTTGTTCTAAACTCCTTTTCCTAGCCAGAGTCATGTGTGGAGGGAATGTTTTCGTCCTCAGGAAGGATACTAATGGTTCACTCCAATCTGGCACTATGGATACTTGATAGAGAGTGGCATGTTCCACAGGTGGTTTAGTGCAGCAGATTGGGCATTTCTTGCACAACTTTTGGACATCATCCTCCATAGTCGGCCAATGCACTCCTAGTCTCCTCAGGGTCTGTAGGGTTCGTTGTTTTGAGTAGTGTTGCTCTAATGCACCTACATGTGCCAATTGCAACCACTTAGCGTACTCATCCTCTTCCACACAACAAGCCAAGATCCCTTGATCCGTGTGCTTGTACATACTTCCTGCCATGATGTGATACTTTTGGGCTTTTACTACCTCTCTATCCTGCGTGTTTATTACTGGATGGTTAGGCCCGTACGTCAATACTGGCACTAATGGCTTAGCCCACTGCGGCACCACTTCCAAATTAAACAAGTAAGCATCAGGAAGGTCATCTGACACTCCTTGTGGGGCTTCTCCATATGTGAGCCTAGAGAGATGGTCTGCTCGCAAGTGAGTCTTCCCTTTCCTTACCACAACCTCAAAATCAGATTCCATTAGCAAGAGAAACCATCTTACTAATCTTCCTGTATTGCATGGCTTGTTTACGAGGTATATCAATGCCTGATGATCAGTAAAAAATTTAAACTTATTTGCAAGCAAATAATGTCTAAACTTTTTAACTGCATATACCATGCCTAAGCCTTCTCTCTGAGTAGTGGTGTAATTTCATTCAGCTGCATTCAATTGTCTATTGGCATAGGCAATTGGAAGATCCATATCACCTTCACCAGTAGGTTGTGCGAGTACACACCCAATAGCATAATTGGATGCATCCACATGAACATGGAAAGGCTTATTCCAATTTGGTGTGATTAAGATTGGTGCTGAACATAATCTTCGTTTAAGCTCCTGGAAGTAATTCTCACATTCATCAGTCCACTCAAAGTTAGTCAGAAGTCCATACATGGGCTTTGCAATGACAGCATACATGTGAATGAACTGGCGGTAGTAACCACAATGTCCCATGAAAGCTTGTACTTCCTTGACATTCTTTGGCCTAGGTAACTCGGCTATGGCTCTCACTTTTTCTTCATCGGTGGATATGCCATTCTTTGACACTATGTGTCCTAAAATCTTACCTTGCCTGACCATGAAAACGCACTTTTCTAGGTTTAGGCACACTTGATATTCTCTACATTTGTCAAAGATTTGTCTCAGTTCAGGAATATGGGTTTGTTTGATGTTGGAATGAGCACAAAGATCATCAACATAGACTTCTACATTCTTCCTCAGGAACTCCTTAAATACATGGCACATCAGCCTCTGGAAGGTTGCTGGTGCATTAGTAAGCCCAAATGGCATTACCCAAAAGGCGAATATGCCCCATTCTGTGGCAAAAGCTCTCTTATGCTGACCTTCTGGAGCTATGGCTACTTGATTGTAGCCCGAAAATCCATCGAGGAAGCTGTACACTTCCTTGCCTGCTACTCTTTTTAAGAGGTGTTCTGTGATGGGAAGCGGATAGTTATCTCGAATTGTGGCTGCATTGACCTTCTTTAAGTTAATGCATACACGTAATTTACCATTCTTTTTGGGCACCACTACAATGGGGGATACCCATTCAGTGTGCTCAATTTCATAGATAAATCCGGCTTCAACCAATCTATCTATCTCCTCTTTGATCTTGGCAGCATAATTATCATTGTATGTATATGGCTTTCGCTTAGAGGGTTTGGCATCTGAGGTCATGGGGATGGTGTGTGAGCATATGTCAGGGTCCACACCTTTCAAGTCCTTGTAACTCCAAGCGAACACATCTCTGTATGCTCTTAGCAAGGCTATCAATTCTTGCTCTTCTTCTTCCGTCAGGTCATGTCCTATGTAAGTGCATCTCTCTTCTCCTTCTTCCATGGCTACCACAATTTTCTTTGTGGTTTCTTTGTTATCATAGGCCTCTCCTGATTGTGCCTCTCGTTTAGGCATTCTGATCATGACTCTCCTGTCATCTATCTCATACTTCTTAAAATTTTCTGGGACCTCAAACAAAGATTCCTCCTCTTCTTGTGTGACTTCTTTCTTCTTCCTTTTCTTTCCTTCTTCCTTAGGGGTTACGTGTGTGGCTAGCCTTATGTCCTTTGTAAGCTCTCCGTGCCTCTGGGGTTGAAATTCTACTTCATAGAAGTATTCTTCATCTGATGCAAAAGGTGGGTCCATAATGATTGACTCTAGATCGGAGTCACTCGCATCCTCAAATGCATTAGGGCTAGGTTCACACTCTTCTAGAACTGCCTCTCCCATGATCGGCTCTATGGAGAAGACTGAAATGTCATAGCCATCCTCATCACAGTGAGGTGTCCATTGGTCTTCATTGATGGCTACATCCATTGTTGCTAGAATTTCTGCCCAGCCGTGAGGTTCAAATTCTTCGTCTGGAAAAACTACAGGTGCATAGGCTGGGTCTTGGATTGATCTATGGGTTTCTTTTGCACCTACCTCCCTCGCTTTTTCCCTCTTCTCTTCTTCTACTGCTACCTTACACATCCATAAGTGAGTGTCTTCATGCATCCATGAGGATCCTGATCCTAGGGAATGCACCGATTCCGTATCATCTTTGGCTCTATGGATGGGGTTCCATTGGATAGGAGGGACATCTCTATGAGAGTAATCTTTGGGATTCACTTTGGTCGCAACACCTAAGTGTTGTAGGTACAAAGAATTGGTTCCCCAATCCTGTACCACTTGCAACTGTCGCATAAAGGGTCTTCCCAAAATCATCTCATAGGCATGATTCTTGCTGAAATCGCATATAGCAAATGTGTGCTCGAACTCAACACCACAGGTGGTGAGAGTTATTCCTTCTAACAGCCCTAGGGGTCTCTCTATGTGACCATCGGCCATTTGCAATTTCATCCTTGTGGGCCTGAGTGCTGGCTTGCCCCAACGCTTCCATAGGGAAGTGGTAGCAATTGCAACACCTGCTCCTGAGTCTAGAATGGCCTTGGTGGTGTATCCCTGATGAGTGATGGGAAGATATGTGTTTCCTTCTTCGCCCTCACTCATGTCTCCTATCTTGTCCAAGGGTATTTCTGGCACTGTTCTCTGGGATCCTACCTGGGAACAAGGTTTTGCTATCTCTGGTACTTGTTTGGCTACATGTTTCCATAGCTCTGGCCTTACTTTGAGTAGCTCTTCTAAGGTGAGGTTGCACTGTACTTTAGTGTTTTTCACTACCTCTGTGTTCCTAGGTATGATCGAGTCTTTGTTTCTTACCATGACCGTGGGTGCTCTCATACAAGTAGACTTAGCTTCCCATGGGCCTGTGAAGTGGGGTAATTCTTATAAAGAATTAGACTCAAAGTCTAGTCTTTCCTGAGAGTGGGTGCTCTCCTGCTCCTCATAAATGGATGGGATGTCTTGTGGGAATTGGTCAATGTGCATCATCCACAAGTTCAATGGGAGGAGGGACTTCACTTTCCTTAGCCCATTTGTCTTCTTGAATCTCTCGTAGGAACTCTGGTGTGAACCGATTCATAGAAGATGTTTCTGGCTCCGTAGAGTTAGGCGCATAGGCTTCAGGCACATAGGCTTCAGGCACATAGGCTTCAGGCACATAGGCTTCCCGAGCAGGAAGACTTGCTCCTTCACTTGCCTTGTCCATATGTTGAGAGGCGGTTTCCTTTTCTGATTGTGCAATGAGCTTCTCTATTTTTTCTAACAGTCCATCAAAGTGCAACTGTGTCTTTGCTGAACTAGAGATGTTAAATAGGCGACTGGCTTCAAACATGGTCTGAGCCAATTCCACCATCTTCGCGCAAATTTTGGTTCGTTCTAACTCTAGTTCTTCTCTAGGGTAACATTTTTCATGATCGGTTATGGTTGGCCCTTCTTGAATTCTGGCCTGATATGCTTTAAGCATCATATTAAGGTCCTCGGGAGTGGGATCTGCTAGGACTGATCCTACTCTTGAGGGTGGTGGAATTGTGTGAGGTGGGTTGGAAGGTGGCGGGTCGGATGGAGACGGGAATGGTGGTGGTGTGGTAGTGTGAGAGGGAGTTTGAGATGTGAGTTCAGTTATCCTGGCCTTTGTTTCTCTGAGGCTATCCTCGAGTCCACTCATCTTTTTTGCCCATTGTCTTTTCATTCTTTCACGACTATCTCTCCAAGCTCTAGTCCTCTTCTTTGTCATGCTCTCTGTTTCACTAACATCTGGGCTCTTTTCCTCGCCTACCCCTTGGTTTTGCTTCACTGCTTGAGCTCTAGTGACTACCTGTACGGGTGCAGTGGAAGTGACACTTCCTGTGGAATCTACCACTAACCCAATAACGTTAATAGGAGTGATTTTTGGCATATTATTAGGATTCTTAGGGAAGTCTCGTAAGAGATGCTCCTTTCCACACTCTTGGCAAAAGCCCTGGATCGTTACTGATTGGGTTTGGGTAGGTGCGGGCACGGGGCAGTCACGAATGAGGATTCACTAGTCTCAGAGCTGGGGTAGTATGAGTGGTGGCTCAACTGCTGGGCCCACGACCTAGTAGTGTGGTTGACACTAGCCTCTGAAGACTTAAGACTTTGTCTATCTCTCCCTAGGTGTCGCCCTGATCTAAGGTTCATAAGCCTAACTGAATAGCCCAAATTTGCCCAAGTACAACCTCGTTGCTGAGTTCTTTTGTATCAGTTACTTGATCCTTTTTAGTGGTTACCGTGTTTATGCTCTTGTCAGAAATCACGTCGTCAGGAATATTTGAGTTAATTTTCGCACTATAAGTTGATCGTTCCACGTTAGATTCTTTCCTTCAAGGTTATCGCATCACAAAGAGATTATGTTTAGTCTTGAACTTGAGTGCGTAGGTAGTCTTCAACTTGATTGATGCCTATCGTTGCCCTGACTTACTCCTAACTAGTCGTTCTTAGCCTAAGCTAGGAATTGATAGAGGGTGTTGAGGATTTTCCAACCTTGAGTTTCTTTCTTTGTGTTGTTGCCCTAGTGTGCCCAGGACGCGTGTTCCCAAGCTTGCACTTACTCTCGCTTAGAATGCCATCAAGTGCTCTTGCTCGACCTGTAAAAGTCCCACGGTTAGCTCAAGACTTAGATTCTAATGACACAATAGACCACTTTCATGCATGTAACTCACAGACCAAATTATCCTTTGCTTTTATGGAAAACAATCCCAAGGATCCCTCAGTTTTCCTACCTCGGGGTATGGTCAACTTCAAAAAACCCTATCTAATAATCCTGCTATTAATTTGGTTGTACTCCCACGAGCTTTCCAACAAAACAAGAATCACAGCAAACAGATTTTGTATAAGAAAGTTATTTCAGTTCAGGCTTCAGGGATTAAAATAGGGTTCAACTGGCCAACATGGCAACGGGTTTTCCTCGGGTTATTTGCCTATAGCCTCCTTATGTGCTCTAGAGTCCATGATCCATGTCCAAAATTTAGCCAAAATCCTCAATTTAATAAACCCTAGAAAATGGCCAAAATTGGCTGTCAATCGCGATGGACTGGTGTCAATCGCGATGGACTGGTGTCAATCGCGATGGACTGGTGTCAATCGCGATGGACTGGTGTCAATCGCGATGGACTGGGCTGTCAATCGTGATTTTTCTGTCGGTCGCGATGGACAGGGGTGTCCGTCGCAATGGACACGTGTCCGTCGGGGTCTGTCAGTCGCGATGGACTGGCTGTCCGTCGCGATGGACAGTGTCAATCGTGATGGACTGGCTATCAATCACGATGGACTGAAAAAATGCAAATTTTCCAAAACTTTTTGTGGATTTGTGATGTGCAAGGTCTCTAGTCTACTGTGGTACACTTAATTTTACCAAAAGTTGAAAATTTCTGTCAATCGCGATCGACAGAAGCTGGCGACTGCGAGACAGTTCTGCACATTTCCGTACCTACGCAACGTGCTGGAGGGGATGATGCTGCTGGAACCTGCAAGAAACTCAACAAACATGCAAACACAAGGCACACAATATTGCTCTCTCGCTCTCTCTCACAAGTGGAATGAGGGAAATGAGGTAGAGAAGGTGATATGATCAAAAACTGAAAATTTTCGCGATGATGGAGATGGAGGTGGGAGATGGTGATGATGATGATGGTGATGAGGAAAACAAAAGAAAATAGATAAAAGTGAAGAAAATACCTATGACTCCAACGTGTCAACTCTACATCTTACCATCACACGCTCGTCCTCAAAGCTCGATCCCCGGCAACGGCGCCAAAATTTGGTGTAGCTCAGTGATGAGTAGCAATTCCTTTAATGTCAATCCGGGAAGACGTGAGGATGGTATGAAGACCTCGAGCAAGTGGAGGCACAAGTGTGTGAGTAAGAAGCACACAAACATGCACACACATACACACACACGTGCACACACGGCAAGACAAAGAGTGAGAAGCCATGGAGTTCTTAGATTACTTTCAAAAAGCTCTTACAAGTTCATTTCAATTACAATCTCCCCCCAAAAATGAGCTCTCTAGCTCTATTTATAGTTTTTGACTAGGTTTTGGCCCTGTCCAGACCTAGTGTCCGGCCTAGTTAAAAATTAGGTTCCAGGGCGAATTTGAGGGCTTAAACGGAGTCTAAAAAATACGAAAATTGATATGTAGGTACTTCTAAGGCTCCTCAAGCTCAAGGACTCCTTGGCTTGCACAAAATGGAGCTACAAAAATATGAAATGGTATTTACAATGTGTAGATCCCTATCTTTTTCTCTCTCGTCATTTTAAACAATAAGGCTTTGTAGCCTGTTGAAGAGAAGATGGCAATTGTAATGGTAATGGAGCCACTTCGGTTCTCTCCCGCATCAATGCCTCTCTCTGGGATGGCTTGTAGTCTGAATGTCTGCAATCTCACTCTTTTCTCTCTCTTTCTATCTCTATCTCTCTATCTTCTTCTTTCTCTCTCTCTCTCTCTCTCTCTCTCTCTCTCTCTCTCTCTCTCTCTCTCTCTCTCTCTCTCTCTCTCTCTCTCTCTCTCTCTCTCTCTCTCTCTCTCTCTCTCTCTCTCTCCCTCCACCCTCCTCCGCCCTCCTCCCTCCTCCACCCTCCTCCACCCTCCTCCGCACTCCTCGCCCTCCTCGCCCTCCTCCACCCTCCTCCGCCCTCCTCCACCCTCCTCCACCCTCCTCCGCCCTCCTCCGCCCTCCTCCACCCTCCTCCGCGCTCCTCCGCGCTCCTCCGCGCTCCTCCGCCCTCCTCCGCCCTCCTCCGCCCTCCTCCGCCCTCCTCCGCCCTCCTCCGCCCTCCTCCCTCCTCCACCCTCCTCCGCACTCCTCCACCCTCCTCCGCCCTCCTCTGCCCTTCTCCACCCTCCTCCGCCCTCCTCCGCACTCCTCCGCACTCCTCCGCCCTCCTCCACCTTCCTCTGCACTCCTCCACCCTCCTCCACCCTCCTCCACCCTCCTCCGCCCTCCTCCGCACTCCTCCGCCCTCCTCCACCCTCCTCCGCCCTCCTCCGCCCTCCTCCACCCTCCTCCGCCCTCCTCCGCCCTCCTCCGCCCTCCTCCGCACTCCTCCACCCTCCTCCACCCTCTTCTGCACTCCTCCACCCTCCTCCACACTCCTCCAGCCTCCACCCTCCTCCACCCTCCTCCACCTTCCTCCGTACTCCTCCACCCTCCTCCACCCTCCTCCACCTTCCTCCACCCTCCTCCGCACTCCTCCGCCCTCCTCCGCCCTCCTCCGCCCTCCTCCACACCCCTCCGCCCTCCTCCACCCTCTTCCACCCTCCTCCACCCTCCTCCGCCCTCCTCCACACTCCTCCACCCTCCTCCACCCCCTTCCGCACTCCTCCACCCTCCTCCACCCTCTTCCGCACTCCTCCACCCTCCTCCACCCTCCTCCACCTTCCTCCGTACTCCTCCACCCTCCTCCACCCTCCTCCACCCTCCTCCACCTTCCTCCACCCTCCTCCACCCTCCTCCGCACTCCTCCGCCCTCTTCCACCCTCCTCCACACCCCTCCGCCCCCCTCCGCCCTCCTCCACCCTCCTCCACCCTCCTCCGCCCTCCTCCACCCTCCTCCACCCTCCTCCGCACTCCTCCACCCTCCTCCACCCTCCTCCGCACTCCTCCACCCTCCTCCACCCTCTTCCGCACTCCTCCACCCTCCTCCACACTCCTCAACCCTCCTCCACCTTCCTCCGTACTCCTCCACCCTCCTCCACCCTCCTCCACCTTCCTCCACCCTCCTCCACCCACCCTCCTCCACCCTCCTCCACCCTCCTCCGCCCTCCTCCACCCTCCTCCACCCTCCTCTGCCCTCCTCCGCCCTCCTCCGCCCTCCTCCGCACTCCTCCGCCCTCCTCCACCCTCCTCCGCCCTCCTCCGCCCTCCTCCACCCTCCTCCACCTTCCTCCACCCTCCTCCACACCCCTCCGCCCCCCTCTGCCCCCCTCCGCCCTCCTCCACCCTCCTCCCTCCTCCACCCTCCTCCACCTTCCTCCGCACTCCCCCACCCTCCTCCGCACTCCTCCACCCTCCTCCACCCTCCTCCACCCTCCACCGCCCACCCTCCTCCACCCTCCACCGCCCACCCTCCTCCACCCTCCTCCGCCCTCCTCCACCCTCCTCCACCCTCCTCCGCCCTCCTCCGCCCTCCTCCACCCTCCTCTGCCCTCCTCCGCACTCCTCCACCCTCCTCCGCCCTCCTCCGCCCTCCTCCACACTCCTCCACCCTCCTCCACCCTCCTCCACCTTCCTCCGTACTCCTCCACCCTCCTCCACCCTCCTGCACCCTCCTCCACCTTCCTCCACCCTCCTCCACCCTCCTCCGCCCTCCTCCACCCTCCTCCACACCCCTCCGCCCTCCTCCACCCTCCTCCGCCCACCCTCCTCCACCCTCCTCCGCACTCCTCTGCCCTCCTCCACCTTCCTCCGCACTCCCCCACCCTCCTCCACCCTCCTCCACCCTCCTCCACCATCCTCCGCCTTCCTCCACCTTCCTCCGCACTCCCCCACCCTCCTCCACCCTCCTCCACCCTCCTCCGCACTCCTCCACCCTCCTCCACCCTGCTCCACCCTCCTCCGCACTCCTCCACCCTCCTCCACCCTCCTCCGCCCTCCTCCACCCTCCTCCGCCCTCCTCCGCCCTCCTCCACCCTCCTCCACACTCCTCCGCCCTCCTCCACCCTCCTCCGCACTCCTCCACCCTCCTCCACCCTCCTCCACCTTCCTCCGCACTCCTCCACCCTCCTCCACCCTCCTCCGCACTCCTCCTCCCTCCTCCACCACTCCACCACCCCCCGCACAACTCCACACCCCTCCACAGCCCTCCACCACTCCACGACCCCCCACACAACTCCACACCCCTCCACAAACCCCCACAAACCCCACAAATCCCACAATTTCCCACGACCTCCCACAAGTTCTCATGCAGTTTTGGATGGATATTTGGAGGATCATTTCTTAACCAAGCCCTACAGTGTTATATATTGTTGGAAAGCTCTCGACGAGTACTTTCCAATGATGCAATAATAACTTTGAAATCTTGGATCAATTTTTGACCACACCCCAAAAACCCCCACAACTCCCCATAACTCACCTCTATTCCCACCCAACACACAAACCCCACAAATCCCACACAACTCCACACAACTCCACACCCCTCCACGACCCTCCACAAACCCCATAATCTCTCTCAACTCCCCACAACTCACCTCCCATACCGCCCACTTAATATGAAGGATCAAAAGCTACTACAAAAATTAGGTGAAGGATGTGCTTCTCAGGGACATTCAAATATCACGGGCGGCACAAAATGAGGATCTCAGCTTGCATTCAAAAGTGACAGTAAAGGTGTAAGTGGTAAAAGTAAAAGTGGTGAAATGAGTGTTGCCGCCAACCAATTATGACGACTGCCTATTTTTGAGGATCCAATTCAAATCAAGTGGAATATTTGATCTACCCCTCCAATCTTGGCAATCAAGGGACGCGTGATCAGTGGACGTGAGGAATCGGCAAGGCCCTCTTGGCCTATTGGGGCCTATAAAACAATGGATTTATGCTCATTTGGGTGTGCAATTTTAGAGATACATTGGTTCAGCTACGCGTACGTGCACAAGACCTCTATTGCACTTTGTGGTTTCAAGCCTATTGTAGGAGCTACTCTGTAGTGTGGATACAGAGGGTAGGCTTCTCAGTGGAGGGCTATGAGCACTATAGTGTAAGAGAGTGGCTTGGATTTTTCTTTTCTGTGAGTCAGTGTTGCTGTTAAGCTCTATTCTCTTGAGAAATTCTTACCATTTGTATTGTTCTGAGTTAGTCTGCATATCATTGGCCCCTTATGGTGATGGGAAGAATCTGTTGTATTGGAGTTATTTACTTTTAGGGTGGCTTGTTAGCCCTAAGTTTGCACTTTTGAGCATCACTCTGCCCAACCTTGTAATCACCTGATTTGAATCAAGAAGTGTACGGTCTTCTTGGGTCATTTGTTGTCCATATTTTCCGAAGTATTTACCACTCTGTGCCATCCATGTTATCTACCTGCTCACAGAAATGTTAAAGGGTATACTTCCCTAAAGAGAACCCCCCTTGAGTAGGCGACGTACTGGAAGTGTTAATCTTTAATCTTTACTCTTGTTAAAAGCGGATACCCCAGTACCTCCTCTACAGTTTGGCACGCACGGTGGGACCTTTGCATTTCTATGAGAGGTATTTTTGCCCTATTACATTTGCAAGTAGGTACATGACCCATACACGGGCAGATAAGGAGTCTCTTCGTGTATGGAGGAGCCTTAACAAGTTAGCCATAACCACGACTAGTGAGTCTACCTCCCCTCTGCCTTCCCTAAATTTATCTATTGATTTGGGTACGACACCATTGTCAAAAGAGAGGTATAGGAGAACCCTAGACTTCTCCTCAGATACGTCCGAAGAAACACCAGTACAAATGGAGGACCTCTCTCATTTGCTCTCCAGATTAAACATCAAATTCCCTACCTTCAAGGGACAAGCTTATGAGGATGCTGATGATCATGTGAGGAGATTCATCTCTTTATGCCGTGGAAGAGGTCTGCAAAATAGAGAGGATGCAATGCTGGCACTTTTTCCATCCACATTGGAGGGTCTTGCAGATAAATGGTATAGTCAATATGCAGATGGCCATTTCACTACATGGGAGGCTCTGAAGGCGGCATTCTCACAGACATTCCGACCAAGTGATTCCTCAGAAAGAGCTCTAGATCAGCTAGAGAATTTGAAGCTAAGATCAGGTGAATCTTTTCATGAACTTCACACTAGAACAAAAGCACTTGTTGCACGTCTGCCACATGCTCCAGGTGACTTTTTGGTTAAAAAGTGGATCGAAAAGGCTCTACCTAGGTCATCTCAGCAGAAGCTTCGTGAATCTCTTAGATTGGATGCGACCCTCAATGATTTTGTTGCAGCGGCATCACGCATTGAAGAAGCAAGGCAACATTTTGAAGGGGATACACAATCAAAGTATGCTGCAGACCTGGATCCGATTGAGCAACTGAGAAGGGAACTGGAAGCATTGAAGATGCAACAAAATCAACAAGAAGAGAAGGTCTTGCCACCACTGCGACGCACTGATGATGAAGTAGCCCAACTTCGCCGAGAGTTAGAAGATTTGAAGACCACACAAGATATAAGGAGACAAATTTGGTGTACAATCTGTAAGAACAATGGACATTCCAATGCTAATTGCCCTATTAAGGTAAGCTGTCAATTTTGTGGAAAGGACGGTCATGAAGCAAGGGATTGCTACTACCTCAAGGGTACACAGCAGAGAGGTAACCCTCAAAATTTGGATTCATATTATGCTAGTACTTCAAATACATCTAATAGAGAGGAGAATAGGCCTGCAAAGCCTAGATATAATAGACCCTTGATGTGCTATCGTTGTGGTGAATATGGCCACATGCAAAATAGGTGTTCCCTCCCAGAAGATGCACCTCCTTGTCAACATTGTCCAGAGGCCAAGGATCATTATACCAAAGATTGCCCAAGAGGTCGTCCTGCTCCAATTCATATGATTGCAGTCTCTCCACATGAAGAAGGAAAAACCACTCAGACTTATGCTGTTTCATCCTCTGCAATGCCCATGATGACTAGAGCTAGGCAAGCAGCTGCAACCCAGAGAGATGAACAACAAGGATTTCAGGATAAAGAGGAAGAAAAGGAGTCTAGATGGAAGGACCAAGCACAAATTGAAGGAGCTTATAATAAGATGACTACTTCTCTAAAGGGCCAACCAACAAGTCTGCAAGAAAACACTTAGGAGGTAAACATTGAACAGATCTTGAAAGGTATTCATCACAAGGTTAGTCTATATGAACTTATAAGGATGGATTCAAAAATAAGAAGTGACTTACTGAAGATTATACACTCTGCTCACTTGGTCCAATCACCTAGTATAGATGGTTTCATGGTTGAATTTCCCCCTGCACCCTTAGCAGACTACCAGAGTTCAAGATTATCTGTTTGTATAAAGGATGAAACTCTCACAGGTGTGATCATAGATGGAGGCTCTGGTATCAATTTAATGCCAAATTTTACAATGAAGAAGCTGAAATTGAACCCCACCAAGTTGGCACCATTCACGGTTACATTGGCAGATCAACATCGGGTTGCGCCACTGGGCATTATTGAGAAGGTACTGATGGTAGTACAGGGCTGCCATTTTGTTCTAGATTTTGTTGTTATTGCACTTCCACAGGAGACTTCTTACCCTCTACTCCTGGGGAGACCTTGGCTGAGACAAGCAAAAGCTTTGCAAGATTGGGGAAAAAATAAACTATGGATTTCAACAAATACCAATAGCCAACTGCAACTACATTTGGAAGAAGGATTCGACTCAGGTTAAACTACTGGATATACTGTGGACACTCAGGTAATGCCCTCTCTACCCCAAGAAGAGGATACATTTTTAAATTGGATGATGGGAAGTGCAGAGTGTTGCACAGTGGAGATTAATGAAATTGAGGAAGAAGTTGTAGATAAGGTAATTACAGGAAAGGGCAATGAAGACCACAAGGTGTTGGAGAATGAGCAATTGCAGGAAAGCACAAGCCTTGAGGAAGCAACCCAGATAAAAGTATCAGAGGTAGAAGATTTTGAACCTAAGGGCAGAGAAGATCTTCCTTTCTCAGATATACCTCAAGGATGGATGGAAGAACATGTTGCAGAATATAAATTAAACTCCACTCCTGCATATAGTGGAGATGATTTATCAAACAAGGCCAGTCCTGAAACATTGGTTCAAGAAGTAAATTTAGGGGATGAAGAGAACCCTCAAGTAGTCCATTTGGCATCCTGGTTGTGGCATTATCCTAATTTACTATAGAAGGTAACTTCTTTGCTCTTTACTTACAAAAGTGTCTTCGCGTGGTCCTACAAAGATCTAACAGGAATACCAGAAGAGCTTGGATTACATCGTATACCCTTGGTTGAGGGAGCTGCGCCTGTAAGAAGTAGGCCATATCGACTCAATCCGAAGTATGCAGAGGCGGTAAAAGCAGAGATTACAAAACTAGAAGAAGCAGGTATAATTGTGCCAGTAGAACATTCCAGGTGGCTTTCTTCTATGGTTATTGTGCCGAAGAAAAATAGTGGAAAGATAAGGGTATGTGTTGATTTTCGTGCTTTGAATAAAGTGACTATTCAAGATGGATTTCCTCAGCCCTTCACAGAGCAAGTACTTGAAGAGGTAGCTGGTCACACTTTGTATAGTTTCTTGGATGGTTTTAGTGGCTACAATCAGATAGTCATCCATCCTGATGATAGGGACAAAACAGCCTTTGTCACTCCCTGGGGCACTTATGTCTATACTCTAATGGCTTTTGGTTTGAAGAATGCACCGGCTTCATTTAATAGAATGATGTATCTGATATTGGGCAAATGGTTAACAACCTTTCTACGCATTTTCATGGATGACTTTTCAATATTTTCAGGTACAGATAGAAGGGCAGCAGTTCAAGATTTCCATGACCATTTGGAAAATCTAAAAGAAATTTTTGAGCAATGTCTCAAAACAAGTTTGAAATTGAATCCTGATAAATGTCACTTTTTGGTCGCTAAGGGCACTCTTCTTGGTCACATAGTATCTGCGGAAGGTATAACTGTTGACCCTGCAAAGGTTACAGCTATTCTTTCCATGCCAATTCCACAAAGCCCAAAGGAAGTGCAAAGTTTCTTGGGCCATGCAGGGTATCACAGGGATGTATTCGGAAATTGCTAAGCCCTTGTCAAGGATTACCAGCAAAAAGATCCCTTTCTCATGGAGTGCTGAAGCTGACAAAGCATTTTGTGAACTAAAGTTGAGGCTATGTACTGCTCCACTTTTAAGTGTTCTTAATTGGTCATTGGAATTTCATGTGCATACAGATGCTAGTCTTCATGCTGTTGGTGCAGTTCTAGCTCAACCATCATCTCACAAAGTGGATAGACCTATCTCTTATGCAAGCAGACTACTCAACCAAGCTGAAAGAAATTACAGTACAACGGAAAGAGAAGGTTTGGTTATCATATTTGCTCTTCAGAAGTTCCGACATTATCTCCTTGGTTTACATTTCATTGTTATTTCTGATCATCAGCCCTTGAAGTATTTGATAAACAAACCTAGAGTAGCTGGAAGGATTTGGAGATGGTTACTCCTATTTCAGGAATTTAATTTTGATATTCATATTAAGCTAGGAAAAGAGCACTACATGGCAGATCAAGTGTCCAAGACGACAATGAGTGAAAAGGCAACAGGTATCAATGATGAATTGGTGGATAGCAATCTTTTTCTAGTAGCAATCCGGACTGGTTGGTATGATGAAATTCTCCATGTTCTGACTACTGGAAAGATCCCAGAACACTTGACACCTATAGAAAAGAGAAGATTGCTCCTGAAAACCAAAGCATATTCTCTTATAAATGGAAATTTATATAAATACTGTCAAGATGATATATTGAGAAGGTGTGTCTATCCAGAGGAGGTAAATCTTCTGCTAGAGGCTGCACACAATGAAGGACATCTAAAGGGGGAAGAATTGGCTCATAGAATCATCCACAAAGGTTTATGGTGGCCTCATATTTTCAAGGATGCAATCAAGTTTTCTAAAGAATGCCACATCTGCCAGAGATGTGCTCCCGCGCCAACCAGATTGAATTTCCAACCATTGGTCATATCTACACGATGGCTCCCATTTGAACGATGGGGTCTTGATTTCATAGGACCAATTAGTCCAACTGGTCAACCTGGAGGTAAAAAGTATATTTTGATGGCCACATGCTATGCCACTAAATGGATAGAGGCTAAAGCTACTGTGGACTGCACGGCTTTAACAGTAGCTAAATTTATGTATAAACGTATTTTCTCAAGATTTGGTTGCCCACTGGAAATTACTAGTGATAGGGGCACACATTTTGTAAATCAATTGCTCCAGTTTATATTTGACAGGTACAAAATCTTCCATAAAAAATCTTGTGCCTACTACCCCAGGGCAAATGGCCAAGCAGAGAGTTCCAATAAGATTTTGATTGGACTGCTTCGCAAATTATCTTTCGATCATCAAAGCTCCTGGCCGCTAGCATTGATTGGTGCAATCTGGGCTTTCAGAACCACGAAAAGGGGAACCACAGGCGAGACTCCATTCCGTTTAGTATATGGAAAAGAGGCATTGGCACCATTCGAGTTCATTATAAGAAAGGAAATAGAAATCAAAACCATTGGAATTGAACCCCCCATTCAGAGATTGGTGGCATTAGAAGAATACAGAGAAGGAGCAATGCAAAAACTTCAGGTAACACAAGAAGAGCGCAAAAGACTACATGACAGGTATCTGAGGTCCAATGAAGTACAGGAAGGATCCATGGTTTTAGTGCATCACGTCCCAGCAATTCCAACCAAACTGGCACCCAAATGGATAGGACCTTACATGGTGGTAAAGGTATTACCTCATGGAGCAGTACATATGGAGGATTTGCAGGGTAAGAGAATACCCCTGGTCAATATTTCTAGGGTGCAGAAGTACTTGAATTAAGGTAAATTGGAAGCATATCATTCATCGTACCTACTATATTTCATCTGGTGATTGCACTTATTATGAAAAAAAAAAGATGAAAAAAAAAGGTAAAAAATAAAATTTAAAATAAAATAATAATAATAATAATAAAAAATAAAAATAAAAATTAAAAAAAAAATAAAAAAATAAAATAAAATAAAATTAAAAAAAAAATTACTCTCTAGGGTGAAGGATTATGTGAGTCAAGTCAAGAAAGAAGAACTTCCTTCACTATCTTGTTTTCGGCTTCGAGAATTGCACCGGGACGGTGCAAAGGCTTGATGTGGGGGCCTGTAGATCCCTATCTTTTTCTCTCTCGTCATTTTAAACAATAAGGCTTTGTAGCCTGTTGAAGAGAAGATGGCAATTGTAATGGTAATGGAGCCACTTCGGTTCTCTCCCGGATCAATGCCTCTCTCTAGGATGGCTTGTAGTCTGAATGTCTGCAATCTCACTCTTTTCTCTCTCTTTCTATCTCTATCTCTCTATCTTCTTCTTTCTCTCTCTCTCTCTCTCTCTCTCTCTCTCTCTCTCTCTCTCTCTCTCTCTCTCTCTCTCTCTCTCTCTCTCTCTCTCTCTCTCTCTCTCTCTCTCTCTCTCTCTCTCTCTCTCTCTCTCTCTCTCTCTCTCTCTCTCTCTCTCCCTCCACCCTCCTCCGCCCTCCTCCGCCCTCCTCCCTCGTCCACCCTCCTCCACCCTCCTCCGCACTCCTCCACCCTCCTCCGCCCTCCTCCGCCCTCCTCCGCCCTCCTCCGCCCTCCTCCGCCCTCCTCCACCCTCCTCTGCCCTCTTCCATCCTCCACCCTCCTCCACCCTCCTCCGCACTCCTCCACCCTCCTCCGCCCTCCTCCGCCCTCCTCCACCCTCCTCCACCCTCCTCCGCCCTCCTCCGCCCTCCTCCACCCTCCTCCACCCTCCTCCGCCCTCCTCCACCCTCCTCCACCTTCTTCCGCACTCCTCCACCCTCCTCCACCCTCCTCCACCCTTCTCTACCCTCCTCCGCACTCCTCCGCCCTCCTCCACCCTCCTCCACCCTCCTCCGCCCTCCTCCACCCTCCTCCACCCTCCTCCACCCTCCTCCGCCCTCCTCCGCACTCCTCCACCCTCCTCCACCCTCTTCCGCACTCCTCCACACTCCTCCACACTCCTCCACCCTCCACCCTCCTCCACCCTCCTCCACATTCCTCCGTACTCCTCCACCCTCCTCCACCCTCCTCCACCTTCCTCCCCCCTCCTCCGCACTCCTCCGCCCTCCTCCGCCCTCCTCCACACTCCTCCACACCCCTCCGCCCTCCTCCACCATCCTCCACCCTCCTCCGCCCTCCTCCGCACTCCTCCACCCTCCTCCACCCTCTTCCGAACTCCTCCACCCTCCTCCACACTCCTCCACCCTCCTCCACCCTCCTCCACCTTCCTCCGTACTCCTCCACCCTCCTCCACCCTCCTCCACCTTCCTCCACCCTCCTTCACCCTCCTCCGCACTCCTCCGCCCTCTTCCACCCTCCTCCACACCCCTCCGCCCTCCTCCATCCTCCTCCACCCTCCTCCGCCCTCCTCCACCCTCCTCCACCCTCCTCCGCAGTCCTCCACCCTCCTCCACCCTCCTCTGCACTCCTCCACCCTCCTCCACCCTCTTCCGCACTCCTCCACCCTCCTCCACACTCCTCCACCCTCCTCCACCCTCCTCCACCCTCCTCCACCTTCCTCCGTACTCCTCCACCCTCCTCCACCCTCCTCCACCCTCCTCCACCTTCCTCCACCCTCCTCCCCCTCCTCCTCCACCCTCCTCCACCCTCCTCCGCCCTCCTCCACCCTCCTCCACCCTCCTCCGCCCTGCTCCGCCCTCCTCCGCCCTCCTCCGCCCTCCTCCACCCTCCTCCGCCCTCCTCCGCCCTCCTCCGCCCTCCTCCGCCCTCCTCCGCCCTCCTCCACCCTCCTCCACCCTCCTCCACCCTCCTCCACCCTCCTCCACACCCCTCCGCCCCCCTCCGCCCCCCTCCGCCCTCCTCCGCCCTCCTCCCTCCTCCACCCTCCTCCACCCTCCTCCAGCTTCCTCCGCACTCCCCCACCCTCCTCCGCACTCCTCCGCCCTCCTCCACCCTCCTCCACCTTCCTCCACCCAACTCCGCCCACCCTCCTCCACCCTCCTCCGCCCTCCTCCACCCTCCTCCGCCCTCCTCCGCCCTCCTCCGCCCTCCTCCACCCTCCTCCGCACTCCTCCGCACTCCTCCACCCTCCTCCGCCCTCCTCCGCCTTCCTCCACCCTCCTCCACACTCCTCCACCCTCCTCCACCCTCCTCCACCTTCCTCCGTACTCCTCCACCCTCCTCCACCCTCCTCCACCTTCCTCCACCCTCCTCCACCCTCCTCCGCCCTCCTCCACCGTCCTCCACACCCCTCCGCCCTCCTCCACCCTCCTCCGCCCACCCTCCTCCACCCTCGTCCGCACTCCTCCACCCTCCTCCACCTTCCTCCGCACTCCCCCACCCTCCTCCACCCTCCTTCACCCTCCTCCACCCTCCTCCGCACTCCTCCGCCCTCCTCCACCTTCCTCCGCACTCCCCCACCCTCCTCCACCCTCCTCCACCCTCCTCCACCCTCCTCCGCACTCCTCCGCCCTCCTCTGCCCTCCTCCACCCTCCTCCGCACTCCTCCACCCTCCTCCACCCTCCTCCACCCTCCTCCGCCCTCCTCCACCCTCCTCCGCCCTCCTCCGCCCTCCTCCACCCTCCTCCGCACTCCTCCACCCTCCTCCGCACTCCTCCACCCTCCTCCGCCCTCCTCCACCCTCCTCCACCTTCCTCCGCACTCCTCCACCCTCCTCCACCCTCCTCCACCCTTCTCTACCCTCCTCCGCACTCCTCCGCCCTCCTCCACCCTCCTCCGCCCTCCTCCACCCTCCTCCACCCTCCTCCGCCCTCCTCCGCACTCCTCCACCCTCCTCCACCCTCTTCTCCACTCCTCCACCCTCCTCCACACTCCTCCACCCTCCACCCTCCACCCTCCTCCACCCTCCTCCACATTCCTCCGTACTCCTCCACCCTCCTCCACCCTCCTCCACCTTCCTCCACCCTCCTCCGCACTCCTCCGCCCTGCTCCGCCCTCCTCCACACCCCTCTGCCCTCCTCCACCATCCTCCACCCTCCTCCACCCTCCTCCGCCCTCCTCCGCACTCCTCCACCCTCCTCCACCCTCTTCCGCACTCCTCCACCCTCCTCCACACTCCTCCACCCTCCTCCACCCTCCTCCACCTTCCTCCGTACTCCTCCACCCTCCTCCACCCTCCTCCACCCTCCTCCACCTTCCTCCACCCTCCTTCACCCTCCTCCGCACTCCTCCGCCCTCTTCCACCCTCCTCCACACCCCTCCGCCCTCCTCCACCCTCCTCCACCCTCCTCCGCCCTCCTCCACCCTCCTCCGCACTCCTCCACCCTCCTCCACCCTCCTCCGCACTCCTCCACCCTCCTCCACCCTCTTCCGCACTCCTCCACCCTCCTCCACACTCCTCCACCCTCCTCCACCCTCCTCCACCTTCCTCCGTACTCCTCCACCCTCCTCCACCCTCCTCCACCCTCCTCCACCTTCCTCCACCCTCCTCCGCCCACCCTCCTCCACCCTCCTCCACCCTCCTCCGCCCTCCTCCACCCTCCTCCGCCCTCCTCCGCCCTCCTCCGCACTCCTCCGCACTCCTCCACCCTCCTCCGCCCTCCTCCACCCTCCTCCGCCCTCCTCCGCCCTTCTCCATCCTCCTCCACCCTCCTCCACCTTCCTCCACCCTCCTCCACCCTCCTCCACACCCCTCCGCCCCCCTTCGCCCCCCTCCGCCCTCCTCCGCCCTCCTCCGCCCTCCTCCCTCCTCCACCCTCCTCCACCCTCCTCCACCTTCCTCCGGACTCCCCCACCCTCCTCCGCACTCCTCCGCCCTCCTCCACCCTCCTCCACCCTCCTCCACCCTCCTCCGCCCACCCTCCTCCACCCTCCTCCACCCTCCTCCACCCTCCTCCGCCCTCCTCCGCCCTCCTCCACCCTCCTCCGCACTCCTCCGCACTCCTCCACCCTCCTCCGCCCTCCTCTGCCCTCCTCCGCCTTCCTCCACCCTCCTCCACACTCCTCCACCCTCCTCCACCTTCCTCCGTACTCCACCACCCTCCTCCACCCTCCTCCACCCTCCTCCACCTTCCTCCACCCTCGTCCACCCTCCTCCGCCCTCCTCCACCCTCCTCCACACCCCTCCGCCCTCCTCCACCCTCCTCCGCCCACCCTCCTCCACCCTTCTCCGCACTCCTCCGCCCTCCTCCACCTTCCTCCACACTCCCCCACCCTCCTCCACCCTCCTTCACCCTCCTCCACCCTCCTCCGCACTCCTCCGCCCTCCTCCACCTTCCTCCGCACTCCCCCACCCTCCTCCACCCTCCTCCACCCTCCTCCGCACTCCTCCGCCCTCCTCTGCCCTCCTCCACCCTCCTCTGCACTCCTCCACCCTCCTCCACCCTCCTCCACCCTCCTCCGCACTCCTCCACCCTCCTCCGCCCTCCTCCGCCCTCCTCCACCCTCCTCCGCCCTCCTCCACCCTCCTCCGCACTCCTCCGCCCTCCTCCACCCTCCTCCGCACTCCTCCACCCTCCTCCACCCTCCTCCACCTTCCTCCGCACTCCTCCACCCTCCTCCACCCTCCTCCGCACTCCTCCGCCCTCCTCCACCACTCCACCACCCCCCGCACAACTCCACACCCCTCCACAGCCCTCCACCACTCCACGACCCCCCACACATCTCCACACCCCTCCACAAACCCTCACAAACCCCACAAATCCCACAATTTCCCACGACCTCCCACAAGTTCTCATGCAGTTTTGGATGGATATTTGGAGGATCATTTCTTAACCAAACCCTACAGTGTTATATATCGTTGGAAAGATCTCGACGAGTACTTTCCAATGATGCAATAATAACGTTGAAATATTGGATCAATGTTTGACCACACCCCAAAAACCCCCACAACTCCCCATAACTCACCTCTATTCCCACCCAACACACAAACCCCACAAACCCCACACAACTCCACACAACTCCACACCCCTCCACGACCCTCCACAAACCCCATAATCTCTCTCAACTCCCCACAACTCACCTCCCATACCGCCCACTTAATATGAAGGATCAAAAGCTACTACAAAAATTAGGTGAAGGATGTGCTTCTCAAGGACATTCAAATATCATGGGCGGCACAAAATGAGGATCTCAGCTTGCATTCAAAAGTGACAGTAAAGGTGTAAGTGGTAAAAGTAAAAGTGGTGAAATGAGTGTTGCCGCCAACCATTCATGACGACTGCCTATTTTTGAGGATCCAATTCAAATCAAGTGGAATATTTGATCTACCCCTCCAATCTTGGCAATCAAGCGACGCGTGATCAGTGGACGTGAGGAATCGGCAAGGCCCTCTTGGCCTATTGGGGCCTATAAAACAATGGATTTATGCTCATTTGGGTGTGCAATTTTAGAGATACATTGGTTCAGCTACGCGTACGTGCACATGACCTCTCTTGCACTTTGTGGTTTCAAGCCTATTGTAGGAGCTACTCTGTAGTGTGGATACAGAGGGTAGGCTTCTCAGTGGAGGGCTATGAGCACTGTAGTGTAAGAGAGTGGCTTGGATTTTTCTTTTCTGTGAGTCAGTGTTGCTGTTAACCTCTATTCTCTTGAGAAATTCTTACCATTTGTATTGTTCTGAGTTAGTCTGCATATCATTGGCCCCTTATGCTAATGGGAAGAATCTGTTGTATTGGAGTTATTTACTTTTAGGGTGGCTTGTTAGCCCTAAGTTTGCACTTTTGAGCATCACTCTGCCCAACCTTGTAATCACCTGATTTGAATCAAGAAGTGTACGGTCTTCTTGGGTCATTTGTTGTCCATATTTTCCGAAGTATTTACCACTCTGTGCCATCCATGTTATCTACCTGCTCACAGAAATGTTAAAGGGTATACTTCCCTAAAGAGAACCCCCCTTGAGTAGGCGACGTACTGGAAGTGTTAATCTTTAATCTTTACTCTTGTTAAAAGCGGATACCCCAGTACCTCCTCTACACAATGATTTGGTAAAATTTGAAGGGCCTATATGCCAGATTTGCGTTGACTGCTTTGTATACTTAATCCTTCACCTCGCTTTGACTCTCTCCCCTGGCTTCCTTGTTTAGTCAGTCCTTGGGTGCCCATACTGCTCTCAACACACACTAGCATTTTGAATTTCATTGGAACATCTTGAAGATAGATGGGAAGTTCCACCTCGCCCAAACAAGGGGTTTCCACACCTGCCAAACCCTATGAGATAGGCTTCTATTGGCTTGATGTTCAATTGCAGATCTTGGCAATATGAGAGTCTAACTACACTAGTTGTCGCACTTGAGTCAATAAATGCTCTCAGAGTCCTTACATTCTCTTTGTGTCCTATCTCTAACGTCACAAAGGGACGTCACTCAATTATTCCAAAAGTGATTGCACCTCATGTTTGGCACATGGCCATGTGATATCTTTGGGCTTCATGATTGACATCTAGGCCTAGTCGCCTTAACTTATTTCTCCTAATGTGCTCTCTGGCCTCTACTTGTGCCTCTTCTCTAATCCTTAACTCTTCTTCTTTTTGCTTCTTAGCAGTCTTGAGTCTCATTAGCATATCCTTTGTAAGAGGTTCTTGATATAGCTTTACTCGGCATCCACTTATATAGCTTGGTAAAATGTCACCTTCTAGGGTGGCCAATTGAACTGCACCACTAGTGGAAATCCTATTAATGATCATGGGTCCATATACTCTTTTTTTTAGTTTACGGGCATGCTGCTTTAGTGTATAGACCAACACTAAGTATCCCTCTTTCAATCCTTTATCCTTGATATGTGCATCAAATTATGCCTTTTGTCTCTTCTTTGCAGCATAGATTCCTAGAGCTGCTTGTAGCCTCATCTCAGCTAAGCGTTCTAGATCAAAGATCTTGGAAGAAACCTCGTGTCCACTCCAATCATGCTCTTGTGATACTCTTAAAGCTGGGATTAAAAAATCCAATGGTAGCACAACATTCTGTCCAAAGAACATATGAAATGGGGTGGCATTGAGTACCATTCTATAGGCAACTTGGTAAGCCCAAACAACATGATGGAGTTGTTTGTCCCAATCAGAGCATTTATTATTTACAAGTTTGGTCCATACATTGCATAGGACCGTATTTGTATTCTCGGCTTGTCCTTTAGCTTGTGGATGATACGGGGTAGACTTCTTATGTATCACCATGAATTCTTGAAGGAGATTTTCAATGACTTCATTCAAGAAGTGTGTAACTCTATCACTAACTAGCTCTATTGGTAATCCATATCCGGTGAACACGTTCTTGAATAAGAAATTAGCCATTGTTTGAACATCATTCTTTCTTGTGGCTTTCACTTCTACCCACTTGGTAAGGTAATCGGTGGCTACAATAATGTATTCTACATGGGAGTTTCTAGCTGGGGGGTTTATGGGACCAATGAAGTCTATAGCCCACTTTGAGAATGCACGTCCTTCCATCATTGGTCTCAAAGGCATCTCATCTTTTCTTATCGGATATTATGCACGTTGGCATGTGTCACATTTCTTCACATAAGTATGTGCATTCATATGAAGATTGGGCCACAAAAGTCTTGAGAATAGAATGCTCTTGATTACTCTGTCAGGCCCAAAGTGTCCACCTACAACACCGCTGTGTGCAATTTCTAAGAATTTCAAGTAGTGTGATTCATGAACGCACAGTCTTAAATATCCATCTTTGCCTCTTCAGTATAGGTTGTCTCCTACTAAGGCGTAGTCTTGAGCCTCTTGTTCGAAGCTTTCTTTCCTTGCTAGACTACCCTCATTGGGTAATGTTCCTGATGTCATGAGTTCTACCAATGGAGCACTCCAGTTTGGAACTAATGACACGTGATAAAGGGTGGCATGCTCCACTGGAGGTCTCTTCTGGCGCACTCGACAATTATTGATCCACTCATGTATTTCTTTGTCCATACTAGGCCAATACACTCCTAAGTATTTTAGATTTTGCAATGTTCGTTGTTTAGAATAGTGACTTCCTAGCAATCGTTTATGGGCTTGTTGCAACCAACTACTATGTTCATCGTCATCGACACAAAAAGCTAATACACCCTCTGTATCTTGTTTGTACATGCTTCTTGCCAATGTTTGATATTTTTATGAGCTTACACTTTCTTTTCTGTTTGTTTTTACATCCTTATTTGCAAGTCCAAAGATTAGGACTGGTGCCAACTTATTTGCCCATTTAGGTACAACTTCTAAATTGAATAGATAAGATTCGCGCAATTCATCAGACACTCCTTACAGTGACTCTCTTGAAGTGATGCAAGAAAGGTGATCCGCCCTGAGGTGGGTTCTACCTTTCCTTACAACAACTTCAAAGTAATATTCCATTACTAAGAGGAACCATCTTACTAAGCATCTTGTATTGCAAGGTTTATTGACCAAATATAATAAGGCTTGATGATCAGTAAGAAACTTGAACTTATTGGCCAATAGATAGTGTCTAAACTTCTTCACGGCATACACCATGCCTAAACCTTCTCTTTCCATTGTGATATAGTTTTGTTCAGCGGCATTTAATTGTCTACTAGCATATGCTAAGGCAAATCTAAATTCCCTTCACCTGTGGGTTGTGTTATGTAGCGTTTCCTCAATCATAATCTATCCCCAATCACGATTTCTCTATTACTCAAAAATAAGAGTGGAGAGAAGAACGCATAGATTGCACAAGGTCAAAGAAAATGTGATATTATCGATGTAAATCAATGGTCACAATAGCTTTGGACAATAGCTTCTTAACGAAGCCTCTACCTCCCGACCACCGCCGAGCTATCACAATCGCATTCACAATCGCACTCTCAATCACACTCTCACTCTCATTCTCACTCTCAATGACACTCTCAATCACAAGGTAATTCTGAGATTTCTGTGTGTCCTCTGTGTTGATGCGCAGGTCTCCCTATATCAGAGTTTGATCGCTACCTTTTTCCAAAGAAGTGTGTGATCCACCAAATTTAGAAAAAGTTGAGTTTCTCCAAAACTTTCGCAAAAAGCCATGCAATCGTAGTGTGCTTTCTTTCTTTAGCGTACCTGTCAAAAATAGGAGGAAAACACCAAGAAGACATATCCGAAAACATCCATAAATAGACATGGTGACACATGAGCATCAGAATCACGGATTTGAATAGAATTAGATAAGCCCTCGTTTTTTTTTTGTGTTGGAGAACGGCACTTTTCAAAGCCCTGTAACTCAAAAAGGTTGAGGAAGTAGCTTAAGCTTGTGAGAGACGCTTTTATTCAATTTTGTGAGTTGCACAAAAGTGTTAGAGATGTCCAAGATCCAAATCCACCTCCAAATGCCACTTTTGAGCCCTGCAAGTTTCAAAATTCTAGAGAGAGTAAAATCAAGGCATTTTCTTACAATGAACTATGTAGGACCCTAAATGTAGGCACTTTTATTCTCCTAATACTTGTTGTACCTTTCTCTCATACACAGTTTTTCTTAATTCTTTCATCTTCACCTTCAAAATTTGACTAGAAAACATGATGCAAATAAGATCTAGAGAGAGAAAATGAAACTTGTCAACCCAAAATTTTTCCTATATGCATAAAATGACCTAATTTTTCATTCCAAGCATTATCCCCACAATGAAATTCAGAAAGTTCAAAATGAATTATTTCACTAGAAAAGAGGCCTATTACAATTCTTCCCCCCTTTAAAAACTCTGTCCTTAGAGTTGGAAAGAAGGAAATGTGTTAGAAAATCATCTAAATTCACCCAACTCGAATCTTCTACTGAATATGAGTGCCATTTCACCAAAATTTCTACTATAGATCTATTTCTAAGAAATCTTTCCTTCCTATCTAATATTATTTTTGGTTGAAGCTCAAAAGAGCCATCATCTTTCACATTATAATTGTCCTGCAAAAGATGGGCATACATATATTTTAACTAAGCTAACATGAAATACAGGATATACATTTAAATGTTTATGTAATTCGAGCAAATAAGGAAGAGATCAAATCTTTTTCAAAACTTTAAAAGGAACTGCATATCAAGGAAAAAGTCTATGATCCTTCCCTAGCAACAAGTTAGATCGGTGAGGATTAACTTTAAGAAATACCATATCATCAACTTGGAATTCAAGTGGTCTTCCCTTTAAATCATAGAACTTCTTTTGTCTTTTCTGAGCTTCTTTTATGTGCTTCTTGTTCCTCATCCATCTTATCAAGCATTTCTTTGGATACTTCTACTTTATTTGGAAAACCCAAAAACAAAGGTGGAGTCAAATAATTATAACCATACATAGCTTCAAACGGAGTCATTTTTGTAGATGGCTGCCATGCATTATTCTATAAAAATTCAACCAAGGGTAAATATTCACTCAAACTATCCTCCTTTTCATTCACATACATACGCAAAAAATCTTCAACTACCCTGTTAACCCTCTCGATTTCCCATCAGTTTGTGGATGGAAAGTTGTACTCATACGAAGTTGAGTTCCAATCGATTCAAATGTCGCTTTCCAGAAGTTTGACATAAATCTAGAATCTCTATCAGAAATTATGCTTTTAGGCATTCCATGCAATCAAAATATTTCTTTTACAAAGATTCTTGCAACATTCAATGCAGTATGAGTCTTTTTCATAGGAAAGAAATGTGCCATCTTGGTAAGCGGATCGACTACAACAAATATGGTATCATGATTACTTCTAGTCATAGGTAGCTTAGTGATAAAGTCCATAGAAATAGACTCTCACTTCTGATTTTGAACATCCAAAGGTTGAAGCATTCCAGACATCCTCTTAAACTCAGATTTCACATGTTGGCACTTCAAACATTCACTTACATATTCTCTAATATCCCGCTTCACACATGGCCAAAAGTAAGAATAATTTGTTTTAAAATAGGTCCTTGAATAACCTGGATGTGTAGAAAAAGGTGCATCATGACAATCATGCAATATTTTAACTTTTAATGGAGATTCAGAAGATATGCATAGCTGATTGTTACAATACAATGTTCCATTCTGCAAATGAAATTTTTCCTCATACATCGATCCCCTGTTCGCATTCAAAGCATTCAAAATAGGTGCATAAAAAGGATCCCGTTTTATCTCTTCTTGAATTTGATTGAGAAAATGAGAATTTATTACAGAAACAAGATTACACAAAGGTCTCCGACTCAATGCATCAACAACCTTATTTTTCTTACCAGCCAGATACTTAATGTCAAAATCATACTCACTTAATAATTCAATCCAATGCTTCCGCTTAAATTGTTCTTTTATTCAACCCCCTATAGTCAATGCATAATCTATAAGAGCCGTCTTTCTTCTTCTGAAATAAATTAGGTGCACCCCAAGGTGAGACACTCGGTCTTATTAAGCCTTTCTTCAAAAGATCATCTAATTGGACCTTAAGCTCCTTTAATTCATCAATGTTAAATCTATAGGGTGCTCTAGAATATGGTTCACTCCCTGGATATAGGTCAATGGCATGGTCAATCTGCCTAGGTAGGGGTATACGAGGCAAGTCTTCTGCAAATACATTGGCATATTCTTTCAAGAGATTTCCTACATAATCTGGAATATCTTCGTCATTACCTTCCTCATGCAGATTGTTCACATACAGTACAAATGTTTTACAACCATCACATATACCTCTAATTATCTGCATAGCAGAAAAAAGAGTAGGTTTAGGATTAAAGACATCACCTAGAATATGAATAGATTCATCATCTAGCTTTAAAGTTATCGTTCTCTATTCACAATTATTAGTTGCATAAGTTTTAACTATCTAGTCCATGACTATGATTACATCACTCTCTTTCATCTCAATTACATGGAAACTTCCAAAAAAGAGCTTATTAGAAAGAGTAAATTCAAGGTTTTCAACATATCCTTTCGTGTAGTGTAATCGTCCATTGGCCATCTCTATAGGTCTGGTTATCTGCATATTTAGGGCTATCCCTAGATTCTGTACCAATTTGAAAGATAGAAAACAATGGGTACTACCTGAATCGATCAAAAATCTGATTTTATGTGCAGAAATCAAACCCGGAATCATGATTATAGAAGCCTTTGGAAAAGAACTAACCACCATGCAACGTAAAGTAGAGTCAAGGCACTTACATCTATCATCTGATTCCTCAATAATTGTACCCTCCTCGATGATGTTTATCGCTTTTGATTGTGTAGGTCGAAAGACTACCTTGTTCGGGCACTCATATGTCCGATGCCCTTACTCCCCGCAACAAAAACACAGACCAAGTCTTTTTGCCCTCTCAATAAAATTAGGGTCTTATTTCCACTCGATTGGTTGATGCCTCCTTTGATTTTCCACCTGAGTAGGATTCTTACCTTGGTTATTAGAAGATGGAG
Organism: Ceratopteris richardii; assembly: GCA_020310875.1. NCBI lineage: Eukaryota > Viridiplantae > Streptophyta > Polypodiopsida > Polypodiales > Pteridaceae > Ceratopteris > Ceratopteris richardii. The sequence goes on along the minus strand of CM035425.1, from coordinate 106,176,676 downwards.
TTTTCTTTCGATTGTTCGTGTTCGTTGCAACAAGTCTTTGTGGCCTATGTCCCGTTGCAATGAATTTGCTTCTATTTGCCTTTTGCAAATTGAACTTCTCCATCTTCTCAAAGTTCTCGGCCATCGCAACAGCATCAAGAAAATCAATGCATCCAGATCCCTTGACTTGATAGCGAAGTTCCTCACGAAGCCCTTCAATACATTTACTCTTTAGAGCGTTACCACTAACCTTTAATGCATATTTATGAAGATGTAGGAACTTCTCTTTGTACTCATCAACAGATAAGCTATGCTTATCACTTTCGTGTTGTCGGAAATTGTAGAACTCCATCTTCTTCTCCATATGGTAGTGTGGAGAACAATAGCATTTTTCAACTTGTTCTCTAAATTCCTTCCAGAGAACTGGACCTGAACGCGTTCGACTCTGCATATATGACTTCCACCATAGCTTCGCGATCCCATGTAGGTGCAGGATTCCAACTTTTGCCTTGGACTCTTCACTAAATTGTCGAAGATCAAAGAAGTCCTCCAGTTCTTCAATCCATGCCTCAAGATCTTCACCACTCTTCTTCTGGCCATCAAAATCATTCAACTTTGTCTTCTTGAAGACTTGGTTAAGGGCAAACTCACCCGGTTCCATATCTTCATAATTGCGTTTTTGTTTTCCATGAGGTACACTAGATGTTCCCGCACCTTCATCTACTTCATCATTCAGCTCCACAAACAAATTTGTTGCTCCTTCTGGTTGCTTTCTACCTCGTTCTTTGCGCAATTCACCAAGAAGCTTTTGAATAAGCTCCTCTTGTTCATGAATCTTTTGTGTTAGACCTTCCATCGTTCCCAAGGATTGATTCTCCTCTGATACCACTTGTCACATTTCCTCAATCACAATCTATCCCCAATCACGATTTCTCTATCACTCAAAAATAACAGTGGAGAGAAGAACGCAAAGATTGCACAAGGTAAAAGAAAGTATGATATTATAGATGTGAATCAATGGTTGGAATCGCTTTGGACAATAGCTTCTTGACGAAGCCTCTACCTCCCGACCACCCTCGAGCTATCACAATCGCATTCACACCCGCACTCTCAATCACACTCTCACTCTCACTCCCACTCTCAATCACAAGCTAATTCTCAGATTTCTATGTGTCCTCTGTGTTGATGCACGGGTCTCCCTATATCAGAGTTTGATCGCTGCTTTTTCCAAAGAATTGTGCGATCCACCAAACCTAGAAAAAGTCGAGTTTCTACAAAACTTTCGCAAAAGCCATGCGATCGTAGTGTGTTTTCTTTCTTTAGCGTACCTATAAAAAATAGGAGCAAAACACCAAGAAGACATATCCAAAAACATCCATGATTAGACATGGTGACACATGAGCATCAGAATCACAAATTCGAATAGAATTAGATAAGCCCTCGTTTTTTTTAAGTGTTGGAAAACGGCACTTTTCAAAGCCCTGTAACTCAAAAACAATGAGGAATTAGCTCAAGCTTGAGACACTTTTATTCAATTTTGAGATCTGCACAAAAGTCTTAGAGATGTCCGAGATCCAAATCCACCTCCAAATGCCACTTTTGAGTCACACAAGTTTCAAAATTCTAGAGAGAGAGTAAAATCAAGGCATTTTCTTACAATGAACTAAATGTAGGACCCTCAACGAGGTACTCAAAACATGATTCACAAGAATTTTACTCAGACACTTTTATTCTCCTATACTTGCTCTACCTTCTCTCATACATAGTTTTTCTTAATTCTTTCATCTTCACCTTCAAAATTTGCCTAGAAAACATGATGCAAATAAGGTCTACAGAGAGAAAATGAAACTTGTCAACCCAAAATTTTTCCTATATGCATAAAATGACCTAATTATTCATTCTAAGCATTGTCCCCACAATGAAATTTAGAAAGTTCAAAATGAATTATTTCACTAGAAAAGAGGCCTATTACAATTCTTCCCCCCTTTTAGAACTTTGTCCTCAGAGTTGGAAAGAAGGATAATGTGTTAGAAAATCATCTAAATTCACCCAACTCGAATCTTCTACTGGGTATGAGTGCCATTTCACCAAAATTTCTACTATAGATCTATTTCTAAGAAATCTTTCCTTCCTATCTAATTTTATTTCTAGTTGAAGCTCAAAAGAGACATCATCTTTTAGCTTATAATTGTCTTGCAAAACATGAGCAACATTAGATACATATCTTTTAAGTAAGCTAACATGAGATACAAGATGCACATTTAAATGTTTAGGTAATTCGAGCAAATAAGCAAGAGATCCAATCTTTTTCAAAACTTTAAAAGGACCTGCATATCAAGGAGAAAGTATATGATCCTTCCCTAGCAACAAGTTAGATCGGTCAGGATTAACTTTAAGAAATACCATATCATCAACTTGGAATTCAAGTGGTCTTCTCTTTAAATCATAGAACTTCTTTTGTCTTCTTTTATCTTTTTTTATGTGTTTCTTAATTTTTCCAAATTCTTCATCCATCTTATCAAGCATTTCTTTGGATACTTCTACTTTATTTGGAAAACCTAAAACGAAGGTGGAGTCAAACAATTATAACCATACATAGCCTCAAACGGAGTCATTTTTATACATGCATGCCATGCACTATTGTATGCAAATTCAACCAAGGGTAAATATTCACTCCAATTATCTTGCTTTTCATTCACATACATATGCAACATATCTTCAACTACCCTGTTAACCCTCTCGGTTTCCCCATCAGTTTGTGGATGGAAAGTTGTACTCATACGAAGTTGAGTTCCAATTGATTCAAATGTCGCTTTCCAGAAGTTTGACATAAATCTAGAATCTCTATAAAAAATTATGCTTTTAGGCATTCCATGCAATCGAAATATTTCTTTTACAAAGATTCTTGCAACATTCAATGCAGTATCAGTCTTTTTCGTAGGAAAGAAATGTGCCATCTTGGTAAGAGAATGGACTACAACAAATATGGTTTCATGCTTACTTCTGGTCATTGGTAGCTTAGTGATAAAGTCCATAAAAATAGACTCCCACTTCTAATTTGGAACATCCAAAGCTTGAACCATTCCAGGCATCCTCTTAAACTTAGATTTCACCTGTTGGCACTTCAAACATTCACTTACATATTTTCTACTATCGCGCTTTATACATGGCCAAAAGTAAGAATATTTTGTTTTAACATAGATCCTTGAACAACCTGGATGTGCAGAAAAAGGTGCATCATGACAATCATGCAATATTTTAACTTGTAATGGAGATTCAGAAGATATGCATAGCCAATTGTTACAATACAATGTTCCATTCTGCAAATTAAATTCTTCCTCATACATCGATTCCCTGTTCGCATTCAAAGCATTCAAAATAGGTGCATAAAAAGGATCCTTCTTCTTGAATTTGATTGAGAAAATCAGAATTTATTATAGAAACAACATTACAGAAAGGTCTTCTACTCAATGCATCAGCAACCTTATTCTCCTTACCAGCCAAATACTTAATGTCAAAATCATACTCACTTAATAATTCAATCCAACACTTCTGCGTATTGTTAAGCAATGGTTGTATGAAGATGTATTTTAGACTTTGATGATCTATTTTCAATTCAAACTTATTCCCTAACAATAGATGTCTCCAATGCTTAAGTGCATGCACAACAGCAAGCATTTCTAAATCATGAGTAGGATAGTTAAGTTCATGTTTTCTTAGCTTTCTGGACTCATACACGATCACCCTTCCATCGTGTGAAAGAACACATCCTATCTGACTACCAGTTGCATCACATGCAACCTTAAAAGGCTTTCCCATTTTTTGTTATTTTCAAAACACAATTCTCAACGAGGTACCTAAAACATGATTCACAAGAATTTCACTCAGGCACTTTTATTCTCCTATACTTGCTCTACCTTTCTCTCATGCAGAGTTTTTCTTAATTCTTTCATCTTAACCTTCAAAATTTGACTAAAAAACATGATGCAAATGTCTATAGAGAGAAAATGAAACTTGTCAACCCAAAATTTTTCCTATATGCATAAAATGACCTAATTATTCATTCTAAGCATTATCCCGACAATGAAATTCAGAAAGTTCAAAATGAATTATTTCACTAGAAAAGAGGCTTATTACATGCTAGCACACATCCTATTGCATGATTGGAGGCATCTACATGGACATGAAACCGTTTATTCCAATCAGCAGTGGTTACTATTGGTGCTGTGCACAAATGTTTCTTTAGCTCATTGAAGGAATTTTTGCAGTCGTTATTCCGCTCAAAATTTGTCAACAAAGCATAAAGAGGTTTAGCTATGATCGCATACATGTGGATGAACCTACACTAATATCCATAATGGCCCTTAAAATCTTGTACCTATTTCATGTTCCTTTGCCTCAGCAACTCAGCTATGGCTCTTAGTTTATCCTAATCGGTTGATATTCCATTGTTAGAAACAATATGACCTAAGATTTTACCTTCTTCACTACAACATATCAAGGGTATACCGAGGATGCTACCGAGGCAAATGAACGGGCGTGATTTCTTCGCGACATCGGTGTTAGAGTCGGTATACGCGTCCGAAAGAAAGCACCGGTATAGGCGCCGATATAAGCATCGGTATAAGCATCAGTATATGCCTCCGTATTACCGATGCTTATACCGACGCTTATACAGATGCCCGCACTGGGCGTTCAGACGCCTATACCGACGTCCATATTGGAGCTACCGACGCGTATATTGACGAGCTTATCTGCACAATTTTTTTTGGGCAGAATGTGTTGTCTTTTGCTACAGCATGATGTTGTCTAACAAAAGACAATACTTTTTGCCCAACTGAGTACATGTGTTATGTACTCTAATGGCAACCAAAACATAAACTTATATGAGCAAAAATGATCAATGAATCATGTACATAAAGTTGTATATTCTATAAATGAAAAATGTACAAAAGTGTGGAAAACCACTTCTATATATGAATCGAATACAAAATGTGACAAAGCACTTCCATATCGGCAAGGAACACAAAACTATGGTACATCATTGCCACATAGGAGTGTAATACAAAATTGTGGCAATGTGACAAAACACTTCCATATAGGAATTGAATACAAAATTATGTTACATCATTGTCGTATGCGAGTGTGATACAAAATTGTGGCATTGATCAAAATATTTACACCTTCAATCCTGCAACAAAACATATGTATAAAATAAGACCAATTAACATGACATTTAAAAACAACAACTAAAAACACGAAACCAAGATATAACTTTACCTAATCAAGAATATTCTCCCATGAGACGATTGCACCGCGTCCCTCTAAGTCTTGTAACAGTGCATTCAGTCCATGTCGATATCCATATGATTCTTCACTTCGCGTCGGAGGAAGACCCATTGCCAACTCCTATAATAAATATGCAAAATGTTAGATGAACATACATAATGTGCTTAACTTAAACAACTTCAATAATTAACATGATACTTAAAAATTTGTAGAGCAAACTATCGTATCTGTGCTACCTAAATGCGATGTTCCAACCGTATCTAAATGTGTGGCCGCCGCATCTCTCGGTTGACGATATCGATCAGGAGTATGTTTTTGCTCATCCTGAATCGATTCCCATTCTTCAATATCTAGCCATACAGGCTTCCGTAAGCCTACTCTAAAAGCATCGCGAGCTTCGGATTGTCGATGAGACATTACCTCGCGTGCCGTATGTTGAATCCATTCGGAACTCACAATAGGATTCCCAGGTGCTGGACGGTACTCTTCATATATGCATTGTGTGATATGATTATTAGAGTCCCTATCCTGTTCGGTCCATTCTAACATTACTGAATGACCAAATTTGATGGAGCAGAGTTGTCGAATGCACTGACGCATTGACTTTCCGGCCGCATCCATAATTGGAGCTCCATTACCGGTATGATATATCTTGGATTCATTATGATCATGTGCACCCCAAGGTGTACGTGGAGATCCCATCTGATGCAATGTGAAGATCTCCCTCTCATCCAATGTATATATATGCATGCTTGTATACATATGCATGCTTGTATACATATGCATATGCATTCATGTATGCATATGCATGCATGTATGCATATGCATGCTTGTATGCATATGCATGCTTGTATGCATATGCATGCTTGTATGCATATGTATACATGCATTCACATATGCATATGCTTGTATGCATATGCAAGCATGTATGCATATGCAAGCATGTATGCATATGCAAGCATGTATGCATATGCAAGCATGTATGCATATGCATGCTTGTATGCATATGCATGCTTGTATACATATGCATTCATGTATGCATATGCTTTTATGCATATGCATGTTTGTATGCATATGCAAGCTTCTATGCATATGCATGCTTGTATGCATATGCATTCTTGTATGCATCTGCATTCATGTATGCATATGCATGCATGTATGCATATGCATGCTTGTATGCATATGCATTCATGTGTGCATATGCATTCATGTGTGCATATGCATGCTTGTATGCATATGCATTCATGTATGCATATGCATGCTTGTATGCATATGCATGCTTTTATGCATATGCTTGTATGCATATGCATTCTTGTATGCATATGCATTCATGTATGCATATGCATTCATGTATGCATATGCATTCATGTATGCATATGCATTCATGTATGCATATGCATTCATGTATGCATATGCATGCTTGTATGCATATGCATTCTTGTATTCATATGCATTCATGTATGCATATGCATGCTTGTATGCATATGCATGCTTGTACGCATATGCATGCTTGTATGCATATGCATTCATGTATGTATATGCATTCATGTATGCATATACATGCTTGTATGCATATGCATGCTTGTATGCATATGCATTCTTGTATGCATATGCATTCATGTATGCATATGCATGCATGTATGCATATGCATGCTTGTATGCATATGCATTCATGTATGCATATGCATGCTTGTATGCATATGCATGCTTGTATGCATATGCATGCATGTATGCATATGCATGCATGTATGCATATGCATTCATGTATGCATATGCATTCTTGTATGCATATGCATTCTTGTATCCATATGCATTCATGTATGCATATGCATTCATGTATGCATATGCATTCATGTATGCATATGCATTCATGTATGCATATGCATGCATGTATGCATATGCATGCATGTATGCATATGCATGCATGTATGCATATGCATGCATGTATGCATGTTCATGCTTGTATGCATCTGCATGCTTGTATGCATACGCATGCTTGTTTGCATATGCATGCTTGTATGCATATGCATTCATGTACGCATATCCATGCTTGTATGCATATGCATTCATGTATGCATATGCATGCATGTATGCATATGCATGCATGTATGCATATGCATGCATGTATGCATATGCATGCATGTATGCATATGCATGAATGTATGCATATGCATGCATGTATGCATATGCATGCCTGTATGCATATGCATTCATGTATGCATATGCATATTCATACATGAATGCATATGCATACATGCATGCATATGCGCGCATACAAGCATGCATATGCATACAAGCATGCATATGCATACATGAATGCATATGCATGCTTGTATGCATATGCATTCATGTATGCATATGCATTCATGTATGCATATGCATTCATGTATGCATATGTATTCATGTATGCATATACATGCATGTATGCATATGCAAGCATGTATGCATATGCATTCATGTATGCATATTCATGTATGTATGCATATGCATGTATGTGTATACATATATATGCATGCATGTATGTGTATGCATATGCATGAATGTGTATGCATATGTATTATGTACGTGTGTATGCATATGCATGCTTGTATGCATATGCATTCATGTATGCATATGCATGCATGTATGCATATGCATGCATGTATGCATATGCATGTTTGTATGCATATGCATGCTTGTATGCATATGCATGCTTGTATGCATATGCATGCATGTATGCATATTCATGTATGTAGGCATATGCATGTATGTGTATACATATATATGCATGCATGTATGTGTATGCATATGCATGAATGTGTATGCATATGTATTATGTACGTGTGTATGCATATGCATTGTGTATGTGTGTATGCATATGCATGTGTGTATGCATATGCATTGTGTATGTGTGTATGTGTATGCATATGCATGTGTGTATGCATATGTATTGTGTATGTGTGTATGTGTTTGCATATGCATGTGTGTATGCATGTGCATGTGTGTATGCATGTGCATGTGTGTACGCATATGCATATTTGTAAGCATATGCATGTGTATATGCATATGCATGTTTGTATTTATATGCATGTGTGTGTTTATACATATGTGAGTGTGTATGTATATGTATATATCTCTCCCTCTCTCTCTCAATCGAAAAAAAAACTAAAAAGAGAAGACATTAGAAAAGCAAAAACATAAAGAAAGAAAAAAGAGTGATATATCTCTCACTTACATCAATATAATTGTTTGAATCAAGGTTGTCAAAATCCACTTGAAGTTCTCCTTCGTCGAATTTCTAAAAAATTGATCCCAAAAATCTCTTGCAAAATTAAAGAAAGAAGATATTAGAAAAGCAAAACCATAAAGAAAGAAAAAAGAGTGCTACAATATGTGCGATCTACTTACCAAAGTGTCAGATCTATAAAAATAGAGGTATGCTTAGAGAGAGAGTGGGAAGGAGAGGAAAAGAGAGAGAGAGAGAGAGAGAGAGAGAGAGAGAGAGAGAATTGTTTGAATCAAGGTCATCAAAATCCAGTTGAAGTTCTCCTTCGTCGAATTTCCAAAGATTTGATCCGAAAATCTCTTGCAAAACCAAACAGAGAACATATTAGGAAAGCAAAAACATAAAGAAAGAAAAAAGAGAGCTACAATATGTGCAATCTACTTACCAAAACTTCATATCTATAAAGATAGAGGTCCGTTTAGAGAGAGAGAGGGAGGGAGAGAGAGGGAGGGAGAGAGAGGGAGGGAGAGAGAAGGAGAGAGAGTGAGAGAGAGGGAGGGAGAGAGAAGGAGAGAGAGTGAGAGAGAGGGAGGGAGAGAGAGAGAGAGAAAGGGTGACAAATAGAGATCTGTTGGTGGCGCGCACAAACATGTCAGGAGAAGATCTAGGCTCAAAACGCTCAGAATGATGAATTTTGGTTTTGGGCCCGGTAAAAAAGAGGGCGTTGGTATAAGCATCGATATAAGCGCCAGTACTTACAGCAAATTACCGACGCTTATACCGATGCTTATACTGACACTGTCTTTCCGAGTCAAAGCGGCTTTCCCAAATTTTCGAGGATCATACCGATGCCGAAAGCTGACCGTCGGTATACTGACCGTCGGTATTCCCTCGATATGTTGTAGTTCTTGTACCATGAACACATACGTTTCTGGGTTCACATACTCAATATTCTCTGCACTTGTTGAAGATCTTTCTGAGCTCAGGGATGTGGTATCTGCTTTCTTGCGAATGAGCACATAGATCGTCCACACATATTTCTAAGCTCTTTCACAAGAACTCCTTGAATACATGAAACATGAGCCTTTGGAATGTTGCAGGTGCATTGCTGAGCCCAAATGGCATCACACGAAATGCAAAGATTCCCCACTCTGTGGCAAAGGCCATTTTGTGTTGATCTTTTGGGGCAATGTCTACTAGGTTGTAACCTAAAAATCCATCAAGGAAGCTGTAAACTTCCTTGTCTGCAACACCCTCCAATAGATGTTTTATGATTTGAAGAGGACAACTATCTCTTATTACAACCGCATTAACTTTCTTAAGGTTCATACACACTCGCAACTTTCCATTCTTCTTGGGCACCACTACAATGGGGGACACCCATTCAATATGCTCAATCTTATAGATAAATCCAGCTTCAATCAACTTATGAATTTCTTCCTTTATTTCGGTAGCATAAGTATCATTATATGTGTAGGTGTAGCTCTATGATGAGTAGCACCTCCTTTAATGTCAATCCGGGAAGACGTGAGGATGGTATGAAGACCTCGAGCAAGTGGCGGCACAAGTGCATGAGTGAGAAGCACACAAGCATGCACACACATACACACACACGCGCACACAAGGCAAGACAAAGAGTGAGAATCAATGGAGCTTTTAGATTACTTTCAAAACGCTCTTACAAGTTCGTTTCAATTACAATCTAACCTCAAAAATGAGCTCTCTAGCTCCTTTTATAGTTTTTGACTAGCTTTGGCCCTGTCCAGACCTAGTGTCCGGCCTAGTTAAAAATTAGGTTCCAGGGCTTATTTGAGGGCTCAAACGAAGTCTAAAAATTATGAAAATTGGTACGATGGTACTTCTAATACTCCTCAAGCTCGAGGACTCCTCGGCTTGCACAAAATGGAGTCTATTCTACCAAAAACGGGATTTACAATGTTTGTGTAGTGATTAAAATCACTTGAGTTGTACATAACCCATGGGGAAAAATGATCTGGCCTTGTTGCCGTATTGTGCATGATTCCTCTGTTGCTTTGTGTGCCAACACTCCCCCCTTCCTAGCGTCTGTCGCCCCTGACAGACCTTTGTTCTCGCGGGTGGTCGATATAATATTGGATGACATTGGTGGCCAATTCATGTTCTCCTATCCTTAAGCCTCTTGCTAGATCGGCTTCCAATGCCTCCCAATTTATTGCACCGGGGGTCTCTGGTTGCGGGGTGGTGTAGTACTCTGAATACATTGCTTGTTCACATGCAAACAGTTGAAGCAGATGTGTCGGTTTTGGTGCGAAAATCTCCGAGTGATACTCCCAGAAACCTTATCTGAACATTTCTTCGAAGGTCTGTTTGTAGCAGGCGGGGAGGTATTTGATGCGTGCATGCCAAGCGTAAGCCACACGGATACTGGGGGTGGTGCTCATGTCATACACCAAGTCGTAATTTCCATTGCTAAACCCCGGAAGATGTACCTGTGGTGCGGCTGCATTTCTAAAGGTCTTCAGCACTACTTGCATCATATCTAAGATTTTAAGCATCATTTGCGCTGCTACATCTTGCATGGGCTTCAAGCGCGGCATCCAGTGGCGAATGGTCCCCATCATATATGCTACCGATGGTGGTCCTTGTGGTGGCGCGATGTACGGGTAGTTCAGCCATTCCTTGCATTGCGCATTGTTCTGTACCTTGATATTAAATGCCTTCCACGACCTGCGGCGGGGGACTGGACCGTAGCATGGGTTGTACAGGAGGTGCAACGGCGCGTTGTTCCATGTGCGTAGCATTTCTGGATAGGTCTCTAAAAGTTTCTGCCGCCATGTGGGTTGACGAATCTTGCCTTTTCGCACCTCTGGAGGAAGGTCTTCGGGTTGAAATTGGGTCGCAAAAGTAGGAATCTGACCCGTGACTCTTTGTATTTCTGCATTATAATCAGCCAAGAGAATATAATATGGCCTGTACTGGAGTTCCGATGAGAGAATCAGGCGTCGCGATGACAGGTTCTGAAAGTAAGCTGATTGTAACACAGTCTCCTCTATGACCCTCATGGCCTGATTTTGCACTACGGTGCGCTCTTCGTGCGAACTCCCGATTTCCTCCACTTGTTGTAACCATGGCGGCCGTGGTGCCTCGAACGTGTCCTGCGCTTCCTCTGTTTGTTGGCCTCCTGGGAATGGTTGCGGATCATATTCTTCATCAAACGTTTGTTCCACAGGAATTTGCACAACTTCTTCGTCCGTGGGAGCCTCCGGAGGGGAAGATGGTCTCTCATATTGTAGTAGGCGTGTTTGCAATTCAGTTACCTGTTTCTGGAGATCTTTTATGGCCTCTGCGTCTGAGAGAAGCGAAGCCGCAGAGGGGGTGGTTGGGGTGGCAGCTGTTGGTCCTTGTTGGTGTTCCTGCTTCAGTTGTCCTAGCTCCTCTGATAGCTTATCATGTGCTTCGAGCAGCATGGCATAATCTTCCAATATAATCTTGATATTATCGGGGGTCACTGCTTGAAACTTGGATGGGCTGATGGGTGCCCCCGGTGTGCTCTCAATAGCTGCCTCCAGGTTCTCTTGATTTTGTATTTGCAGACGTCTGTTCTCTTCCTGAGCGGCCGCAAGATGGCGTTTAAGTAGTGCCATATTTCGCTGAAGTTTTGAGTTGCGTTCCAGCTGTGTCCGTAGGTGACCTTCTACCACCTGCACTGCTTCCTGATCTACGTTCTGTAGCTGTACTTCCAATATATTGTGGGCTTCTTGGAGGGTGTGGAACTGTGTGTGGAGGCGAGTGTTCTCCTCTTCTAGTGCCGCAAGGCGGTGCTGTAGTGTCGTTGAGTGCTCTTGCAGGCGTTCGTTTTGTTGCTGGAGCTGAATGTAATCTGTTCTTAAATTTGATATACAAGCCAACATGGTGTCCAATGCATTTCCTATAGATGAGTGGGGGGTGTTTACCGTGGAAGATGCATGGGAAGGGAATTGGGGAAGGGAGACAGTGAATGATGTGTCTATGAAAGTTGTGTGTGTGGGTGAAATTGGTGGAGGGGGAATGGGAGGAGGTGAAACCGTGGGTGGAGGTGCCGTGGGTGGTGAAATGTCCATACCTTCAGGAGTGGGTGTTAGTGTGGGGCCTGCCATATACATTGGTATGGTAGGTGGTGTGTGTGTGGAAGTGGTGAATAGATGCGAAGTGGGGTGGGGAGCTGAAAAGGCAGGGAATGGTTGAGAGCCTGGTTGAAAGGCCCTAGCAAAGATGTCCTCGAGGGATTGTAGAAATGGAGAAAGGGATATCGGGGGTTGGGGTCGTAAATTTGAGAAGGGTGGAAAGGGTTGCGTGGTAGTAGGGAAGCCCATGAATGTGGATCTGGGGTCAGGGTGGCCCGTGGCTGAAGGCATTGGGGATGGTTGTCCTAGGGCAGGCTCGGGAAGGGTTTCAGTGGGTTGTGTGGTGATGGGGTTTGCGTCAAAGATCGGGTTATCAGTGGTAGAGAATAGGGTGGCACTAGAGATGGGAGTACAAAAGATGAAGGTTGGGTCAGTGGGTTGAGTGGTCGATGGGATTTCCACTGTCTCTGTTCTAGGAGGTGATGGTGGGGGAGTAGGTGGTAGTGGTTCGGTGGACTCCTCATGGGTGGCGGGGTGCTGTTGACTAGCTGTTTGGGAGGTTGGTGTAGTAGTTGGCTCTTCTGCAACTGTAACGGGAATTTGGATATTTTTACCTGAGCGAGGTCGTGTCTGGAACCTTCGTGGGTCATATTGAACTGAAGGCCTCTGAATGGCAGTGCGCACAGCTTCTACAACTCCATATGTTTCTACCATCAATAAGAGACCTTCTCTGTACTCTGAGTCAACTCCCGCTTCTTCCAACAACTGAGTCATAAGTACTCTGCTGCTCTGTTCAGTGAGTAACTGCTGCGATCGCATTCTTTCCATAATCTGATACAGCCTTCGGAGTTCTGCTGTATATGCTGGGGCTTCAGTGGTCTCTTCTTCATACGCTTCTTCTTCTTCCCTGTGTCCGTGTTGTTGACTTTGCTGAGCGTCACTCCAATGGACATGTCTACCGTCTGTAGACTTTCTTCTTCTTCGTGAGGATGTGCCCTGCTCCTCTGCCTCTGAATAAAACTCCACATCAGAGAATTGTGTGCTTTGTAGGAATGCTTCGAAATCCTGGGGGTCCAGTCCTTCAGCGTCTCCAGTGGCAGCAAATTCGAATTCAGGTGTAACCGGAGGAGCCGATGGGGTAGGTTGTGTCGTAGTGTCAGATTCCGACCTGGGTATCCTAATGGTAAAGGGAGGTACAGTGCCCTCTCTTAATGGTGATGCCTCAGGAGTAGTCAGGACTTCCCGTGTCTGGACGCAAGGGATCGCGCCCCTCATGCGCTTGGACTGATGTGTGGATGTCTTGAGCCTTTTAAACATTTGTAATTGTGCCCAAGTTAAGGCACGCTCAATGGGGACATCATATGCCAAGCATCGGTAAATGATGCGTGTGAGTGCACAGCATCCGTTCACCACTAATTTCCTAGAAGCCCGTTTGTTCGCTTCATACAACTGATCTATAATCCACACTGGTAGCTTAATAGGTAACGCACCTGCTTCCGCCAAGTAGAGAGCAAACCAGATCTTCTTGTGTGGTTGCGTGAATCGGTCTTGACCGGGGAAGGCGAAATGTTGCATGCACATTCGGAGAGGGATGGACACATTTGGGGTGAGTGCTGCCATGTCTTTCAGCTTCACTAGTTTCCTGTCCTTCATGTTGGTGGGAACAAGAGCATCCTTTTCTGAGGGCACATGCGTGCCATGCATATTTAAAGCGTCGCTTACCAGCTCCACAGTAAGTTCAAACCTCTTCAACTCGTTGTTGCCCAGCAATGAGGGGAGAACAAATGATCCGGGTTGGTCCTTATCTTCATTAGCTTGTAATGTGGAGACCAAATAGTAACATCGGAGGAGATCGGGTTTAGGTAGTGGGGCTTCAAAATATTCCGCCAATCCTGCTCGTTGCCATATGGTCTGTAGATCTTCGGTGTTCTGTAAAGTCTCGAACTCCTTGGAGAAAAATTGGAGTCGCACCCATGATCTGTCATACTCGCATTTAGACTCCCAGATATGCTTGGCCTCACCTAATGGACCGGGCATGCCATTGAACCAATGAGAATTGGCATGAACTCTTTCCGTGATGCCTGTAGGTGGATCTGGCACCGGGAGTTGCTGAAGGTGTAGCATCTCCACTGGTCGTTCCGTCGGGGGCACATCCACGGGTATACTATCCACATCAATTCCCGCAGTAAGTATTCCTACTTGTGAGCCCGAACCTGTCGCTTCTGCCATTTTACTGCTTGTCTTCTGATTCTGTGAGAATATAGAAGCATGTGTTAACATCGTAATGGACAGAATAAATCCGTTGCTGTCCCCGTTACAACATTAACATGAGGCAGGTGATGAGTTAGTGGTTAGTAAGTGCACGAAGACAGTGAGTGTAGTTAACGTTTGTGTATTCCTAGGAGACTAATGCCGTTAGTAAGTGGGGTGAATTTACAAATCGGGGTCGGGGGGTTTATTACAGGTCTTAGACTGCCAAATGCAGTGGATGGGCTTTGCTTTCGGTTTCGTAGGGACTCTAGAGAGCTGTGTCGGTGTCGCCGTTTGGGAATGGGGCCTTTTAGGGACCCACTTATAAGTGATTTTATGCATGCTCATGGGTCTTGGTGTGTTCCTAAGTGTTGAGCATGAGGGAATTCTGGTTGTACTCGTAGAAGGGTTATGCTGCATAGGTTGTGGCCTTGGCGTAACTACTTGTGCCCTCAAGCAAGCCTTAGGCACCCAAATTTGTCTAGATTGTGGGCTTGCCTTCATCGACTTCTTGGGCACCCAAATAGATTTTACTTTAGTAGAAGAATTTCTGAAAGACTTCTTATTAGCGTCGTGTTGTTGGTTACTAATAAGAGGCTTTGCCCGCGTAGTTGACGGTGGTGCACCCGGTCGTTCGCCTTTCCGCACCCACACCTGGATTATTTTCTGGGACATTCTGCTGCACAGGTATTTTTGATCTCGGACATAGGTAGTACTCTGCTTCTTCTGCTTGTGACCCGCCTTTGGTTGCTGCCTCCTTCGGGCCTTTGGAAAAGAAGGGAGATCCGTTGCATCCCTGACTCCTTTTTTGCAAATGTCATTCCTCTGCAACACAGGGTTTTGAACAAGAACAGCATGGTCATCTTCATGTGTACCCCTGGAAGGACCAGGAGTCTGTGCCTTTCCTAGTTCCTTGAGTGCTCCATTGTCTAATTCTACTGTAACTCGACTATGACTGACCCAAACCTGGAGAAGTCCACTTCTTAGGTTTAGATTGACTACTCGGTCATAGATCCAATCCTGACCCAAGACGAGAGGTTCAGTGAGATCCTCATCTTGACACACTAGTACTTTAACGGTCATTGCCTCATCGTGAATGTAGAGGGGAAGTTCCACCTCGCCCATGCAAGGGGTTTCCACGCCTCCCAATCCTATGAGATATGCTTCCACAGGATTGACAGTTAACTGCAACTCTTGACAGTAAGACAATTTAACAGCGCTAGTGGCGGCACCTGAGTCAATCAAGGCTCTTACGGTCCTTGCACTCTGTCCTTGTCCTATATCTATGGTTATGAAAGGACGTCTATCAATTATTCTACTCGAGCTTGTTCCTGCAACTTCACACATGGCCATGGGATATCCTTGATCTGCATGGTCAACTGTTGTAGTCATATCTCGGCCTTGTCTGCGTAACTTCATCCTTCTGATGCGTTCTAAAGCCTCTGCTTGAGCCTCTTCTCGAATGCGCTTTTCTTCCTCTTTGCGTTTCTTAGCAGTGTTGAGTCGGCTGAGCATTTCCTCCGTGAGGGGTTCTTGATACAACTTGACTCTGCAACCGCTAATATAGTTTGGGAGAACGTCACCCTCTAACGTGGCTAGTTGTACTGCTCCGCTCGTGGAGATCCTATTGATGATCATAGGTCCGTAACCTCTCTTTTCTAGCTTCCTGGCGTGTTGTTTTAGTGTATAAACTAAAACTAAATCTCCTGCTTTCAAGCCCTTATCCTTCACATGGGCATCGAAATATGCCTTCTGTCTCTTCTTGGCTGCATATATTCCTGCAGCGGCTCTCAGTCTTGTTTCCCCTAATCGTTCAAGGTCAAAGATCCTAGAGGAGAGCTCATGACCTGTCCATTCGTGCTCTTGTGCTACTTTCAATGTAGGGATCAAGAAGTCCAAAGGTAACACAACGTTTTGACCGAATACCATCTGAAAGGGGGTGGCTTGGAGTACCGTTTTGTAGGCAACTCGGTATGCCCAAACAGCATGGTGTAGCTGTTTGTCCCAATCAGAGCGTTTAGTGTTCACTAATTTCGTCAGTACATTGCATAAAATCTTATTAGTGCTCTCAGCTTGTCCATTAGCTTGAGGGTGATAAGGGGCAGACTTCTTGTGTATTACCAAGAATTCTTGGAGTAGATTTTCAATCACTTCGTTCAAGAAATGAGTGCCTCTATCACTTACAAGCTCTATGGGTAGCCCATATCTCGTGAATACATTCTCAAACAAGAATTTGGCAATTGTTTGAGCATCGTTCTTGGTCGTAGCCTTTACCTCTACCCACTTGGTTAGATAGTCTGTTGCAACAATGATGTATTCCGCATGAGAACCCTTAGCTAGGGGATTAATAGGACCTACGAAGTCTATTCCCCACTTAGAGAATGCACGTCCACCCATCATAGGTTTCAGTGGCATCTCATCTTTGCGTATAGGATAATGAGTCCTTTGACAGATATCACACCGTTTCACATAGGTATGTGCATCCATGTGAAGGGTAGGCCACCAGAATCCCGCAAATAGTACTGCCTTGATCACCCGATCCGGTCCAAAGTGTCCTCCTGCTACACCTTGGTGAGCAGTTTCTAAGATCTTAAGATACTCACTTTCATGGACACATAACCTCAGGTAACCATCCTTACCGCGTTTGTATAGATTATCACCAATGAGTGAGTAATCCAAGGCTTCTTGTTCTAAACTCCTTTTCCTAGCCAGAGTCATGTCTGGAGGGAATGTGTTTGTCCTCAGGAATGATACTAGTGGTTCGCTCCAATCTGGCACGATGGATACTTGATAAAGAGTGGCATGTTCCACTGGTGGTTTAGTGCAACAGATTGGGCATTCCTTGCACAACTTTTGGACATCAGCTTCCATAGTTGGCCAATGCACTCCGAGTCTCTTTAGAGTCTGTAAAGTTCGTTGTTTTGAATGGTGTTGCTCTAGTGCACCTACATGTGCTAGTTGCAACCACTTAGCGTACTCATCCTCTTCTACACAACAGGCCAAGATCCCTTGATCTGTGTGCTTGTACATACTTCCTGCCATGATGTGGTACTTTTGGGCTTTTACCACCTCCCTATTCCGTGTGTTTATCACTGGATGATTAGGCCCGTATGTCAATACTGGTACCAATGGCTTGGCCCACTGCGGTACAACTTCCAAATTAAACAAGTAAGCATCAGGTAGGTCATCTGGCACTCCTTGTGGGGCTTCTCCCGATGTGAGCCTAGAGAGATGATCTGCTCTCAAGTGAGTCCTACCTTTTCTTACCACAACCTCAAAATCATATTCCATTAGCAAGAGAAACCATCTTACTAATCTTCCTGTATTGCATGGCTTGTTTACAAGATATAACAAAGCCTGATGATCAGTAAAAAATTTAAACTTATTTGCAAGCAAATAGTGTCTAAATTTCTTAACTGCATATACCATGCCTAATCCTTCTCGCTCCGTGGTGGTGTAATTCCGTTCAGCCGCATTCAATTGTCTACTGGCATAGGCAATTGGAAGATCCATATTACCTTCACCAGTAGGTTGTGTAAGCACACATCCAATAGCATAATTGGATGCATCAACATGAACATGGAATGGCTTATTCCAATCTGGTGTGGTCAAGATTGGTGCTGAACACAATCTTCGTTTAAGCTCCTGGAAGGAATTCTCACATTCATCCGTCCACTCAAAGTTTGTCAGAAGTCCGTACATGGGCTTTGCAATGACAGCATACATGTGTATAAATCGTCGATAATAACCACAATGCCCCATGAAAGCTTGTACTTCCTTGACATTCTTTGGCCTAGGTAGCTCTGCTATGGCTCTCACTTTCTCTTCGTCAGTAGATATGCCATTCTTTGACACTATGTGTCCTAGAATTTTACCTTGCCTGACCATAAAAACACACTTCTCTGGGTTCAGGCAGACTTGATATTCTCTACATTTGTCAAAGATTTGTTTGAGTTCAGGAATATGGGTTTGTCTAACATTGGAATGAGCACAGAGATCATCAACATAGACTTCTAAACTCTTCCTCAGGAACTCCTTAAACACGTGGCACATCAGCCTCTGGAAGGTAGCTGGTGCGTTGGTAAGCCCAAATGGCATTACTCTAAAAGCAAAAATGCCCCATTCTGTGGCAAAGGCTGTCTTATGCTGATCCTCTGGAGCTATGGCTACTTGATTGTAGCCCGAAAATCCATCAAGGAAGCTGTACACTTCCTTGCCTGCCACTCTTTCTAAGAGATGTTCTGTTATGGGAAGCGGATAGTTATCTCGAATTGTGGCTGCATTAACCTTTTTCAAGTTAATGCACACACGCAGTTTGCCATTCTTCTTGGGCACCACTACGATGGGGGATACCCATTCAGTGTGCTCAATTTCATAGATAAATCCAGCTTCAACCAGTCTATCTATCTCTTCTTTGATCTTAGCAGCATAATTATCGTTATATGTATAAGGCTTTTGCTTAGAGGGTTTGGCGTCTGAAGTCATGGGGATGGTGTGCGAGCATATGTCCGGGTCAACCCCTTTCAAATCCTTGTAACTCCAAGCGAATACATCTCTGTATTCTCTTAGCAAGGCAATCAATTCGTGCTCTTCTTCTTCTGTCAGGTCATGGCCTATATACGTGCATCTCTCCTCTCCTTCTTCTATAGCCACTACTATTTTCTTGGTGGTTTCTTTGTTATCATAGGCCTCTCCTGATTGTGCCTCCCGTTTAGGCATTCTTATCATGACTCTCCTGTCATCTATCTCATACTTCTTAAAATTTTCGGGGACCTCAAACAAAGATTCTTCCTCCTCTGGTGAGACTTCTTTCTTCTTTCGTTTCTTTCCTTCTTCCCTTGGGGTCATATGCGTTGCTAATCTTACATCATTTGTAACCTCTCCATGCCTCTGGGGTTGAAATTCTACTTCATGGAAGTATTCTTCATCTGATGCAAATGGTGGGTCCATAATGATTGACTCTAGATCGGAGTCACTTGCATCCTCAAATGCATCAGGGCTAGGTTCACATTCTTCTAGAACTGCCTCTCCCATGATTGGCTCTATGGAGAAGACTGAAATATCATAGCCATCCTCATCACAGTGAGGTGTCCATTGTTCTTCGTTGATGGCTACGTCCATTGTTGCTAAGATTTCTGCCCAACCGTGAGGTTCGAATTCTTCGTCTGGAAAAACTACGGGTGCATAGGCTGGGTCTTGGATTGATCTATGGGTTTCTTTCGCACCTACCTCTCTGGCTTTCTCTCTCTTCTCTTCTTCTACTGCTACCTTGCACATCCATAAGTGGGTGTCTTCATGCATCCATGAGGATCCAGACCCTATGGAATGCACCGATTCTGTGTCATCTTTGGCTCTATGGATGGGATTCCATTGGATAGGAGGGACGTCTCTGTGAGAAAAATCCTTGAGGTTGACTTTGGTTGTAACACCCAAGTGTTGCAGATACAAAGAATTGGTTCCTCAATCCTGTACCACTTGCAACTGTCGCATGAATGGTCTTCCCAAAATCATCTCATAGGCATGATTTTTGCTGAAGTCACATATAGCAAAACTATGCTCAAACTCGACACCACAAGTGGTGAGAGTTATCCCTTCTAGCAATCCTAAGGGTCTCTCTATGTGACCATCGGCCATCTGCAATTTCATTCTCGTTGGCCTGAGTGCCGGCTTGCCCCAACGCTTCCAAAGGGATGTGGTGGCAATTGCAACTCCTGCACCTGAGTCTAAAATTGCCTTGGTGGTGTACTCTTGGTAAGTAATGGGAAGATAGGTGTTCCCTTCTTCACCTTCACACATATCTCCTATCTTATCCAAGGGAATTTCTGGCACTGTCCTATGGGATCCTACCCGGGAACGTGGTTTTGCAATTTCAGTTACTTGACTAGCTACATATTTCCGCGCTTCTGGTCTATCCTTGGGCAGTTCTTCCGAAGTGAGATCGCGTTGCACTTTGGTGTTCTTTACTATCTCCGTGTTCCTAGGTATGACTGAATCGTCGTTTCTTACCATGACTGTGGGTGCTCTCATACATGTGGACTTCGCTTCCCATGGGCCTGTGAAGTGGGGTAGCTCCTGTATGGAATTAGACTCAAAGTCCAATCTCTCATGAGACAGAGTACTCTCATGTTCCCCGTAAATGGATGGGATGTCTTGTGGGAATTGGTCGTGTGCATCGTCCACAAGTTCAAATGGAGGGGCGACCTCACTTTCGTTATCCCATTTGTCTTCTTGAATCTCTCGTAGGAAGTCTGGTGCAAACCGATTCATAGAAGAAGAAGTGTCTGGCTCCGTAGAGTTAGGCACATAAGCAACCTGGGAAGGAGGGCTTATTCTCTCGTTGGCTCTTTCCTCGTTCTCATGGGTGGCTGGAGCACAAGCTTCCTGGGGAGGGTTACTTATTCTATCACTTTTCCGAACAGGCTCATACGCTCTCTGAGAAGGAATGTGGGTCACCTGTGGAGGTACATAAGCTTTCGGGGGAGGCTCATGTGACTTTTGGGGGGGAAGGTAAGCTTCTTGAGGAGGCACATGGGCTTCCTGAAGAGGCTGGCTTATCCGTTCTCTTGCCCTTTCCTTTCTTTGAGGGGTAGGTTCCTTTTCTGACTGTGCAATTAGCCTCTCTATTCTTTCTAAGGAGGGGAAACCGTCTGGTTTAGTGGAATTGGCCACATAAACTTCCGATTGGGAATGATTCATGTTTTTGCTTGCTTTTTCCTGGTCTTGATTTTTTTCTTCCTTGTCAGATCTTGCAATTATCCTCTCTAACTTCTCTAGGAATCCATCCAAGTGTAATTGCGTTTTGGCTGAGCCTGAATAATTGAAAAGGCGACTGGCTTCAAACATAGTCTGAGCCAATGCGACCATTTTCGCGCATAGTTTGGTTCTTTCTATCTCTAGGTCAGCTCTAGGATAGCACTTGTCATGATCCGTGACGTTTGGCCCTTCTTGGATTCTGGCCTGATATGCTTTAAGCATCATGTCTATGTCTTCAGGAGTGGGATCAGCTAATACCGATCCTGTTTGGGGTGGTGGGTGGGTTACATGGGCTGTCTTAGAGGGTGAAGGGATGGAGGGTGATGGGGATGGTAGCGGTGGGAATGTGTGAGAGTGCGGTTGAGATGTGATCTCTATTATTTTAGCCTTGGTTTCTCGTAGACTTTCCTCAAGTTCACTCATCTTCTTTGCCCATTGCCTTTTCATGCGTTCGCGGCTATCTCTCCAAGCTCTTGTTCTCTTTTTATTTTGGCTCTCAGTATCGCTAGCATCTGGGCTCTTTTCCTGGCCTACCCCTTGGTTTTGCTGCAATGCCTGAGCCCTAGTGACTACCTGTACTGGTGCAGTGGAAGTGACACTTCCTGAGGAGTCTACCACTAACCCAACAACGTTGATAGGGGTGATTTTTGGCATGCTATTGGGGTTCTTTGGGCAATCTCGTAAGAGATGCTCTTTTCCGCAGTCTTGGCAAAAGCCTTGGATAGTCAAGGACTGAGGTTGTGTGGGCGGAGGCAAGGGACAATCACGAATGAGGTGATCTCCTTGGCATCTATAGCACGGTCCTCTTGGGAATGGAGGTCTTACTTGCCTAGATTGAGGCCTAGGATTGGGGTTTGCATACATGACGTTCGTGTAATCTGATTCCCAACTCGGTTCGTTTGTCTCTTCGCTATAATAGGACTCACCATGCTCAGGAGACTGCATGTAGTAGGCCTGGGGGCTATCAACATGTGTAGAATCGAAGCTATGGTCACTCGGGTCACTTTCAGAAATCAAGGGTGTTACTGGGACTAAGGCTCTATTCAGGTTCTCTTCTGCAGCAGTGTACTTTACCGGAATCACATTGGCTGGGGCTGGGGGTTGTTGTGCTAGCACAGGCTGAGGCCTTTGATATTGAGGTTGGAAATTTTGTTGTGGCCTGCCATATGGTTGTGGAGGGTACTGGTTCTGGTATCTACCTTGTTGGTAGGGCTGAGGGTAGGGTTGCCTAACCGCCTGCTTGTTGTATGGGCAATCTTGTGCGGTGTGGTTGGTGTATCTCCGTTCTATGGTGCAGTACTGGCTACTAGGGTTTACTTGGGGTTGAGCCATAATGGGACAGACGTTCGCCATATGGTCACCACCGCATGTATAGCACCTTTTCACAGGAGCAAACCTTGGAATTTGTTTGCTAGTCACACCTAATTTCTGAGCTACTTTTTCGGCCAGTTCCTCAATTGATGTGGCTTGTGTGGAAGATTGACTAGATGCACTATCTGAATCTTTGTAAATTTTGGACAGCTCTAGCTCTTCTCCTAGGTTGTCTTCAATGTCAATGCACATACGTACACACTCTTCTATAGTCCTAGGGTCTTTCAGATACACGTAGGATCTCAATTTTGGACTCAGCAATCCGTCAAGGAATAAGGCTACTTGTTTAGCAGATGTGGGTAGCTCCGAAATAGGGCACCTTTCAAGATATTGTCTAAATCTTCTTCCTGCAAGTCTCACAGTCTCTTGAGGGGTTTGCTTGAAGCTGTGGATCAGTGAGGAGGTGTTGTGTCTTATGCCACTCTTGGAGAACTCAATAATAAATGCTTCTAGGAGTTGGTCTATGCTCCTGAACTGGCGCTCATCCAATGGTTGAAACCATGTAAGTGCCGTATTCTAAGGGTTAGACCGAAGGCATTGTACTGCGTGAATAGATCCTCAACTTGTTCGGCTCTCAAGACTTGCTTGAACTCCGCCACATGATCATAGGGATCTCCTGTGCCGTCAAAGTAATTCTTCATGGACTTAACTAACTGGGTGGGTCTCAAAGTTCTTGTATGCTCTCTAGGCCTCGGCAGAGGGAATCCCTCTACATTTCGTTGGTTCCTGTGGGCTCTAAGCATCTCAGGTTCTACCCTATTCGTCTCTGTTCTCGTTCTTTCTCTGCCCACTGGGTTGGCAAAACTTACTTCTGGTCTATCTCTACTTCTGTCTCTTTGCGTACCATGAGCTTGGGAAGTTCCAGCCCCAGGGTGACCATAGGATACATTTGATCTTGGTTGAGGGAAAATAAATTCACCCTTCCAAGTGTAAGCATGCCTATCATTGTCTGTCACCACAAAGATCCGTTCTGAAGCATGATCTAAGTAGGTCACTCTGCCTGGGCTATCCGGATCCTTAAACTCATAGATCATGATATTTCCTATGTCTGTTGGCTGATTAGACTTATACCTCCAAAAGGCTTCATCAGTTTCTCGATTGAGGAGCAACTCTATGCTCTTGTTGTCTTGGGGGACCCATTCAGGCGTGATAACCCTAGTGAGAACTGATTTACCTCGAGGGGTTCTAGGTTCCGCACCCATGTTTCCTTGTTCCAGGTCCCCTAAGTCCGCTTCTGAGATTACGTTCCCAAAGTCATCTGTCCTATCAGGGTGACTAGTGACTACGTATATTGTTCCTTCCTTGTCCAGGTATGCACCGTTTTCAAACTTGACAGCTGGGTGCTCTAGTCCTATGGATTGGTCAGGGTTTTTAATCTGGACCACAGATCTTCCTAGGCCGTCCTCATAGATGCTCGCACCTAATCGGTTGGTCCTAAGGTATTCCAACTGTGTTTTGTAAGGGCCTTCTACCCTGTACAAGTAAGGCACACCTGAACTTCCCGTAGGCCTGTCCATGCCTTGAGACATCTCTGACTCACTGGTATCAGAGCTAGGGTAATGAGAGTGGCGACTCAACTGCTGGGCCCAAGACCTTGCAGTGTGATTGACACTAGCCTCTGAAGACCTAAGGCTTTGTCTCTCTCTTACTAGGTGTCGTCCTGATCCAAGGTTCATATGCCTGACGGATTAGCCCAATTTTTTTGAGTACAACCTCGTTGCCGATCAATTGGTACCAGTCACTTGATTCTTTTTAGTTATTCCTCATGTTTAAAGTCTTATCTGTTATTACGTCGTCACGAATACTT
Organism: Ceratopteris richardii; assembly: GCA_020310875.1. Lineage (NCBI taxonomy): Eukaryota > Viridiplantae > Streptophyta > Polypodiopsida > Polypodiales > Pteridaceae > Ceratopteris > Ceratopteris richardii. The sequence continues at coordinate 106,151,940 of CM035425.1, read as the reverse complement.
AAATGTTCTTCGTACTTTCAGGTTGATCGTTCCACATTAGGTTCTTTCCTTTATGTTGCCGACAGTACAGAGATTAAGTTTTTAGCTTGAACTTGAGTTTTTAGGTAGTCTTCAACTTGATAGTGGCCTATCGTCGCCCTGACTTACTCCTACTTCTACTCGTTCTTAGCCTAAGCTAGGAATTGACGAAGAGGAGTTGAGAATATTCCGACCTTTCTTGCCGAACCTTGCTCTTTAGTGCTCGAGAAGTTGATTCTCAAGCGTGCGCAAAACCCTTGGTTGGAAGCTTTCAATTACTTCTCAATAGACCTGCATAAGTCCCAAGATTAGCTTCAAGTAGACCTTTCAATTGACAGACAATTTATTTCAGACACTTTGTTCCCCCTTATGTATTGCTAGAAATTTCCTCTAGAGCTCCCTTGGTGTTTCTACCCCTCTGTGGGTCAACTTCCAAATATCCTATCTGAAAATCAACGCGTTATTCTTATAAAAAATAGTTGAGGGCGTGTAGTATATGTCACGAGCTTTCTGACAAGCCCTAGAGCTCCGAAAATGGATTTCGTACGCAAAAGTTATGACCGTTCAGGGTTTAGGGGGTTACTAGACAGACAGAACCTTCCGGGGTTTTAATGCATTTTCTAAGGCCTTTGTAAGTATATGAGTACATGAAAGTGCAAATATGCCCCAAAATTTAGCCTAAATTTCCAAAAATTCACACCTTAATTTTTTGCCGAAAATGCCTGTCTATCGCGATAGACGGTGTCTGTCGCGATAGACACAATCTATCGTGGGGGCTGTCTGTCGCGATAGACAGTGTCTATCGTGGATTTCTGTCTGTCGCGATAGACGGTGTCTGTCGCGATAGACGGTATCTGTCGCGGATTTCTGTCTGTCGCGATAGACGGTGTCTGTCGCGATAGACGGTATCTATCGTGAAATTCTGTCTGTCGCGATAGACGGTGTCTGTCGCGATAGACGGTATCTGTCGCGGATTTCTGTCTGTCGCGATAGACGGTGTCTGTCGCGATAGACGGTATCTGTCGCGTATTTCTATCTGTCGCGATAGACGGTGTCTGTCGCGATAGACGGTATCTGTCGCGGATTTCTGTCTGTCGCGATAGACGGTGTCTGTCGCGATAGACGGTATCTGTCGCGGATTTCTGTCTGTCGCGATAGACGGTGTCTGTCGCGATAGACGGTATCTGTCGCGGATTTCTGTCTGTCGCGATAGACGGTGTCTGTCGTGGGTCTCTGTCTATCGCGATAGACGGTGTCTGTCGCGATAGACAGTGTCTGTCGCGATAGACAGAAAAAACGCAATTTTTTGAAAAACTTCTAGTGATCTAGAGTGCCCTCAAGGTGTAGGTTACAGTGCTAATCATGCATTCATAAAATGTTTAGATTTTCTGTCTGTCGCGATAGACAGAGATTGTCGTCCCGGGACCTGTGCAGAGCCTGTCGTACCTGCGCACACTGCTGGGGATGATGGTACAGCAAAAAACCTGCAAAATAGCTCAGAAAACATGCAAAAACAGCACATGCAAGTTCGCTCTCTCGCTCTCTCTCACAAGTGAAATGAGGGAAATGAGGTGGAGGTGGGGATATAGTCAAAAAACTGAAATTTTCGCGATGATGGAGATGGACTTGGGAGATGGTGATGATGATGATGGTGAAGAAAGTAAAAGAAAATCGATGAGAGTGAAGAAAATACCTACAACTCCAACGCGTCAACTCTACGTCTTACCATCACACGCTCGTCCTCAAAGCTCGATCCCCGGCAAGGGCGCCAAAATTTGGTGTAGCTCTATGATGAGTAGCACCTCCTTTAATGTCAATCCGGGAAGACGTGAGGATGGTATGAAGACCTCGAGCAAGTGGCGGCACAAGTGCATGAGTGAGAAGCACACAAGCATGCACACACATACACACACACGCGCACACAAGGCAAGACAAAGAGTGAGAATCAATGGAGCTTTTAGATTACTTTCAAAATGCTCTTACAAGTTCGTTTCAATTACAATCTAACCTCAAAAATGAGCTCTCTAGCTCCTTTTATAGTTTTTGACTAGCTTTGGCCCTGTCCAGACCTAGTGTCCGGCCTAGTTAAAAATTAGGTTCCAGGGCTTATTTGAGGGCTCAAACGAAGTCTAAAAATTATGAAAATTGGTATGATGGTACTTCTAATACTCCTCAAGCTCGAGGACTCCTCGGCTTGCACAAAATGGAGTCTATTCTACCCAAAACGGGATTTACAATGTTTGTGTAGTGATTAAAATCACTTGAGTTGTACATAACCCATGGGGAAAAATGATCTGGCCTTGTTGCCGTATTGTGCATGATTCCTCTGTTGCTTTGTGTGCCAACAGTAGGGCTTTTGTTTGGTGGGCTTGGCATCAATGGTCATGGGAATCATATGAGAGCAGATTTTTGGTTCTACTCCCTTAAAATCTCTATAGAGCCACACAAACACATCCAAATATTCGCTTAACAGAGCTATAAGCTCTATTTCTTCTTCTACACTTAGGTCAACTCCTATGTATGTACCTCTCTCTTTGTTCTTCTCAATGGTTACAACAATTTTTTTGGTTTTCTATTTATTATCATATGCTTCTCCTATAATTGTCTCTCTCTTAAGCATTCATACCAAAATTTTTCTATTTTCAACTTCATATTTTCTTTTATTCTCTAGTACTTCAAACATTGATTCCTCCTCTTCTTGTTTCACTGCTTTTCTTTTCTTTTTCTTTTTACTACCTTCACTTCCATCCATTGAATTAACTGTTTTAATGCTAATGATAGGTTCTTATTCTTGTTGGTTGCTTCTTCTATGACATCATTAGGATCACATTCGTCCAACAAGGGCTGACACATGAACACTGAAATATCATAACCCTCCTCATCACATTGAGGTGTCCACTATTCTTCATTGACAACAATGTCCATGGTGGCCAAGATTTCTACCCAACCATGAGGCTCGAATTTCTCATCTAGGAAGATCATTGGTGTATAGGCTGGGTCTTTAACTGGTTTTCTCCTTGAGATGCTCCTTCTTCTCTTGCTTTTAAGCATCTTTCCTCTTCCTCTACAACCTTGCACATCCACAAATGAGTATCCTCATGCATCCAAGATGGGTCAGGAGAACTTCAAGAATGCATAGAGATTGAATCTTCTTTCGCTTTGTGGATAGGATTCCAGTGTAGGGGTGGTACATCTCTGAAGGTGTAATCCTTCAAATTGACCTTGGTGGTGACCCCAAAGTGCTATAAGTACAAGGAGTTGGTTCCCCAATCTTGTGATATTTGCAACTTTCATAGGAAGGGCCTTGCTAGGATCATCTCATAGATGTTATCTTTTTAAAGTCACATATAGAAAATGTGTGTTGAAACTCTACACCAAAAGTGGTTAGATTTATCCTTTTGAGCAATCCTAGAGGTCTTTCAACATGGCCATCCACCATTTGAAGCTTCATTCTAGTTGGTATAAATATGGGTTTGCCCCAACACTTCCACAAGCAGGTGGTTGCAATCGCAACACTTGCACCTAAATCTAAGATCGCTTTTGTTGTGTAACCTTTGTAGATGATTGGAAGATAAGTATTATCTTCTTCACCTTCACTTACATCCCCTATCTTATCTAGAGGTATCTCTGGGACTTTCTGCTTAGAGCCTGCTTTTGTCATATTGGAATCTGCCACATGCTTCCATAGCTCTGGTTTTACTTTGAGCAGCTCTTCTACAATGAGATGACACTAAACCTTAGTGTTCTTCATGAAATGAATGTTTCTTGGAGCCACTGAGTCTTCATTTCTTACCAATATTGTGGGAGCTCTGATCTGAAGAGATTCAGATTCCCATGGGCCTATGAATTGTGGCAACTCCTATAAAGAATTAGATTCCAAATCTAATCTTTGCCCTTCTTGTTGCTCTGCTTGGTCTCCATAAATAGGTGAAATGTCTTGGGGAAATTGATCATGAAGGTCATCAATTTCAGGAATAGGAGGGGAATTACCCCTCACCTTGGCCCATTTCTCTTCTTGTATTTGCCGCAAGAACTCTTGAGAGTACTGTTGAATTAAAGGAGTTACTCCCTCATCCACATAATCAAGAACATAAGCCTTCATTGGCGATGAGATTTCTCCTTCAATAATTGGTTGAGCCTATGGAGGTAAAGAAACCGGGGGCTTATTTACAACCTACTCTAATCTTTCTAAAAACCATGGAGATGCAAATCCGATTTGATAGAGTTCGTCTGATTGAACCATTGACTGGTCTCCAGCATAGCATCAACTAGCTCTACCATTTTCACACACATTTTTGTCCGTTCAATCTCCAAATCTGCTCTAGGGTAACTCCTCTCTAGGTTTGCAGCTATAGGCCCTTCTTGAAGTCAAGCCTGATAGGCCGTGAACATCATGTCCAAGCCTTCTGGGGTTGGATCTACAAGAACATACCCTAGTTGTGGTTTATTTACAATAGGTGGTGGGGTGGGATGAGGTGGAGTGGATGGAGATTCTGCATGCAAGGGCCTTTGAGATGCAATATCTTCTATTTTTGTTTTTGCATCTTTCAAGTTTTCTTCTAATTGTGATAGCTTTTTATTCCATTTATGATTGGTTCTCTCTCAGGTATCCTTCCATGTTCTTATTTTCCTCTTACTAGGCTCTCCTAATTCACTTGACTCTAATTGATCAGCTAGTTTTGCTTGTTGTATAGCTTGTGCCTTAGTAATAGCTTGTATAGGAGCCACATTATTGTTACTTCAACTTGAATCTAGCACTAAGCCTACCACATTAATGGGTGTAACCTTGGATGCACTAGAGGGACTCCTAGGACAATCTCTCGGGAGATGTTCTTTGCAGCACTCAAGACAAAAGCCTTCTATTGTGATGTTTTGTCGTTGTCCCGAAGTCGGTGAGTGGGGACATTCATGAATGAAATGGTCACCCTGACATCAAAAACATGGTCCTCTAGGGGCTTGTGATCTTACATTTCTCGATTGGGGCCTAGGGTTGGGATTTGTGTACATGACATTGGAGTATTCTGGCTCCCAATTTTGTTCCATAGGTGCTGTCTCATATTGATATGAATGATTCTCACTAGGCTTTGGTGACTCTGTATAATAACTGTGTGGACTGTCTTCATGGGACTAGTCTCAACTATGAGCATGAGAGTCATTTTTTGAGACCAAAGGGGTCACTAGCGCCAATGATCTATTATGGTTCTCCTTTGCCACTCCATACTTAACTGGAATCACATTGGCAAGAGCTGGTGGTTGGTTTCCTAGGATTGGTTGTGGCCTATATGGTGCCTGATATTACTGTTGTGGCCTATAGTATGGTTGCTTGTATTGATTATGATACCTACCCTACTAGTAAGGTTGCTCATAATTTTGCCTGATAGCCTGCCTATTGTATGGACAATCTTTGAGCTGTATGATTTGTGTATTTTCTCTCAATGGTGCAATATGGATCATTAGGGTTTCCTTGGGGCTGAGCCATCATCGCGCAAATATTAGCCATGTGGTCTCCTCCACAATAGTAACATCGCTTCAATGAGATGACCCTTGGTGCTTGTCTGTTTTGAACTCCTAGCTTCTTGGCAACTTGCTCAGCTATTTCATCTATCTCCATGGAGGTTCTGGAAGTATGACTAGAAGAACTGTCCGAATCTATGAAGAGTTTTGACAATCCTAACTCCTCACCCAAATTGTCTTCTATTTCAACATATATCTGCACATACTCTTCTATGGATCAAGGCTCTTTCAAGTACACATATCATCTCAAATTGGTGCTTAGCAAGCCAGCTAAAAACAAAGCCACTTGTCTGGCTGCTGTAGGTAACTTGGGAATAGGGCATCTTTCTATGTACTATCTGAACCGTCTTCCTACAAGTCGCACTATTTCTTGAGGCATCTTCTTGAAGCATTGGATCAAGGATGATGTATTATAACTAATGCCACTCTTGGAAAACTCTACAATGAATTCCTCTAGCACTTGACCTATGTTCTGATAATTGCAACTGCTTAGGGGTTGGAACCAAGCTAAGGTAGTGCCCTTAAGAGTCAAACCAAATGCCTTGAACTGGGTGAACAAGTCATCTAGCTGTTTAGCTCTTAACACTTGTTTGAACTCAGCCACATGATCATATGGATCTCCAAATCCATCGAATTAGTTCTTCATTGCCTTAACCACTTGAGAGGGTCTAAGGGTTCTTGGGTGCTCTCAGGGTCTAGAAAATGGAAAATTATGTTCATCTCTTTGATGCCTTTGTACTCTATGTCTCTCCCTTTCACGTCTTTCATTTTCAAATCCTGATTGGTCTCTACCCGTGGTATGTGTAAAGCTTACCTCACGTCTCTCTCTAGTTCTTTCCCTCTAGGTTTCATGAGCGTGGGATGATCCTACTCCTTGGAGGCCATGGGGGACATTAGATCTTGGTGGAGGGAAAATCAATTCGCTCTTCCAGGTGTATGCATGCCTATCATGTTTTGTTACTAAGAACATTTTCTTCGATGTGTGATTGAGATAGAGAATTTTGCCTGATGTCTCCATATCCTTGAACTCATAGATGGTGACTATTGGGCTAGGTTGATCTTGCTTGAATCTGCAAAAGGCTTCCTCCATTTCTCTATTCACAAATAGCTCCATGATTTTTTTGTCTTTAGAGATCCAATCTAGAGTGATTACTCTAGTCAAGACTAACTTACCTCTGGGAGTCTTGGGTTCTCATCCTAGGTCTCCTATGTCGTTCTCAGGAATGATATTTCCAAATTGATCTATCGTGTGTGGTATGCTAGTCACCACATACATGGTTCCTTCCTTATCAATGTATGACCCCTCTTCGAACTTGACCACTGGGTGTTCAAGTCCAAAGGGCTGATTGGGATTTTTGAGTTGGACAATTGATCGTCTCAAGCCATCGTCATAGATGCATGCACCTAATTGATTGGTCTTGATATACTCCAATTGGGTCTTATAGGGGCCTTATGGTGTCTATAAATAAGTAGTACCTGAGGTACGTGTGGGTCTCTTCATGCTAAAAGATATTTCTGATTCACTTGTATTGGAACTTAGCACGTAGGGATAACCACTTAGTTTTTGTGCCCAAGACTTAGTTGTATGGTTGACACTAGCCTTAGATGATCTAATGCTTTGTCTATCCTTGTCTAAGTGTCTGCCAAATCTCAGGTTCATAAGCCTTGTCTTCTAGTCCCAAGGTTCTCTTGTATTGCCCATAATCCTTTGGAACTCCTTGGTTTCCCAGTTCCACAAGAGGATCCCCGCGCGCTTTCCAACGAACCCAAAATCACAACAAACGGATTTCATATGAGAAAGTTATGTGAGTTCAGGGTTCTGGGGGTTAAAACAGGGAAACAGGATCCCTTTGGGAGTACCTCAGAATAGGCAATACGATACCTCTTTTTCCATGATACATGATACCACTACAGAAGATACCACCTTAGACGATACGATAGCACCAAGGCAATACCAATTTCCACGATACGATACTGATATATAGATGATACAATACTGGAACTGGTCACGATACTATACCTCTTGGTTCAGGATACGATACCAACCTACCTCGCGGTACGATACCAAGAGATCTAAGGCACGATACGATACCAAGTCTATGTGATATGATACCTTCTAGACGAAACAATACCACTTGTTCTCATGATACGATACTGCTAGTGGGACCATACCTCACTTCTCACGATATGATACTGCTTGTTGATCATGATACGATACCACCGTGCTCACGATATGATACCACTCCAACTGCGATACTACGTATGCTATGCGATACAATACCACTGAACTCACATGATACAAAACCTCTTGTTGCGCGATACGATACCACAAGGTGCATAATATGATACCACTTAAACATGATTGTGATACCTCGACCTGACGATACGTGATACCTTGATGGTATCACGATACCTTAAGGAGGCGATACGATACTCCACAACTATCGCGATACATAGGATTTCGGGTATCACGATATAGGGGAGTTCTAGTATCGCGATACCAAAACTCAACCGAACACAATACTTGAAGTTTTTGACACCCAAATTAAAAGATTATTGCAAATATGTGTACCTTATTTCTCCTTGTCACTCCTATGTGCCTGTAGATGCAAGATCACTCTCCAAATCCACGATACTCCACTTGCGATACCAAACACAAGTCTTGTCACTCCGCGATACTGTCACTCAGGTTCTCGATGTTCTAGTGGTGCACCTCTGTATTTCATCCACACTTCAGCTCTAAGCTCTCTCTAAACTACTTGCACATCCAAGAATGAAGAAAAAGAGGTGAAACTAGGGAATGTGCAATCAAAAAAGCGAAAAAAATTGAGAAGGTGAGATGGTAGGAAATGGTGGTGATAATGATGATGAAGGTGAAAAAAAACTCAGAAAGTGAACTAAAAATGGTGATTTTTTAACCCTCCAACATCACTACTCTACGTCTTACCATCACGTGCTCATCCTCGAAGCTCTCTACCCAGCAATGATGCCAAATTTGGTGTCACTCTAGCACAATGGTAAGTACCAGCATGAGGAGATACACCTCATAAATGTCAATGCGAGGAGACATGAGGACCGGTATGAAGACAGTGAGCAAGTGAAGGTGCAAGTGCTAAAGCAAAAGCACACAAGCATGCACACACATACATAGACACATGTGCACAAGGTAAGAGAAAAGAGTGGAACAATGGAAGGACTTCGATTACAAAGAGTTCTCTTACAAAGGCTCAAATCTATAACAAGCTAACCCCCAAAAATGAGCTCTCTAGATCCTTTTATAGTTTTTTGAGTGGTTTTGGCCATGTCTAGACCTAGTGTCCGATCGAGTTCAAAATTAGGTTTTAGGGCTTATTTGGGGCCTCAAACGGAGTCTAAAAATTATAAAAATTGGTAGGATGATACTTCTAATACTCCTCAAGCTCGAGGACTCCTTGACTTTAACAAAATGGAGTTCTAAAAATGGAGAATCCTATTTAAAATGGTTTTTAGTGATAAAAAACACTATTTTTATAGGGATTTCTTTTGAAAATTTGATGCGTGCTTCTTGGAGCTCCCTAAATTCTCTCTCTTCTTGTGTGTCCATCTCTTTAATGTGCTCCCATGTTTGTGCTTGAGTTTGAGTTCCAACACCTTGCCTTTTGATTTCCATGCTTTGAACTCTTCCAGGTTGATGGTGTCCGCATCATTTGATTTGATATCTTCAGTTGTGCTTGGGTCCTCCTTGGTGAGGCTTGGAAATTCTTCTTCCAACTCATATGACAATTTGACCTTCATGCATTCACTTTAAAACCAAGAATCATTCTAATCAAACACAACATCTGTACTAACCATAAAGCCTTTATTGAATGGATTATAAAACATGTACCCTTTTTGAACTAAATCATACCCTATGAAGATGCACTTCTCTACCTTAGGGTCTAGCTTACGTCTTATTTGAGATGGAACATGCACATAAGCAACACATCCAAATATTATGCAATGATCAAGTGACTTAGAGGGTAACGTGTTAAAAAGATAAGTGGTAGTAGAAACACTCTCTACCCACAAATAATTAGGCAACTTCTTTTCATTAAGCATTGATCTAGTTGCTTCCACAATCAACCTGTTTCTCCTCTCTGTTACTCCATTTTGCTCAGGAGTATAACTAGTAGTAATCTCCCTTTGATACCTTTGTCTTGCAAAAATGCATCAAACGCATTGGAGAAGTACTCAACTCCTCCATCTGACCTTATCCTCTTTAGACTTCTTCCTGTTTGATTTTCCACAAGTGCAAGATACTTATTGAAGCAACTAAACACTTCATCTCTATGTTTCATAAAATAAAAGATAGTCCACCTACTGAAATCATCAATGAATGACACATAGTACCTAGAGCCTGAAATTGAAGGGTCCTTGCTTGGTCCCCACACATCTGTGTGGACAAGTTCCAAATAATCCTCATGCATATAGCCTTTCTTTGTAAAGAGTAACCTATGTGATTTACAAAACTGACAAGCACCACATTTATAGATCATATGTTTCTTGGATACATTAGGTATCTCAAGCATGCATTGATCTCTACATATTTGCTTCAAGGTTCTCCCACCAATGTGCCCTAATCTTTTGTGCCAAATCTCTAACTCAGACAATGTTTGATCTTTATAATTGTAAAGTGCAATGTTTCTAGTGTCCTCAAGCTCAAATGTAATTAATCTACCTATTTTTTCTCCCTTGGCAATTCTCTTGAATCCATGTTGGGGGTCCTCCACAAAAGCTCCATATTTGTTGAGCCTAACCTGCAAACCCTTTTCCACTATCTGACCAACACTTATCAAATTATTTGTGATAGTAGGTACATAAATAACCCTACTTAATAGATTTATATTCCCATTAGAAGTTTTGACATTTCCTACCTTGACCACTGAATGCTTGGTGTCATCGCCTGTTTGCACTTGGTGCTTTCCCTTCGACTCCCCAAGATAAAAAAGTAGAGCTACATTGCGTGCTACATGGTTTGAACAACTTGAGTCAATATAGAAGAGGTGCTCATCATTCATACCTTGTTTTGAAGTTACGTTCATAATGAAAAGAGAATCCTCTTGATCCTCCATATAATTGTTGAAGTCTTTTCTTGATTTGTATCCTCCTTGATAATTGTTGTTGTAATCATTGTTGTAGCCATGGTTGTATCATTGATTATGGTTGAATCTTCCTCTTGTTTGTGAGTAGCCACCTCTTTGAAATCCTCTTCCTCTCTGGTTCCTGAAGTTCCTATAACATTCATCTGTTGTGTGATTAGTTAGCCCACATATATTGCACGGGCAAGAGTTGAAGGGTCTTCCCCTACCTTGCTTACCTCCTCTCCCATTCCTCTTGAGTTCCTACCTCTCCTTGCATAGTTAGCTTGAGAAGTAGTACCTTCATCTTCAAGCTTTTTGCTCTTCCCTTTATCTTTAGACTTTCCTTTATCTATATAGAGGGTAGAAGAATTGTTACCTCTTGATGGTTCTCCATTTTTGTTGAGCTTGGCTTCATGAGTATAGAGTTGTCCCATGAGAGTGGTGAGATCTGGGATTTGCATGTCCAATTTAAACGTCCATAGCAGTTGTGAAAGCTTCCCACTTATCATCTACCTTGATGCCATTGATTATTTTTCTCACTATTTGCTCCTCTTCAATCTTCTCTCCTCTGCTTGCCAATTGATCAGCTAGATCTTTAATCTTGGTCACATACTCTGAAACATTCTGCTTGGGTTGCTTCCTTTGAGTGATAAACTCAATCCATAGTTGATTTTTTCTAGCTCTTCTGTTGGAAGAAAAATATGAAGATAATATATCCCAAGTCTCTTGAGAAGTTTTAGAATTCCTAATATAAGGAAGTAGGAAGTCGGAAATAGAGTAAAGTAGATATGACCTTGCTAAAGCATCTTTGGCACACCTAGCTCCTCTCTTGTAGGTTGACCTTTGCTTCTGAATATGGGCATCTCCTCATCTCTTGATATGTATCCATAGAGAATCCTTCCTTCCAGATAGGTCTTCATCCTCAAGGACCATTCTGGATAATTATTCCTATCAAATTTGTCAATAAAATAAGGAAGTGAGGTGGTACTACCAAAACTTGCTTTGTACCTGCCTTATTTCACTTCAAAGTTATGTATTTGGCCCTTTTAGCTTGCAAATGGTACCAATAACGTAGCTGTGTACTTTGGAGTAGATCCCTCAAACAATTGAGTCAAAATAGACTACTTCACAGATAGATAGTGTCACAAAACTTGCTATTTTGGTACACACACCTGCCCGTTCTTTTGCTCAGTGCTCACAGTATAATTGCACTTGATTAAATTCCTTTTGAGGCAATTTAGTTAGCTTAGATAGCTAGTGATTACAAGTGAAATCATCTAAAATAACAAACTATGCACTCTGAAATCAATTTGGCCATCCAAGGCTTACCCTTGAATTTTTAGGGACTGGGGATTAAATGACAAGTGAGTAGTTTGATGGTGATTTCTCCAAAATGGCTGAACAAAATGCCTTGAAACTTGGAAAGCATAAAATAGACTCAATGTTCTGAGTAGTCATAGGAGAGAATTGAATAGAAATGATCAATGAAGTATATCTATTATTGCACATGATTTTACAAGATCATTGGCATTATGGTGATGCCCAATGATAGTGAGATGATTAGGCTATGGTACTCAACCTCTACAAATGTTAAACAAATGAGCTCCAAGAAGAGGCTTGAGTGCCGTGAGATTTACAAGCTCTTTTATAAGTGTTTTTCCTCCAGTTCTGAATTTGAATTCGAACTTGCCTCTTCCTAAAAGTGGTTCCTCCACATTAGGAATTATTCCCTCAACCGAAATTTGTATCTCTTTGTTCTTCCTAACTCCAAGAGATTTTTCTTTGCAAGATTTCCTCAGGTAAAACAATTTCAAACAATTACAAGCTAGGATTCATATGATCCATCAAATGCTTCCACATATTACTTTCTAAGCCAAGAAAAATGTGAAGGCTTGTATATTGCACGAACATTTTGATGGTTCAATCAATTGCAGTAATTACCACATTCGACTGGACCAAAGAATGTGAGGAATCCTTTGAGAAATTAAAAACTTATCTTGTTACTACACCAATTCTAAAAACACCATAACAGGATGTAATATTTCATGTACATGTTGATGCTTCAAATTTTGCTTTAGGATGTGTACTAGCACAACCTAATGAAGGAAGCAAGATGGATTTCCCTATTGCCTATGCAAGTAGATAGTTAAATCAAGCTGAAATAAATTACACAACAATCGAGAGAGAAGGTTTAGGCATGGTATTTGCAATAATGGATTTTTATGTTTCAGCTTAAGCATTGTTTATTGGCTAACAAGTTTAAGTTTTTTGTGGATCATCAGGCATTACTCTATTTAGTAAATAAACATTATCATACAGGAAGAATAGTAGATGGTTCTTATTACTCATGGATTTTGAGATTGAGGTGGTAGTAAGACAAGCAAAAACCTATCTTAGGGTAGATCATTTATGAAAAATTTTTACAAAAGATAATCCAGAGCCTATAAATGATGAATTGCCTCATACATATCTTTTTAGCATAGAAAATATCTGTGAATGGGAAAAATCCATTAGCACAATCAGCCCACCACATGGATTGAATTTCAATACAAGATTAAGGAGTTATTCCTTCCTCCTCAGTTCCACTTACATGGTTATCAATCATGGGAAACATTTGAATGGAAAGATGTAGATATTGTGTCTACCTTCAATGAATGCTTTTGGCAATGAATACTACTTATTCGTTGGCTTGAAATGATTATTACAGATATCTTGCAACGGAGGTATGAAGATGTTTTGGAAATGGGAATCCAAGCCAAGCTCAACACTCTATGTCATAGGACCCTCTATGAAGCTACTTCTTTTGCACATTATGCTGAGGTGGAGTATCAATCCATCACCAAGACCATTTGCTTACAACAAATGTGTCAATGACAACAACCAATCAAGCCCACTTTTCCCTTCAAGCATGCTTTCACTACCTTTACTTGCTGACATTGTGGTAAGTTTGTTCATACTAAAGCTAAATGTAGGTTTCAAACTAATGACATGAAATCTATTGGAGTTCAAGTTCACAACATGGAGGTGGTTCATATACACTAGGACGAGATCTTCAATTAAACCCACTGCATTCTATGTATAAATTTCAGGATACATTTCAAGGAAGTAGATATAATGTTACAAGTGAAGTTCATAACGTTTAAATTTGCATAGGTTCATATGTGGATCAACACACATTTTTAATTGCTCCTTTGCAGTCCTATGATGTTATAATTGGTATGCCTTTCCATCATCATTATAATCCATGCATTAATTATCATACACACATAATTAATTTTAAGTTTAAGGATCAAGATATTGCTTTATCTACAATGCATGATTTCCAACCATTTACATTAATTAGTCATACTCAAGTAAAATGTGCATTTCAAAAAGGCTACAATTCATGTATTGGTTTTGGCAATAACATAGTTGATTATACACATACACTTCCTACTGTACATAAATCATTTATAGATTCCTATCTAGATTGGTTTATGGCTGGTTTTCCTTCTAAACAACCACCTTTTAGAGGATCTCTTGAACATAGTATAGACTTAATTCCTCGTAGTTCTCTTCCCGATAAAGCACCTTATAGGCATGGACTTTTACATAAAAAAGAAATAGCTAATCAAGTTAAGGGTCTACTCCATAAAGTACTTATAAGACCTAGTTCTTCTACCTTTGATGCACCTGTTCTCTTAGTGGAGAAGAAGAAAAAGACTTATAGGATGTGCATTGACTATAGAGAACTCAATAAGATCACAATTCAAAATAGATAACCTATTCCTAGGATGGGTGATTTACTAGATAAACTTCATAGAGCACATTTCCTTATCAAAATTGATCTCAAATCTGGGTATCATCAGATATGAATGACACAAAATGACATTTATAAGACTACCTTTAGAAATCAAGCTAGTCAATTTGAATTCATGGTAATGCCTTTTGGACTCACAAAGGCACCTGCTACATTTACATGTATGATGAATAAAATTTTTCTTGATCACCAAGCTTTTGTTCTTGTTTTCTTTGATGAAATAATTGTCTATAGTGAGAATGACAATGACTAGAAAAAACATTTAGCAACCCTCTTTAATTTGTTATGCAAAAACAACTTTGTGCCAAACCTCAAAAAAGTTATTTCTTCCAAAAAGAATTAGAGTATTTATGCCATATTGTTTCTAGTCAAGGCATTCATGTAGATCTAAAGAAAATTAAAGTAATTGAAGAATGGCCTATACCTCAATCCGAGAATGATGTATGATCTTCTCTAGGGTTAGCTAGTTTTTATAGAAAGTTTGTATAAGGTTTTTCTTATATAGCACTTCCACTCACATTATTGTTGAAGAAAAAGTTAAAATTTGCATGGGCATTAACAATAACAATCAAACATGCACTTTCTCATGAACCTAATTTGCAATTATCAGATTTTGCACAACTTTTCATGTAGTTACAGATGCTAGTGCTTTAGGTATAGGTGTTGTTTTAATGCAACATGATCATTCCATTGCATTTCAAATAAGGAAAGTTAAACCTTCTAAAAAAATTTACAGTACATATGATAAGGAACTCTTTGCTATTGTGCATGCTTTAAAAATTTGGAACCATTACCTTATGGTTTCTAAAGTTCTAATCAAAATAGACCAATTGGCTATTAACCATTTATTAAATCAACCATTGATTTAAGATAGAAACATTAAATGGGCTTTATTCATACAAAATTGTCAACCTTTAATTGAATATCAACCTGAAAAGAAATTGTCATAGCTGATGCCCTTAGATGCTTTGCATCCCCACAAATAGATATTGTTACAGTTAATAATATTTTTGCTATTCATATTCGTTCATTTCATGACATGATTCTACTTATGCATCTCATTTGTATTAACATAGTTAACATAGTTAATAAGGTATGATAGTATGTGCATATGTATCAATGATTCTACTTATGCATCTCATTACACTATGCTTGCATATAAAAAATGCTTTGTGCACGCATATATATTCCCATAGGTATTTATTGATACATATGCATATAGTAAATTAATTAAGCTCAAGAACAAATCAATTAATAATTAGTTACTTCAATTAATTAATCATTTTTCATTGAAACCATAAAATAAGAAACACTCTCTCTCTCTTCTAACTTTCAATCTCTCTCTTTCATTCTTTCTCTCTTTCTCTCTCTCTCTTTCTCTTTCTTTTTCTTTCTCTCTCTCTCTGTACTTTTGCCAGGATCCCACTCTCTCTCTTTTTCCCTTTCTTTCTCTCTCTATGTACTTTTGCTAGAACTCCACTGTCTCTCTTGTTTTCTCTCTCTCTCTTTCTCTCTAATTCTCTTAAATGAATAGCAGCCGTCGAATAATATTCCCTCACTCTCTACTGCCCTTTATCTCTCTGACTCTCTCTGAACATTCGTCTCTAGCGTCTTCGAAAATCCGTGTCCAATAGGGGAAAACTCTCCCTCTCTATCTAATACTCTCTCTCAAACTTTCTTTCTCCGCGCTTTGCATGTCTGCTAAGCATGGAAAAATGGTGAGAATAAACTCAATGCAGAGAAACAGCAGTAGAAACACACCTCGAAAGTGCATACTATTTATTAGCATGTGCACACCTTAGTTGTAGACGGGCCGTTTACTCGGTGTCTCATACATTATCTTTGTCTTGGAATCAGGGTGAATCAATGACTAATGAAATGATGACTCAGAGGATTAATGAGATGGAGGCGCCTGATTCGGATGATGAAAATCTAAAGGCTCTCTCTAACGTACTCTCTCTCTCTCTCCATGCGGCTCTACAGTGCTCATCTCTCTCACCGTTTCGTGTACTGCCGCACAAGATTTACGTCCGTACTGCTCTCTCCTGTAGCATGACACAGCTAGAAGGCTTTTCTTCCTCTTCTCCATTGTCGTATCACTTGTAGGCAAACTGTTTGCTTTCCAAAAGTTCTTGTATTCACTCCTCAAAATACCTTGGCAATCTCTCCCCGCACACAGATACTCAGCCTGTGTGCGCGTGCCTCAAAGCCACTTTCTCTCTCTAACTTTCTTTCAGATCTCCCGTCTGTGCCATATCTCCTAGTGGTTTCGGATCTCCCCTATGCCATCTGCAGCAACCTTAATAGCGAAGGATCAATTCTCTCTCTCTCTCCTATCTACGTATGCAATGCTAAAAGTCACAGAGAAGAGGGAAGGAAGCAAGAATAAAAACCCAAATTTACTTTCACTAGCTATAGTGAAAGGAAAAATAAGATGAAGGGAGCAAGAAGACAAATACCTGCAAAGAAACATTAGAAGAGAAAGAGCTTAACACACATATATATATATACATAGAGAATCCTATGACTATCACTCTTTCTGAATCATGCTTTATTTCTAATCCATACTTTTACCCTCACATATTTACCATACTTTAAATTGGCTTTTTTCACACAAACTCACTTACTCCATTCTTTTATCCATTTTCATATGTACCTTTCATTTAACATTTCTCTTTGACCTCCTTTAATTGCATCATCCATCACTTTAAATCCACATCTTTTATAAACCATTCTTTAAATTCGTACTCACACACACCACTAATTAATTATCCATTTCATTTATCATTTTTAATGTAATTAGACTATTTTTTTAAAATTAAATATTAATTTAATTTAAGCTTACTTTGAGATTTTAATTAACTAAATACCTTAGTATTTATATTCACACACATGATTATAATAACTAATTAAATCATATTTTAATTTTTAAGAAATCAATGTTCATTTTATAGATTAATTTAATTAAATGTTAGTTATTTTAACCCTTAAAACACACTAAAAACCCTTAAAGTCCTTTTGAACCCTATCATTAACCCATTAAAACCCTTTAGAAACCTAGCTTTAACCCTAACATTAACCAATTGGAATTGCTTTAACCTCTATCACTAACCCTAGAATTAATATTCTAACTTAAATACTCATAATTTTAAGTAACGCTAGGGTTATATACCCATGTTTCAATGTTTTAATAACTTAATCACACATGAAATGAATAGTTTAGGGTAAACCCTAATATGAGCATATGTTTTCTCCATCAATTTTGTACCTGCAAACACTTACAAAGAAATAAGTTCCAGGCAAAACTTTTAATCAATAGTGTAGTAAATGGATTAGAGTTAATCAATAAACATGTTTTAATTTTTTTGGACGTCAACTGGAAGGTGGAAAACTTTTCGACAGCGTTCTTGGGTACTCTTGAGGTCTATGAAATGGAAAATCATGTTCATCTCTTTGATGCCAATGTGCTCTATGTCTCTCTCTTTCAAGTCCTTCACTTTCAAATCTTGATCTATCTCAGCCCACAATATGTAAAATGCTGACCTAGGGTCTCTCTATGGCTCTTTCCCTCTGGTTTTAGATTATCTAATGCTTCATCTATCCTAGCGTAGGTGTCTACCAGATATCAAGTTCATATGCCTTGATTAAGAGTGGGAAATCTCTTGAGTGCAACCTTGTTGCTAAGAATTGATTGAGGGGGTTCATAATGCTTACAACCTCAAGTCCATTCTCCTTGTTTGCACGTGTATGCCCAAGCTGCACATTCCCAAGCTTGCTCACACTATCACCTTACTTTGGTTTCTCCAAGAGAACTTAATGATCCTATAAAAGTTCCAAGTTAAGCTCAATCTTTTAACTTCAACTGATAGACAAGTTGATTCAAAAATTTTTAAAGACCTTTTTCCCCCCTTTGTATTGATAAAAAAATCTCACGAGCTCCCTTGGTTTCCACCTTGGTTTCCTAGGGGTTAAAATAGGCAAACATGCTCTAAGAAAATCAGGATTTTGAGTGAAAATTGCAATCTTCAACAATCACAAAAAACATGATCTTGACCGAGAATCGTATTTTCAAAAATCACATTTTTCAGTTGAAGATTGCAATTTTGAGAATGACCTTAAAATTATGTTTTTCCTTAGAATTGTGTTTTTTACATGAAAATCGTGTTTCTCTTGAGAATCCTATTTTTCACTTGAAAATTATGTTTTTCCTGAGAATCGTGTTTTTGTTGAATGAGCTGAAAATCACAATTTTGAGAATGACTTGACAAACACATTTTCTTGAAAGTTGTGTTTTTTCCTCAAAATCGTGTTTGTGAGAATAAGTTGAAAATTGCGATTTTGAGAATGACCTAAAAATCCCATTTTCCAAAAAATTGTGTTTTTCCTCATAATAATGTTTTCCTTGAAAATAATGGTTTTTTCCTAAAAATTGTGTTTTTTCTCGAAAATCATCTTTTTCTTAAGAATAGTGTTTTTTAACTTGGAAATTCCAATTTTGCGAATGACCTAAAAATCATAATTTTTCTTGAGGATCGTGTTTTTCCTAAAAAATATGTTTTCTTCATGAGAATCATGTTTTGTCTTAGAATCATGCTTTTCACTCGAAAATCGTGTTTTGTGGGAATGACTTAAAATCGTGATTTTGAGAAAGGCCTCAAAATTGTGACTTTTGAAAACGACCTGAAAATTGTAGATATGAAAATGATTTGAAAATCGCATTCTTCTTGAAAATCGTGTTTTTCTTGAAGCTTTTCTTGAGAATCATGTTTTTAGCTGTGGATCATGTTTTCACTTGAAAATCGTGATTTTGACTAAGGATTGCATTTTTAAGAATCACCAAAAAATCACAATTTTGAGAATGACCCGAAAATGGTGTTTTTTGAGAATGATTTTAGGCAAAAAATTCCAAAACTAAGAAAATCACAATTTTCAAATAATTTGAATTTTTCACAAAATCAAGATTTTCACCACACAAACACAATTTTTTGAGATTCTTGGTGGGAACTTTGAATTTCTACATCGAGGCCTATATGTGGTATAGACGGTTGCAAAAATTATAGAAACTTACACACACAAATACTCTCTCTCTCTCTCTCTCTCCCTCCCACTTCTGCACCCTTGAATGAGAAATGAGGTGAAAATGGGGAATATGTAGTGAAAAACAAAAGCTTTTGGTGAACATGAAGATGGAAGAACAAGAAGATGATGATGATGATAGGTGGAGAAGAAAAATAAAAAAACTAACAAAAAATTACTTTTTTTACCTTCCAACATCACAAATCTAAGATCTTACCATCACAACGCTCGTCCTCGAGCAATGCTCCCTAGCAACGGTGCCAAAATTTGGTGTAGCCCAAGCTTGAGCATCACCTCATTTACTTGTCAATCCACGGAGACGTGAGGAGGATATGAAGATCCTCAGCATTTGTGGTGAGAAAATGTGAGTGACAAGCACATACATGCATGCAAACACACACACACATACAAGGTAAGATAGCAAAGATAGGAATAATAGAAGCTCTCTTAGCAAGATCAAACAAAGTTTATAAATCTCAAGAATAAGTTCACTCTCCAACCAGCTAACGTAAAAATTGGGCTTTCTAGCTCTTTTTATAGATTTTTTACTAGTGTGGCCCTGTCCAGACCTAATGTCTGGCCTAGTTAAAAATTAGGTTCCAAGGCTTATTTGAGGGCTCAAACACAGTCTACAAATCATGAAATTTGGTAGGTAAATACTTCTAATAATCTTCAAGCTTGAGGACTCATCGGCTTGATCAAAATGGAGTTCCAAAAATATGAAATGATATTTACAATGGTTTTTAATGATCAAAATCATTGTTCTTATAGAGATTTCTTCTAAAAAGTTGGCATACACTTTTTGGGGCTCCCTACATGCTCCCTCTTCTCGTGTGTCCACTTCCATCACGCAATCTTGTGCCTTGTGCTTGACCTTGAGTGTCAGCAGACACTCAATAGTTGTTGTGAAAGCTGCCCTATACTCAACATCAAAACTAGAAGTGGCCATAATTGGCTGCTTCTCGATTAACTAAGCTATGCATGAGCTACCAAGCATGAAGGAAAAAACACTAGTGGACACATGAGTGTCATAGCAACCAACCTAGTTAGAGTCAAAAAAATCATGTAAATTTGGTGATAGTTATCCTCTTTGGGATAAAACAATGCAGCAAGTCGAGTACCACTATAGTAGCAAAATATGCACTTAACCGCTTGCCAATGCATAAATCTAGTCATCTTAGAGACAATAAATTGAATACTAAGCCATGTTATGCATAAGTAAATCAAGCTTCCAACAACCTACTCATAGAGAACAAACATCAAATTCATCTCCAACACCATGAAGACTCGATCTTAAACCTCTTTCCATAGGATTCACAATAGTTTTGCAATAGTGAAGGCCAAAATGTTGCAATAATGTTTCAATATATTTTATTTCACACAAAGATATTCCTCCATCAACTTGCATAAATTGAATGCCCAAATAATGATGCAAATGCCCCAAATTTCACATTTCAAAAGAGGCATGCCAATTAGACTTGAAATCAACCATATGCTTCTCATTAGGACCAATGATCAGCATGCCATCAACATAGACAACAATGATCAAAAGCGCATCATATTCTCAATCTATTGCTTACATTTGAAATTTCGTTTTCATAGATTTCCAATGGTACTTACATGTCTAAATCCAACCTACACATTAGGAGATACACTCTAATCTTTGTTGGGATCATCTTTGATAGTGACATGCATGCCTTCCATCCAACCTTTCCCAAGCCTACTTCCTAGGCTGTAATACCAATTGTAGGAATTAAACTCATGACATACTGGCTAGGAGTATGATGGGCTAACCACATGCCCCAAACGCCATGGTTGAGGATTACTTCCTAATCCTCCCTCTTAGGGTGTGATTCAACCATCTCCTACCTATCATTTCTTAAGTCTAGCATGTGCAACCAAGAAGGCATGTATCTTTTCATACCAAGTACATGGTAATTGCTTCAAACCATATAATGACTTTTTCAACCTACACACTTTTTTTTCATGCCCTTTTTGCACAAAACCACAAGGCTGAAAATACATACACATCTTCATATAACTCATCATTCATAAATATTCTTTTTATGTCAAATTGATGTTCATTCCAACCATGATGTGCTGTTTGTGCAAAAATGCTACAAATGGTGGTCATTGAGCATGTAGGAGCAAAGGTCTCATCAAAATCAATGCCTCTCTCTTGAGCATAACATTTTGCAACAAGCCTAGCCTTATAATTGTCAATTGTTCCATCATGCTTATGCTTCAGTTTTCATACCCATTTAGGGCCAATGGCCCTTTTGTCTAGAGGAAAGCCACATAAAGAACAAGTATCATTCATCATAATAACATCATTTTTTGATTGCATACGAGCCATAAATTTTTTTGAATTTTGTGCTTCATTAAAAGAAAGTAGCTCATTCTCATCACAAAGTCTAAAGGAAGCCAAAGCATATCAATATCATGCAAAAGAAGCACTACGAGGGCTTGAGTGAGTACGATATAGCAAAGGTACATCTAGTTTGCTATCTTGTAAAGTTTGCACCAACCAGTTAAGCATAGTTTTTGCCTCCTCTATATCATCCCTCTCGCCAACAAGTGCATCATATAAATCTATATCAAAATTGGAATGATCTGCATCATTATGTGAAACTTGTAAAGGCTAAGAAATTGCCTCATTTGGACAAACACTTGATTGTTTGCATGTAAAAAGAGGTGTCATATACATCTTTGGAGGTAACGAATGTCTCCTTAGTACATGAAAGTAATGGTTGGATTGCATCTTCTAAAAAACCGACATCATGGCTAACCAAATGCATTTAGTCTTTTGATGATACAGACGATAGCCTTTGCCTGCAAAAGTGTACCCAACAAAAATGCATGTTACTACTTTATCATCCAATTTTTTGTATTGTTGCTTAGACATAAATGCATATGCAAGACAACCAAAAACATGTAGATGATCAACACATGGATTGTGACCATGCCAACCCTTAAATGGAGTGATGGATTTTAGTGCTCTAGTGGGACACATGTTAAGTCCATATGTTGCACACATAATAGCCTCAAGCCAGAAACTTTGTGGTAGAGCTTGGATTTTGACAATACACCTTGCCATCTCCATGAGAGACATGTTCTTTCTTTTAGCAACTCCATTTAGTTGAGGTGTATACAACATTGTACACTGATATTTTATCCCATGTTCAACCAGATATGCATTAAAATTAGAAGACATGTATTCTCCCTTCAATAAGAATGGAGGGTGCCCATTTTACAGGCTAATATATTTCCAGCCAAAATCAGAAACTTCTTGAAGCAAATAAACACTTTGGACTTTTCTTTCAATGGATACACCCATGCATGCCTGTAAAGATCATTAATGAAAGTCACAAAGTAAACATAGTTTCCAAAAGAAGGTGCTTACATAGGGCCACAAACATCATTGCTAATGAATTGTAAATATATATAAATCATATTTCGGGAATGGGAAACGAATTATTTTGGGCTTCATAGACATGTTTACTACGTGCCTCAAATTTGGGTAGAGAGGTTCAGATTTTTGTAGACATAGAAAAAAAGAAAATTTTAGATAACCAAAGGTTGCATGCCAAAGCTTTGCATGTGAGATATCTTAGAATATTGTATGCACATGTTGAATCATTTATAGATTTTTCATATTCCTTGAGCTTATACAACCCATGACATAAAAGTCTAGAAGAAATAATAGCATTGCCATTTGATAGATCATGAATTGCACATCTTTCATCAACAAATTCGACAACCACGCCAATCCTGGCTAATGCTGACAGTGACAAAAGGTTTCTCTTAATCCTTGGCATAAACAAAGCATCTAATAATGTGAAAGAACTACCATAAATGATCTTACCAAATCCCATTACAAGATAAGAGTAGTTATTAGAACATCTGAGAGTATTCCCGATAGGGGTAGGCTCAAGTAAACTGAGGAAATTGTGTTACAAGGTAATATGTTTAGTTCTCGCATTGTCAAAGTACCACATATCTAAGTCTACTATAGACATACACTCTTCATGAGAAGATGGGTCATAGCTGCAAATAATAGAAAATGCCCATTCTTCATTCGAAACAAGATTAGTAGACTCTATTCTAGGTGTAGAGGCCTCTAAAACAACCATTCTAGCCTCCATTGTCCTTGGATCTTTTGTAGCCAGTTTTGGACAACTCTTCATGACATGATCATGTCCTTTACAATATTTGCATAAATTTTTCTTCTTTTTTGTTTTCTTTTCATCTTTTTCTTCCTTCTTTGATTTTGCAACATTGGCAAATTTCTGCTTTAGATGATCATCATTTACCTCTGCCCTTCTCACTAGCTAAAAGCTTGATCTGGAACACACATAATGGTTTTGTTCTGTTTAGACTAATCTTCTTGCAAAAAAATAGAGACTAGCTCCTCAAATGTTAAGGCATTTGGATTGCCTTTCATTATCAACCAAAGATAGAAACAAAGTTCTGATATGAATCTAGAAGACCATTAAGAATAGTCTGCAGAGGTGAACTATCTAGTAAGACTTCATCAAAAAAAAACAATTGTTCCTTCAAATATTTTATCTTTGTAAAAAAAAATGCCCATACATTCTCCTTCATTCATATGCTCACTCTCCCTAGTATAAAGTTGAAATCATATCCAAAGCATACTTTCTTTTTTTGCAAGAGTGAATATGAGGGACAATGGCACAAACAAGAATTTGAAGGTCATCATCTTCAACACCATCTACATCCTCTTCAATAACTATATTTGTAGGTGTAGAAGGTTGTTTTTCAGCACCTCGTACAATATTCCATAGTACGTTTTCTACCAATACATGACACATCATCTATGGCCATAATGGGTAATTGGTATACCATCCAATTTGTTCTCAATACCCAACATATGGAATACATCATTGCTTTTAGCATGGCCACTCACCAAAATAACCTAATGCAAAAAAAAACATTGTATATTAGAAAGTTGAACAAAACTACGCCACCAAGTTTTTCTAAACCTATAGTACACTTTGAGGTGCTTGTAGTGCCAAAAAAAAAAGGATGCAATTTCATGTACACGCAATGTGATAGTGTGTTTGGAGTATGCTGACCAATTTTTGTGTGATTCTGAGACTATGAACGAGGGGGTGTCAACGACACCCTTGATGAAGAAAAAACCTACTCTGATACCAATCGTTGGAGTTTGAGATCTATAGAAGCACACTAACAAAACAAGGAAGAAGAAGAAGCTTGGAGCGCAACATACAATACTGAATGTATTACCAAGTGAATGTACAAAGATAAATCACCCGTTAGGTTTATATGCATATATACAAGCTCGGGAAAAACCTCCAGACGAGGGAAAAAAGTTCCCCGATGGTCCTAAGTGTGTTCACACACATCACTACCAAAATATATCAAGAATCACAACCACTCATTATGCTCTTACTCATCCACACAACAAGTTAAGACTCCTAGTCTATCCTGTTTATAGATGCTTCCTCCAAGTATATGATAATTTTGAGATTTTATTACCTCCTTCTCTCGTTTTCTTATTGCAAGGTCCTTAACCATACTAGGACTTGGTAACTCTTATATGATTCTCACTTGATCTTCACTTGTTGATATTCCATTCGTTGACATGATGTGCACTATAATTTTTCCTTGTCAGACCATGAACACAAAAATTTCTAAATTGAGGAACACTTGATAGGCTCCTCAAGCTCGAGGACTCCCTACAAGCTTGTAGGGGGCCTCAACTATAGCATAGTTGAGGCCGCCTACAAGCTTTTTGAAATCTATAACATCCTCAAGGAGTTCATATGAGTGATCTATCGAGGCTCCTCAATCTCGAGGACTCCTCGACTTGCACAAAGTGGAGTGATGCATGAAAAAATTGGGTTTCTATATTACATATGTTGAGTGATTAAAATCACTCTTAAGGGTTTGATCAAATTATAATAAAACATCTTTTTTGAAAAATCATTAGCCTTGATCCCCCAATCTTTATGCATTCTCCTTTTACATAATTCCTCTGCATTGATGTCTGTAGCTACTGTCGGTTGCAGTGCTAACACCCACTCCCTCTTGCATCTATCGTCCCGATAGATCCTTGTTGTAGGGCTTGGGTGATGTAATTTTGCAAGACATCCTAGGCAAGTGTTTGTTAAGTGATCTTGAGGCCTCATGCTAAGTCAGCTTCCAGCTTCTCTCAATCAATTGACTGAGGCTCATCCTAAGGTGGGGGTCTATATTCCATTGATTATACCATTTATTCATAGGTGATAATTTGTAGTAGATGCGTAGGCCTCTTGATGAATACTTCTAAATGATATTCCCAAATTACCATACTAAAAATTTCTTCAAATGTTAATTTATAACATGCAGGTAAACATTAAATACGATAGTGCCAAGCATAATACACCTGGAATGATGGCATAGTACTCATGTCATATATTAGATTGCCATATCATGCTCAAAACCCGAGGTGGAGGAATGTGGTGCATGGACATGTTAGAAGACCTTGAAGGTTGTCTACATAAGATCAAGAATCTTTACGACCATCTGAGCAACCACATCTGTCATTGTGTGAAGATGAGGGAGACAATGGCAGATGGTGGCCATCATGTAGCCAATCATTGGAGGACCCCATGGTGGTGTGAAATAGTGGTAATCGAGCCAATGCTAGCATTCTTTATTATTCTATACTTTAATTACAAATGCTATCTAAGAGCAATGACAGGGTATGGAACCATAGCATGGATTATACTTGAAGTGCAAGGGGGCTTTTGTCCAAGTATGCATCATTCCTCTTATGGTGACTCCTTCCATATGGGTTGAAAGATGTTACCTTGTTGGGCACTTTGTGATACTTCAGCTGGTTTGAATTGGGTTGCATGGGTTGGCTCTGAGTGCAAAATTATACTTAGCCAGGTATAGGAAATAGGGTTTATATTGTAATTCATTAGTGGAAATATACCCACATGTCGTTAGCTAAGCAAAGTAGGGAGATTGAAGAATTATCTCCTCAATAGCTACCATAGCCTCTAATTGCACTTCAACACATGCTTACTGGGTCTTGCGTAATTCTTATACTATCTTCATCCATGGAGGTGTAGGTAGTTTGAATGTGTCCTACCCTTCATCTATAACTCAACCACAAATGGTGGGTTGAGGTTCATATTCTTCTTCAAATGTGGCCTACACAAGGATGGTGACTATTTCTTCTATCGTGGGTATATCAAGTGTTGATTTAGGTTTGGGGATCTCTGAGTGATCCCGTATTTGAGCTTGTAGTTCTAGTATACACTCTCTTAATGTGTTCAATGCTTCCAAGATTTTTGGTTGTGTGACTGCTTGAGTGGGAGGTGGGTTCAAAGGTTCTTTAAGTCGTAGGGTGCCATTGTCATTCCTTAGTGCAAGGTATTCCTCGTTCAATTTATCATAATATTCCAAACGATATGTGTGATCATCCAACAACATTTGCATGGTTTTCGAGGGGACCATCTTAAGTCAACTTGCACTGATCGGTTCCTTTGGATGGTCCAATGCGGGTTCAAAATTTTCCCTGTTTTTTACTTGAAAACATTGATTCTCTTCCTTTGTTGCTACCAAGTGGCATCTTAGGAGTCCCGTATTTCACGTTAGTTGAGCATTCCTAGTGACTTATTGTCTAAGGTATTCTTCTACTTCAACAATAGCTTCCTTGTTCTTATGATCTAATTCCAATTGCATTAAAAGATAAGCATCACAAAGTTCTTGATGGCATGCATTAAGCGATGCATTTTCAATAGTCAATGAGTTGGAGTTGGCCTATAATTGAGTATTGGTCTGTTTGATGTCTTAATGAACAAAAATCTTTGTGATCTTGATGCATACATGAAAAATTTTGTTGAAATATTGCATCTACAATGGAAGATGAAAATAATGGGTGCTCGGAAATACTTGTTGTTCAGTGCGTAATGTAGAGGGAATGGGAGTGAGGTTATGGAGTATGATCGCCATGGTGATATTCAAGAAGTGTGTGGATATGAGTGTGTATGGTGTGTTGGTAGACATCAGTAGTGGTGTAGTGGGTGGTGAAATATCGATGTCACTAGAAATTTGGTCTAGTGAATTGATAGCGGATGGTGGCATGATCGTGGGTGATTGTGATGGCCTGAATACTAGATTTACAAAGGTAGAAGAATATGCTACATGAAAGGGCCCAAACACTGATTGATGAATAGGGGATGGTTGCGATAGTGTGTTGGGGTTGGGGTGTAACACTGATGAAAGACTTATTGGGTTCTTTGGGGTGAAGAAACGTTGTTGAGGGAATTGAATGGGTGAATAGAAAGGATCTAGGAAAGGGTTAATAGGGATTGATTGAAAATTTGATGTGGTAAAGGGTGTGGATGGTGTTGGGGAAGAGGTAGGAAAAGGGTGAATTGGTTCTTGTGATACTTTGCTCGAGTAGTTTGTGACTTTCATTGATGATTCTTTTAGACATGCATGGGTACATCCATTGAAAGCAAAGTCTGAAGTGTTAATGTGCTTCAAATAGTTTCTGGTTATGTCTCAAAATATTTTTGCATGTAAATTGGGAACCCTCCATTCTGATCAAGGGGGAATACATGTCTTTTGATTTTAATGCATTTGTGGTTGAATGTGGGATAAAACATCAATGTGTAGTGCCATATGGACCTCAATAGAGTTGAGTTTGTAAACAAAAAAATAGGTTAACTCATGGAGATGAGGAGGTATATGATGAAAACTCAGGCTTTACCACATAGTTTGTGGCTTAAGGCTATTATGTGCGGTCTATCACTCCATATGAGGCTTGGCATGGTCGTAAGCCATCTGTTGCTCACCTGTGCATTTTCTGTTGTCTAGCTTATACATTAGTTCCTGAACAACAATGTAGGAAATTGGATGATAAAGCAGTGAAATGTATTTTTGTTGGGTAAAATTCTTAAACCAAAGGCTATCGCCTCAATCATCCACAGATTAAATGCATTCTGGTTAGCCATGATGTTGTCTTTTGTGGAAGATGCAATTCAGCCATTAGTTTCATGTACGAAAGAGACATTTGTTAGCTCCACAGATATGTATGATACTTTGCTACCTTTTTTTTACAGGTAGACAGTCTCATGCTCATTGGAATGAGACAATTTCTAGGCCTTTATAGGTTTCATGTGATGATGCAGATCATTCCATTTTTTATGGAGATTTACATGATGCACTTGTTGATGAAAGATTTGATATTGAGGAGGCAACAACTATGTCAAAATGGATAGTGCAGGGTGTGCATGACAACAAATTAGATGCACCTTTGTCATATCATACTTGTCCAAGGTCTAAAAGAGCCTTTTTTGCATCTGATTGCTATGCTATGGCTGCCTCTTTAGTCTTTGTGATGAGAATCAGCCTCTTTAATTTGATGAATGCAAAAAATTGTGAAAATTCAATGGCTATTATGCAATCAGAATATGATGCTATCATGAAAAATGGTACATGGTCTTTATGTGACTTGCCTCCTCACAATAAGGCCATTGGCACTAAGTGGGTATACAAGCTGAAGTGTAGGCTCGATGGAATAGTTGATAGGTATAAGGCTAGACTTGTTGCAAAGGATTCTACTCAAGAAAGAGGCATTGATTTTGATGAGACCTTTGCTCCTACATGCCAAATGACAATTGTTCATAGGATCTGTGCACTTGCAACTCACAATGGTCGGAATGTACATTCATTGGACATTAAAATTGCATTTCTGAATGGTCACTTGCATGATGAAGTGTATGTTTTTCAGCCCCATGGCTTTGTGTAGAAAAAGGCATGAAAACCAAGTGTGTAGGTTGAGAAAGGCATTATATGGTTTGACGCAAGTAGTGTGTGCTTGGTATGAAAAGATACATCCCTACGTGATTGCACATGGTTTTGAGAACACTCCAACTAAGAGCACCTTATATGTTAGGCATGCAAATGATGTGCTTCTGATCATTGTTGTGTATGTTTATGACATGATGCTCACTGGTCCTCATGAGAAGCATATTGCTAATTTTAAGGGTGATCTGCATGCCTCATTCAAGATGTCAGATTTGGGGCATTTGCATCATTACTTTGGCATTGATTTTATGCACGTTGATGGCAGAATAGTTTTGTATCATGTAAGCTAGGATGTGCATGTGCATATTAGAAAATATGCATTTCAGTATATATGAACATGTGCATTAGTGTATGCATGATTAGCATGAATGGGCATGATTGGAAGAATGAATGCCAGCATGAGTAAATATTGAGAATGAGTATACTTGTTAGGTGCATATAGGAATGGATGAGCATGATTGATTCATGTATGATTTAGTGACTTTCCAAAAGTATGTTAATATATAAATGGTTAGTATATGTGTTAACATATTTGCATATGCATTAGAGTGTATGTTAGCATGAATTTATAGACATATGTAACATATGTACAAATATTTTTTAGCATGCATATTTGAATGTACATGATTTATTGAGGTATACTTATGTTTCTAATGTTTCTTTGCAGACATTGAAAGAAGAAGTGTATGAAGAGCATTGCAAAAGAGTAAAGAATTCTTCAATTATATGATCCAGAGATCCATTTATCTTATAAAAGAAAAATCCATTGAAGATTACCTTTGATCAAGCTATTCACCATATTCTTTGTATAGGATTCACTAGAATTTATCATCATTTTAGATAGATTTTATCATTTCGAGAGATTTCTCCTTCCCATTATTATTTTTAAAACCTATTCTTGTAATTTTCATTAATTCATTTCCTATTTCCATTGATCTTCATTGCCAATGTCCACAGAGCATTTAGTTGAATCTAAAAGTAATGCAACTATAGAAGTAAAAGTAGAAGAAGTCATTAAGGACAAAACTACGCAAGAATCGTTAATCTCGATATCTTATGATCATTGTCTTACTAGGTTTTTAGTGTTATTTTTTATTGCATCTCCCAAACCTCAAGATAGTGAAGATTCATTTCCACCACCTCTAATTAGACATACGCAACCATAGCATATTGAAAACCAAGAAGAAGAAATTATTAAAGAACACATAACTGAGGAATCCTTAATTTTACCTTCATCTCAAGAAGTTATTTCTAGGTATAGGGCAGCTCAACCATACGGTCCTTAGAAGTACAGAGTGCTAAGCATTACCTATTAGATAATTCTTAGATTTTTCATATTTATATATATTTAGAGTTATTTAGAATTTCATTTACCCTAGCCGTAAATGTTGGGAAAGATGGATGGATGCTCGAAGAGGCTGAGTAGGTATTGCTAAACCTGCTTTGTACCAGCCCTCTTGTGTTTCAGAGTTGATAACTGGACCTCATTAGCTTTTCAATGACACCATAAAATATCCTATGTGCTTTGGAAATGATGTGTGTAATGATAGAATCAAAACATATAACTTTGGAAGTCACAAACTCAAGAAAACCTTCTATTTATGTCTTGACACCTGCTGGGTATTTTGCTCAGTATGACCAGCACAGTAGGAATTCGAAAAATTCCATTTAGAGATATCTAATTAGCTTAGTAAGCTACCTATTCCAAGTGGAATGATGTAAAATGATAAACTATGCTAAGAGAAATCAATTTAGCAAGTTACGCTATACCCCCGACTTTTTAGGACTGTAGTAGAAAATGACCAGAGATCATCTTGATGCAGATTTCTCCAAAAACGCTGAATAGAATGTCTTCAAAATTTGATAGCATGTAGATTACTTCAAGCAGAATCCAAAAAGCTCTGATTCACTGAATTTGGTGAAGAATTGACCGAGATATGCCCTTGACAAGTTGACTGAATTTTGAGTAGACCAATAGAGAACTCAGAGATGGAAACTGTATACAACTCCATTGGCATGAATATGATTGCCAAATGGTGTAGAGAGGTGTGGGCTAGAGTTTAGACCTCACACACACTCAAAAATTAGTAATGCTAGGCTTCGGAGTGCTCTCTCTTACCCGCGACTTTTTTTGTCCATTTTTGTAAGAGATGACTAAAAATTTGAATTCAAATTCAAACTTTTGGCTCCCTATGATCAAGCTCCTAAATGCGTGGAGATATTCTTTCAATCAAACAACTAATTTTTCCACGAATCGTTTTGGTAGGTGGTTACAAGAGATTCCAAGTCAATTTGACTTTTACAATGAGGTAAAGTGGTAATTAACCACTAGCATATGTTCCTATGCTTGTTCATGTGTGTATAGCCTTCAATGCATCCTTTAAGCCAAATGTGTAGGCTTGTAATTTACACCAAAACCTCCCCCTCAAGACAATCATTTTGGCTTAAGTCTTCATCTTCAATCTTCAAGTATATCCTGCAATCCAATCATGGATTTGAACCTGCAAAGTTTGGTTCCATCCAAAGCTTTAGTCAACAAATCTGCACATTGCATGTTGGTTGATACATAGGTTAGTTGAATGTCCTTGCTTATCAATTTCTCTCACATAATGGTAATGGACCTCTACGTGTTTAGTCCTAGCATGATAAATAGGATTAGCTACAAGGTCAAGAGAACTTGTATTATCTCCAAAGATAATTGGTGACCTAGTATATAATCCCAATTCTATATACAAAAGCTTAATCCAAATTGCTTCTTGTGTGGCATTAGCCAGTCCTCTATACTCTGCCTCGGTGGAAGACAAAGCAACAGTAGGTTGCTTCTTTGAAGACCATGAAATTGGTTTGTCACCTGCAAAAGAAATATATCCAGAAGTGCTCCTCCTATCATCCTTGCATCCTGCCCAATCTGCATCTGAATAAATTTTGATATCAATATCTAAAGTGTAAGGGAAATACAAACCATGGTTCTGTGTACCCTTGAGATACTTCAGGATTCTCTTGGCAGCCTCTAAGTGAGGTATCCTTGGCTTGTGCATAAATTGACTTAACACACTAACTCCATATGCAATATCTATCCTTGTTAAGGTAGCATAGTTCAAACTACCCACCATACTTTGATAACATGTAATGTCATTGACTTCATCACCTTCATGGGCACTTAGTTTTAGGTTTACCTCCATTGGAGTGCTTGCTACTTTGGCATCCTGCAAGTGAAACTTCTTCAACATGTCCTGTATATACTTTTTTTGAGTAATATATATCCCTGAATTAGTGTAGACTAATTCAAGTCCCAAAAAATACTTCAATAGACCAAGATCATTGATCTTGAACTCCTTCATCATTTGACTTTTGATATATATGATTCCATTAACATCATTACCTATAATGATGATGTCATCAACATAAACACAAAGGTATATTACCTCTAAATTACTTCTCTTGATGAACAGAGAAGTATCTGCCTTGCCATGATAAATCCTTGGTCTTGGAGATATGTAGTTAACCTGTAATTCCATGCCCTAGGTGCCTGCTTCAACTCATATAAAGCCTTTTTCAATTTGCAAACATAAGTTACCTTCTTAGGATCCTCATAGCCAAGAGGTTGTGACATATATACCTCCTGTGAAATCCATCCATTCAAGAAAGCATTCTTGACATCCAGTTGGTACATATTCCAATTTTTTGATGCAGCCACACTTACCAACACTCTGATTTTTGGCATCTTGGCCACATGTCAGAATGTCTCCTCATAGTCAATGCCTTGGGTTTGTGCAAAACCCTTGGCTACCAATCTGGCTTTGTACCTATTAATTGTGCCATCATAATTTCTTTTAAGTTTTTAGATCCATCTGGATCATATTACCTTCATTGAGTCCTTCTTAGGTACTAACTCCCATGTGTCACTCTCTTTGAGGGCATCAATCTCCTCATCCATAGCTTCTTTCCATTTTGATTTGGTAATGGCTTCTTCATATGATCCTGGTTCCTCATTTGACAAATCCTTGGCAAGATAAATAAAATGTTTAGTAACAAGAGATGTATCATACCCATATCTGATAGGTTTCTTGCTTTCTCTTTGTGATCTTCTAAATGGTTGAGTTGAAGATTCAGGTATGTCTTCAAGCTTCTTCATCTTCATTTTGCCTTTGGACTTCCATGCTTTGAATTCTTCAAGGTTGATAGTATCTTCATCATCTGAACTTGAGGCTTCATTCTGAGTAGGTTCCTCCTTTGTAAGACTTGGAAATTCCTCTTCCAAATCATACGGTAATTTGACCTTCCTGCATTCATTCTCATACCAAGAATCATTTTCATCAAAGACAACATCTCTGCTTACCATGAATCCCTTATTGATAGGATTATAAAACCTGTAACCTTTTTTATTTAAATCATACCCAATAAATATGCATTTTTCAGCCTTTGGGTCTAGCTTACCTCTTATCTGAGAAGGAATGTGTACATATGCTACACATCCAAATATTTTGCAATTGTCAAGTGAGGGTCTCTTACCATGCCATGCTTCATAGGGTGTCATGCCATCAAAAGACTTAGATGGTAACCTGTTTATGAGATAAGTGGCAGTGGAAACACTCTCTGCCCATAGATAGTTAGGTAACCTTTTCTCATTAAGCATAGATCTAGCTGTCTCAACAATTAACCTATTTCTTCTCTCAGCTACCCCATTCTGTTCAGGAGAATACCTTGTGGTTATCTCTCTTTTGATGCCTCTGTCCTGCAAGAAGTCTTCAAATTCATTGGAGAAGTACTCACCTCCTCCATTTGACCTTAGCCTCTTCAAACTCCTTACTTTTTGGTTTTCAACTAATGCAAGATATTTTTTAAAGCAATTAAATACCTCATCCTTGTGCTTCATGAAGTACAATACAGTCCATCTGCTATAATCATCAATGAAAGACACATAGTACCTTGATCCTGAGACTGAGGGGTCTTTGCTTGGTCCCCATACATCTGTGTGTACAAGCTCTACGTAATCTTCAAGCATATATCCTTCCTTGAGAAGGGTAACCTATGAGACTTCCCAAATTGACGAGCACCACACTTATAAATCATATGTTGCTTGGATACATTAGGTATCCCAAGCGCACATTGGTCCCTGCACATTTGTTTCAAGGTTCTTTCTTCTATGTGCCCTAACCTTTTGTGCCAAATCTCAAGCTCTGAAAGTGTCTGATCTTTATAACTGTATAGTGCAATGTTCTTTGTATCTTCTAACTCAAAAGTGAAAAGTCTACCTGATTTTTCTCCTTTAGCAATCCTCTTAAACCCATGTCTTGGATCCTCCACATATGCTTCATATTGGTTGAATCTGACCTGCAAACCTTTCTCCACAATCTGACCAACACTCATCAAATTTTTGGTAATGGTTGGTACATAGAGTACCTTGCTCAACAAATTCTGATTTCCATCACAAGTCTTAACATTTCCAACTTTAACTACATAATGCTTTGTGTCATGACCTATTTGGACTTGATGCTTACCTTTTGGTTCCTCAAGATCAGAGAGTAATGCTACATTGCCAGCCACATGATTTGAACATCCCGAGTCAATGTAGAATAGGTGGTCATCATTTATATGTGATTTTGAAGTCATGTTCATGATTAAAAGAGAGTCATCGTGCTCCTCTGTATAGTTGTTGTAATCCTTCCTGGATTTGAATCCTCCTTCGTAGTTGCTATTGTAATTATTGTTGTAGTTGTTGTTGTAGTTATTGTTGTATCCTTGGTGATGGTTGAATCTACCTCTTGACTGTGAGTAGCCACCTCTTTGATATCCTCTTCCTCTCTGATTCTTGTAATTCCTAAAACACTCATCTGTAGTATGATTTGATAGACCACAAATGTTGCATGGTGAGGAGTTATAAGATCTCCCCCTACCTTTCTTACCTCCTCTACCCCTTCCTCTTGAAGATCTATCTCTCCCTACATAGTTGGCTTGAGAAGTAGAGCCTTCCTCTTCCACCTTCTTGCTTTTGCCTTTATCTTTAGACTTCTTATCAGTGTATAGGGCAGAAGAGTTATTACCTTTGGATGTGTCTCCATTTTTGTTGAGCTTTGCTTCATGAGTAAATAATTGTCCCATGAGAGTTGTAAGATCTGGAGTGTGCATGTCCATGTAAAGATCCATAGCTATGGTGAAGCTTTCCCATTTGTCATCAGCTTTGATCACATTGATCACTTGCCTTACAATCTGTTCTTCTTCAATCTCTTCTCCAATGCTTGCTAACTGATCTGCTACATCTTTAATCTTGGTCACAAATTCTGAAACAACTTGCTTAGGTTGCTTTCTTAATGTGGTGAATTCAATCCACAACTGATTTTTCCTAGTCCTTGTGTTGGAGGAAAATTATGATGACAAGGTTTTCCAAGTCTCTTGGGATGTCTTACAATTTCTAATATGTGGAAAAAGAAAATCAGATATAGAGTAGAGTAAAAAAGACCTTGCCAATGCATCCTTGGCACACCATGTGTTGAGCTTTTCATGTTCTTCCTTGGTTGGTAATCCTCTTGTTTTGAATGAGGGCAATTCCTCATCTCCTGAGATGTATCCATAGAGACTCCTTCCTTGTAGGTAGGTCTTCATCCTTAGAGACCATGCTTGATAGTTGTTCCTGTCCAATTTATCAATGAATGAAGGAAAACCATCTCCCATTTTACCTTATTTTGCTCTGATACCAGTGTTGGGAAAGATGGATGCATGCTCTAAGAGATTGAGTAGGTATTGCTAAACCTGCTTTGTACCAGCTCTCTTGTGTTTTAGAGTTGATAACTAGACCTCCTTAGCTTTCCAATGACACCATAAAATATCCTATGTTCTTTGGAAATGATGTGTGTAATGATAGAATCAAAACAGATAACTTTGGAAGTCACAAACTCAAGAAAACCTTCTATTTATGTCTTGACACCTGCTGGGTATTTTGCTCAGTATGACCAGCACAATAGGAATTGGAAAAATTCCTTTTAGGAGTATCTAACTAGCTTAGTAAGCTACCTATTCCAAGTCGAATGATGTAAAATGATAAACTATGCTAAGAGAAATCAATTTAGCAAGTTAAGTTATACCCCCGACTTTTTTTTAGGAATGTAGCAGAAAATGACCAGAGATCACCTCGACACAGATTTCTCCAAAATGGCTGAATAGAATGTCTTCACATTTGACAGCATGCAGATTACTTCAAGCTGAATCCAACAAGCTTTGAATCACTAAATTTGGTCAAGAATTGACCGAGATATGCCCTTGACAAGTTGACAGAAGTTTGAGTAGACCAACAGAGAACTCAGAGATGGACAATGTGAATGTATGTATTAATGAACAATTGTATACAACTCCATTGGCATGAATATCATTGCCAAATGGTGTAGAGAGGTGTGGGCTAGAGTGTAGACCTCACACACACTAAAAAATCAGTAATGCTAGGCTCGGGAGTGCTCTCTCTTACCCGCGACTTTTTTTGTCCATTTTTATAAGAGATGACTAAAAATTTGAATTCAAATTCAAACTTTTGGCTCCCTATGATCAAGCTCCTAAATTCTTGGAGATATTCTTTCAATCAAACAACTATTTTTCCACGAATCCATTTGGTAGGAGGTTACAAGAGATTCCAAGTCAATTTGACTTTTACAATGAGGTAAAGTGGTAATTAACCACTAGCATATGTTCCTATGCTTCTTTATGTGTGTATAGCCTTCAATGCAACCTTTAAGCCAAATGTGTAGGCTTGTAATTTACACCAACAGTAAAGAAAAACATACTTAATTTACCTGAGCTGTCTCAATCACCCTACGTGTGCGGAAGGATTTAGCGGTTGACTTGATCCACCAGCCGTGTGTGCACAACTTCCCGACATTTGGTGAACTCGACGTGAAGGTTCAGCGCGGCAGCTTAGACATAAAGGTATATATATATTTTTGTTTGCATATGCATGTAGGAAATTTGGCGATTGAAGCAGAAGCATCGACATCCCTAGTAGCTGAAGCTGACTCTAAAACCTTGTAATCTCCTAGCTGTTGAGGGCTGGTCATTGTGACCTGAGCACCTCCACGGAGATTTACAAGTAGAAGGATCCTCATCACGCTACCTTTTTCCCTCAACTTTTGTGAGAGCAACGATTGCACATGCATAACTAGAATTGATGTATTAGATTAATTTGATCAACTTTAATGAAAGACTTTGCACAAAGCACAATCACAAAGAGCCTCTTCATCGAGTTTAATGAGGTATATTTTCTTTACTTCTGTTTGCAAAGTATCTTTTACCACGGCGTCGCAACAAGAACAAGAAATAGACGTACTATTA
Source organism: Ceratopteris richardii (assembly GCA_020310875.1). Classification (NCBI taxonomy): domain Eukaryota; kingdom Viridiplantae; phylum Streptophyta; class Polypodiopsida; order Polypodiales; family Pteridaceae; genus Ceratopteris; species Ceratopteris richardii. The sequence continues at coordinate 106,114,266 of CM035425.1, read as the reverse complement.
CGTGAACTACATACTTATATTTCATTTCTATCAGTAAAGTTAGATTTATATAATATGGCTAACCAATTTGAAGAGCAATGTATTTGGAAAATAATTGATTCAATTAAAATGGATAGGGGGGAATTTAATGGGACAAATGCTACTCCATACCTTAGGTATTATGAACAACCCACTGAACAATATGGGCTACCTGAGGACCATAAAAAAGACACATTTATACGAATTTCTCACGGTTTTACTAGAGAAAGAATTCAACTTAGAGTAGTTCAACCTAATATGACTTGGGCAAATTTTAAAACTCAGCTTCTTACTGAATTTTCACATGAAGATTATAGTAAGAGTAATAGGGCTACATTTATGAGATGGATAAACTAGATCAACATATAACTCAAGGGTTGACTGAATTTGATGTGAAATTTAACCAAATGCCTCAAGGAGACCAAAAAGCTCTAGAACCGGATAAATTACGAAGTTTTCTAAGCATGTTAGATCCTTCTCTTAGATGTGAGCTTGAACCTATGCTTGAGGATGGAGCAACTGCGAGTGGGTTAACTGGCAATTGGGAAAATGTACGAGCAGCTGTCCATAGGCTAGCTCAAAGAAAAGAGTGCAATCAAATGCGAACCCCTAGGATAAATGACAGAGATGCGCTAGGAAAGGTAGAAAATGATCACACTTCTCATAACCCTAGTAAGGATGAATCAGAAATTACCATGCTGAAAACTATGGTAGAATCAATTGCCAAACATATGGAGACTTTAGCAACTGAGATGGAAACCATAAAAAGTATGCAAGAAATTAGATTAAGAGATCAAGAGAAATTGAGAGAGCTAGAGGAAAATCCTAGGACTCAAATGCCAACTAGGAGAACATTTAACCAAGCCCGCAGATGTCTCTAGTGTGATGATGTAGACCACCCACACTGGACATGTAACCTATTTAAAGAGGCCAAGGATAGGAATTGGGTCACGAAGGTTGATTGAAAGATATGTGACTATGAAAAAGGCCTTTGGCATCAAATTATGGGAAAGGGGGTATGAAGAGTTTCTTTGAAGCCTCTACAAGTCAAAATACATATGCTTGTAGGCTTGAAAGTGATGATTCTAATTGTGATTTTTGGAATCAAGTTTATGATAAGTCTAGTTTAAGATAGGAAATAATAATAAACTGCAAGTAGCCTTAATAGATTTAGGATCAGAAATCAATGTAGTCTCGAAGGAGTTATATAACAAAGGAAACTGGCCTATAGATAGAGACTATGGGTGGAAAATGAAAGCGGCCAATAATGCTTCTGGATATTTATTTGGAGCTTGTGCAAATGTTCCGATCACTATTGAAGATGTTAGAGAGGAACATAATTTCTTTGTTCATGATGATTGCTTGTACCCAATTATTTTGGGGTAGCCATTCATTTGTGAACAAATAATGGAGACCAAAGTATTGGACGATGGTAGTGCTTTCGCAAGAATTCGTTCTCGTGATGGCCTTAAATCTATCCAATTTATGATGCTTTGTATTAACCATCCTCGTAATCGTAGGTCTTTAAGAAAAACTTCTTTAAAACACTTAGATCAAGATTTCGAGTAAATGCCACTGTTGAGAGCGAGATGACAGTGGACTTTGGTTCGAAATCTCGCAAAATCTTGTACATAATTTAGATAAGATGACTGTTTATTTTCCGTCTACTAATTTAAAAATTTTGCATTTTAAAAAAATTCCTAGAAAACTTATAAAAAAATATGAAAAACATTTAAAAAACAAAGGATATCTATTAATGGATGAAAATATTGAACATGTTATTGAAACTACACATTGCTCAACATTAGAAGAACTAGAAATTTGCTATCAAAAAAAGTCAAATTCCCATATTCTCATATCTTCACTTGATGTGTATGCATTAATTCAAGAATATGCATCTAATACTGATCATGAATATGATGCCTTAGTGGAGACCAAATATAAAACTGTTAGTAAGAAGGTTAAACCCGTAGCACAACCACTACCTAAATTTAGTAATGATATTATAAAGAATGTAAGTCATGAGCCAATCCTTAGAATTCTGACAAAAAATGGCCATGAATCCTTAAAACAAATTAAGATAGATGCTAGTGGTTTCCTTCTTCAAGCAGAAAAAGTGTATTTTTTGAAGATTATTGAGCAACATGGAAGAGCATTTTCTATTGAGCCTTCAGAGATAGGATGTGCAGATCCTAGGATAGTTTCTCCGATGATTATTTTTACTGTTCCCCATATTCCTTGGAATTTGCATCCTATTCCAATACCTAAAGCTCATCTTCCAGAGCTGATTAGTTTACTTAAAGAAAAAATTCACATGCATATTTTAGAATCCTCTTCAGCTCCCTATTCAAACCGTTGGTTTACTGTGCCCAAGAAGAGTGGAAAACTTTGGTTTATCCAAGATCTTCAGCGAGTTAATAAAATGACCATTAGAAATGTGGGTACAGGTCAAATTGTGGATGGATTTGCAGAAGCGTTTTCAGGCAATTCTATTTATTCAATGGGCGATCTCTACTCTGGTTATGATCAATTTCAATTGGCACTAGAAAGCACAGACATTACTACCATGAAAACACCTTTGGGATTAGTTAGGATGTGTACGTTACCTCAAGGTGCGACCAATTCAGTGGCACACATGATGAGTGCAATGAATTTGGTTTTGCATGATTTCATTCCTCACATTACTATGCCCTTTATAGATGACATTCCCATTAAGGGTTGCTTGGAAGAAGAGAAAGATAGCACTCTGGATGAAGATGCTTGTCGTAGATTTGTTAAAGCTCATATCCTTGATTGCCAAAAGATCTTTCAACGATTTATTCAAGTTGGCCTAACATTATCTATAGAGAAATCTATTTTTGGTGTTAATGAGATCCTTATTGTAGGTCATCTTTGTGGCCATTATGGACGGAACCATACCCTCAGAAATTTGACGCCATTAGTAAGATTTTGGAGATATGTCAAAATGTGAGTGAGGTTCGTAGATTCTTAGGAGCTTGCATCTTCTATGTTATATGGATACCACATTTTGCACATGTAGTAGATTGTCTCTATGACTTATTATGGAAGAAAAGAAAATTTTTATGGACTCAAAAACATACTCAAGCAATGCGTAGGTTAAAGAAGTTATTGCAAGAACTCCAATCCTTAAGCAAGTAGATTATACAGACAATAAGCCTATTAAATTGAATGTTGATACTAGTCCTATTGGGGTAGGCTGGGTCATAAGTCAGGATGATGAAGAGTGTAGAAGATATGCTATTAGATTTGGGGCTAAAGTATTGCATAACACTCAAAGACACTACCCACAAATTAAAAGAGAAATTTGGGGTTTAGTCATAACACTAAAGACTGATAAAGAATATTTCATAGGAGCAAATGTAATTGTTGAGATAGATTGTTTACCGCTAATTGGAATGATCACAATTTTTTCTTCACTGGATATTGCCATGCTTTGTTAAATTTCTTATTTTAAATTTATAAATATAGTTTTAATTCATATTTCAGGAAAATCTAACTCTGTTGCTGATATGATTTCTAGAGCTAGGTATGATGAGGATGATGAAGCCAAAGTAGATACTAATACGATTAAATATGATTCTCAAGTATATGTATATGAAAATTTAAAATTGATGAATATGAAGGAGAGTGGCTAGAGATTGGGAGGTATCTTAGTACTTTAATCAGATCACCTTCATGGTCTTCAAATAGATTTAGAAATATTAGAAAAAGAGCTTTTAATTTCTTCTCGAAAGATGGGTTAATTTGGAGACATACAAGGGGGAAGATTAAAATGCCACAAAGGGTACTAGGAACTAGGCATCTTCAAATGCAAGTCATGAAGAGCATGCATGATACTTTATGGGCTGGGCATAAAGGATTTGTAGCAACTTATGAAAAAATGAGAGAGGGTTATTGGTGGCCAGGTATTTATGTTAATGTAAATAATTATGTGAATTCTTGCGATGTATTTCAAGTTCATTCATCATTTAAGCATAGGAATCCACTCCACCCTACCTATCCACCATGTATATGTTGGTGCATTTTACCCAAGCCTACATGCTTCATATATTTGATATCATCCTCATTTGTAAGTCACATGAGTAGTCATGTGAACACCTCTTGTAAAGAGTTCATTTTTATCTCTTGTAATTGAAAAAAGAAAAAAGGAAAAGGATGGCTTACCTCATGCATGATGTAAAAGCAATTTCGTGGCTCTAACTACCAAAACCCACGACTTTTTGAGCTGAGGGAATATCTCCTAACTTTGGGGATCACTTTTAGGTGGAGCCATTCGAATTCGAATTCAAAACTCCCTCCAAGAATCGCTATAAAAGGAGCAAGAAGGAAGAGGCGATTAGCAAGCTTTGTACGTGACCACTTCATGTCATTTTGTAGAGATTGAAGAGCTTACTCCATCGCTCTATCATTCTACTCCCATTCTGCAAAGATTCATTGCCAATGTGGTTGTAATCATATGTGAATCTATACATTTATTATCATCTACTCCTCTGTTTTGTTCTCTGCTATACTCACTCAGAGCAGTACCTTCACAAGGTCATATCTCGAGTTCTACGGATCTTTTTTCAGTGATTGAACATGCGTTGGATAGCGCTTACTGTCTAGTTTTTGCATATCCATTTTCAAGGTCATTGGATTTATAGTTTTGGTGATATTTGCATTTTACTGCTCACTAGTCTATCTCTACAGAGCCCCGAGAATGGTGGGCATGTTCCAGAAATTGATGAAACTTGTTCTCAGTGCTCAGTCCATCAATTGAAGTGTTTTAACTTGGATTGGGAAGCTTGCTGAGTCTATTTGCTATGCCCAAAAGGAATTTTTCTAATTCCTTCGAGGTTGAGAGCACTATTCATTTTTTCCAGCAGGTGTATGTCCAAAAATAGCAAGTTTTGGGAGCTAGTCATTTCGCAACTAGTCTATCTTGACTTAAACTTTTGGGATACATGTTCCAAAGTACTTGGCTGATATTTTGGTGGATTTAGAAAACTTAAAGGGTCTACTAATCAACTCTAGAGTCTTAGTTGGCTGGTGTGAAGCTGGTTGTAGCAGCACCTACTCATCTTTGGATTGCATCCACCATCTCTCTTCACAGTGGTATCAGAGCATAGTCAAGCAACATGGGAGATGGATTTCCATCAACAATTGACAAATTGGATCGAAACAACTACCCGGCATGGTCTCTAAGGATGGAGGCTTACCTTCCAGGGAGGAATCTATATGGATTCATATCCGGAGATGAAGCAATGCCAACCATGAGGAACAAAGGGCAACCATCACATGAAGAAGTGGAAGGACTTTCGAATTGGTGTTCGAAGGATGCACTTGCAAGGTCCTATATTCTAAACTCAATCTCTTATTTTCTTTTACCTCATGTCAAGGGATGCAAGACATCAAGAGAGACCTGGAATGCACTTGCTTCTTTCTTCTCTTCCAACACTCGAGCAAGGAAGAACCAATTGTGGATGGAGTTCACAACAATGAAGAAAAGCCCGAAGCAAAATGTGATTGATTATGTCACAAAGATGAAGGAGATTTCAGACCAGCTTGGAAGCATTCGAGAGGTAATGGGAGCAAATTATTAGACAAATCATGAATGGAATCAAAGCAGACGACAAGTGGGAGTCATTCACAACAGCCATGGATTTATACATGGATATGCATGTACCCGACCTCAACACACTCATGGGCCAACTCTTCACTCATGAAGCAAAGATTAGCAAAGGTGGTGAGTCCTCAAGAGGTAATCAAACTTCTGCCTTATATTTTGATAAAGCTAAGGTCAAGGACAAGTCAAAGAATAGGAAGAATGAAGATGAAGGAAGCTCTTTCCAAGCAAACTTTGCAGGTAGAGGAAGCGCTAGAGGAAGACGCAGAGGTGGAAAGCAAGGCAGGGGGAGATTCCAATCATCTCAACCTTGCAACATATGTGGCTTATCTAACCATACTACTAAAGAATGTTCCAGGAACCCGAGGAACTCAAGAGGAAGAGGATTCAATAGAGGTGGCTATGGATCAAATAGAGGTAGATACACTGGAGGCTACAACAACAACAACAACTACACCAACAATTACAACAACAACAACAACTATCAAAGTGGCCATAGAGGAAGAAGAGATTACAATAACTATGTAGAGGACCAAAGTCAAGAAGATTCATTATTGATTATGAATCTATCAGCGAAGAAGGGTAAGGATGATGATCACATATTTTACATTGATTCGAGATGCTCGAACCATGTGGCAGGAAATGTGGCTTTACTTTCTGATTTGGAAGATCCTCATAACAAGCATGAAGTGCAGACAGGAGATGACACAAAACACTCAGTGGAGAAGATAGGTAATGTGAAGACATCAGATGGGAATATGAACCTCTTAAGCAAAGTCTTGTATGTCCCTACAATTACCAAAAATTTAATAAGTGTTGGACAGATTGTTGAAAAAGGATTGCAGGTTAGATTCAATCGATTTGGAGCATATGTTAAAGACCCAAGGCAAGGCTTTCAAAGGATTGCCAAAGGAGAAAAGACAGGAAGGCTTTTCACTTTTGAAGTGGAAGATACAAAGAACATAGCTTTGTTTAGCTATGGATCTCAAACTCTTACAGAGTTGGAGATATGGCACAAAAGGCTTGCTCACATTGGTGAGAGGACACTCAAACAAATTTGCAGGGACCAAAGTGTACTTGGTTTGCCTAATATCACAAGGCAACACATGATTTATAAGTGTGAAGCTTGTCAACTCGGCAAGGCTCATAGACAACCTTTCAATAAGAAAGGATATATGTATCAAAATCCTTTGGATCTAGTGCACACGGATGTGTGGGGTCCAAGTAAGGAGCCATCTATATCAGGCTCAAGATATTATGTGTCTTTCATAGATGATTGTAGCATGTGGACCATTCTGTTTTTCATGAAGCACAAGGATGAAGTGTTTAATTGCTTTAAGAAGTATATTGCTCTTGTTGAAAACCAAACAGGTAGGACTTTGAAACGACTCAGATCAGATGGTGGAGGAGAATACTTCTCTTCTGAATTTGATGCCTTCTTACATGAAAGAGGCATTAAAAGGGAAGTCGCTACAAGGTATACACCTGAACTCAATGGTGTAGCAGAGAGGAGGAGCAGAGCTATTGTCGAAGCAGCAAGCTCCATGCTCAACGAAAAGGGATTTCCAAACTACCTATGGGCAGAGGCTGTGTCTACAGCCACATATCTCATAAATAGACTTCCATCTAAGTCACTAGATGGAATCACTCCATATGAAGTGTGGAATGGAAAAAGACCTAGTCTAGAGCATTGCAAAATCTTTGGATGCTTAGCCTATGCTCACATTCCTTCTCAAGTAAGAGGGAAATTGGATCCCAAGGCAGAGAAGTGCGTATTTATTGGTTATGACCAAAACCAAAAAGGATATAGATTGTACAGTCCAACCAATAAAGGATTTTCTGTGAGTAGAGATGTAATTTTTGATGAAAACAAATCATGGTTTGATGATGACAGGAAAGTGAAGCTGCCATATGACTTGACTGAAGATTTTCCATCACTTCAACCAAAGGAGCCAAAGCAGATTGAAGAAAGTGATTCGGAGATTGACCTAGAAGACTTGGAAAGACTAAAGCTATGGAAGAACAAAGGTAAAGCAAAGATGCAGGATGCTACATATGGACCCGAGAGCTCACATCAACCACTTAGAAGGTCTTCAAGGGAGAAGAAGAAACCAGAGAGGTTTGGTTATGATACTTCTTTGGTCACCAAGCACTCAATCTACATTGCAAAGGATTCAACCAATGAAGAACCTACCACATTTGAAGAAGCACAAAGCACGAAAGCTTGGAGAGATGCAATGGATGAAGAAATGGAAGCCTTGAAGGAGAATGACACTTGGGAGCTTGTACCTAACAAGCCATCTATGAAGATAATCGGATCTCGATGGATATACAAAATCAAGAGGAATCCAGATGGAAGTATAAATAGACATGAAGCAAGGTTAGTTGCTAAAGGGTTTGCTCAAACCCATGGTATTGATTATGAGGAGACTTTCTCTCCTGTTGCAAAAATGCCTACAATAAGGGTTCTCATTAGTCTTGCTGCATCTAGAAATTGGAATCTTTATCAACTTGATGTAAAGAATGCTTTCTTGAATGGATGGATTTCTGAGGAAGTGTATATGGCACAACCTCCTGGATATGAGGATGCACATCATCCTAACTATGTATGCAAACTAAAGAAAGCTTTGTATGGATTGAAGGAAGCTCCAAGAGCTTGGAATTTTAGATTGGTGACTTATTTGCAGGACCAAGGATTCAAAGCTAGCAAGGCGGATACCTCTTTGTTCATAAAGAGGAATGGATCTGAAGTGATCTATTTATGTGTGTATGTTGATGATATTGTTATCACAGGCAATGATCTTGAAGGAATCAAACAAGTAAAGGCTCAAATGAAGGAGGAGTTCAAAATAAGTGACCTCGGACCACTCACTTATTTTCTTAGATTGGAGTTGATCTACACAGATTCAGGTATATACATCACACAAAGGAAGTATGTCCATGACATGCTCGTCAAGTTCAAGATGGAAAATACCAAGTGTGCAGGTACACCTATGGAGCAAAATCATAAGCTTAGTGCTTATGAAGGAGAGCCAATTGAGGACATCACAAGCTATCAAAGCTTGGTTGGAAGTTTGAACTATGCAACACTCACAAGGGTGGATATATGCTATAGTGTTAGCATATTGAGTCAATTTATGCATAAGCCAAGAAGACCACATATGGAAGCGGCCAAGAGAGTCCTCAAGTACCTAAAGGGGACCATGAATGAAGGTTTGTTTTATTCATATACTTCAGATATTGAGCTAAAGGTCTACTCAGATGCAGATTGGGCGGGATCTAAAGATGATAGAAGAAGCACATCAGGATATATATCATTTGCAGGTTCAAAAATCATTTCTTGGTCATCAAAGAAGTAACCAACCATGGCATTATCTTCTACCAAAGCCGAATATAGAGGTTTGGCTAATGCAACTCAAGAAATCATGTGGTTAAAGTCTTTGTACACAGATCTTGGACTTCATTCTTCAACACCTCATATTTTTGGTGACAACACAAGCTCACTACATCTAGTAGCTAATCCGGTATACCATGCTAGAACCAAGCATATTGAAGTCCACTACCAATACGTAAGGGAGAAGCTAATGAGCAAGGATATTCAACTATCCTATGTCTCTACAGATATGCAATGTGCAGACATGTTGACTAAAGCTCTTGATGGTACAAAATTAAGTAGATTCAAGTTGATGATTGGCTTGCAGGAAATCAAGGACAATTGAAGACTTATTTGAAGGCCAAGCATGTTAGGCTTGAGGGGGAGTTGTTGGTGCATTTAACCCAAGCCTACATGCTTGATATATTTGATATCATCCTCATTTGTAAGTCCCATGAGTAGTCATGTGAACACCTCTTGTAAAAGATTTCATTTTTATCTCTTGTAATTGAAAAAAGAAAAAAAGGAAAAGGATGGCTTACCTCATGCATGATGTAAAAGCAATTTCGTGGCTCTAACTACCAAAACCCATGACTTTTTGAGCTGAGGGAATATCTCCTAACTTTGGGGATCACTTTTAGGTGGAGCCATTCGAATTCGAATTCAAAACTCCCTCCAAGAATCGCTATAAAAGGAGCAAGAAGGAAGAGGCAATTAGCAAGCCTTGTACGTGACCACTTCATGTCATTTTGTAGATATTGAAGAGCTTACTCCATAGCTCTATCATTCTACTCCCATTGTGCAAAGATTCATTGACAATGTGGTTGTAATCATATGTGAATCTATACATTTATTATCATCTACTCCTCTGTTTTGTTCTCTGCTATACTCACTCAGAGCAATACCTTCGGAAGATCATATCTCGAGTTCTACAGATCCTTTTTCAAGGCTTTAACATGCATTGAATAGCTCTTACTGTCTAGTTTCTGTATATCAATTTTGAAGGTCATTGGATTTATAGTTTTGGAGATATCTGCATTTTACTGCTCACTAGTCTATCTCTATAGAGCCCCGAGAATGGTGGGCATGTTCCAGAAATTGATGAAACTTGTTCTCAGTGCTCAGTCCATCATTTGAAGTGTTTTAACTTGGATTGGGAAGCTTGCTAAGTCTATTTGCTATGCCCAAAAGGAATTTTTCTAATTCCTTCCAGGTTGAGAGCACTGTTCATTTTTTCTAGCAGGTGTATGTCCAAAAATAGCAAGTTTTGGGAGCTAGTCATTTCGCAACTAGTCTATCTTGACTTAAACTTTTGGGATACATGTTCCAAAGTACTTGGCTGATATTTTGGTGGATTTAGGAAACTTAAAGGGTCTACTAATCAACTCTGAAGTCTTAGTTGGCTGGTGTGAAGGTGGTTGTAGCAGCACCTACTCATCTTTGGATTGCATCCACCATCTCTCTTCACAGTATACACTATAAGTGGGTAGTTGATTTAGTGACCATGCCCAAACGTATAGATAGGATGAGTTACATATTTCTTGCACGAGAAGATCTAACTAACCATGTTGAAGGCTGAGCTCTAAGATCTAAAACCACTTTCAATGTATGTAAATCTCTTCTTGAAGATGTGATTTCAAGATTTGGGTATATTGAAAAATTAGTGGCTGATAGGGGAGAATTAGATGCGCAAGAGGCTATAGATTTCTTTGCTAGGCATGGGATTCATTTAGCTCTTACTACTGCTTATAACCCCGAGGCTAATAGAAAGATAGAGAGAGTGCATTATCCTATTATAAAGGCAATTTCTAAAGCTTGCAAAGGAGAACTTAAGAATTGGTCGAAATTTTTGCCATTTGCATTGTGGGCTGACAGAATGACCTACACTAGAACGACAGGATTTATGCCAGCAAAGCTAATGTATTACCAAAAGCCAATTTTTCTAGTGCATACTCAAATCCTTACTTGGTCTACTCTTCCTTGGGAAGATAATCTGTCTATTGAAGATTTATTAGCTCCAAGAATTCAGCAACTTGAACAAGGGAATGAAAGATTAGAAGAAGCTATAGCTAAATTGAAAGATTCTCGACGTAAGAATAAAAAATATTTTGATAAATCACATAGGTTAAGGCCAAAGCCAATACAAATTAATGATTGGGTTTTGATATATGGTAGCACATTCGATTCTTAGTATGATGCTCATAGGAAATTAAAAAGCATTGGTTTGGACCTTATATGGTGGTCAAAGTTTATGATAATGGAATGTATGCTTTACGAGAGTTGTATGGACCTCCTCTTAAAAATTTAATTGCAGGTAAAAGAGTTAAATTATTCAAACAAAGAAATGAAGAAATTTATGACTTATTATATTATGAAGAATATGATGAATGAATTTTTGATAAAAATGATGTATAAATTTTCTTTTAAATATGTTTTTTCTTTTACATGTATGAAGAAAGAAGTTTATTTATAAAAACTAATTTTATTTGTGAGTCTAGATGTTTTTGATTGTTAGCAGGAGTTGAAGATGCTTTTTGAACAAATGAACTAGAGAATGTTTTATGATGAAGATGAAGACAAAGAATAACCAGGTGACTTAATTCTAATTATTCGTATTATTTATTTTTTCTCTTTATGGTTTTCAAATGAAAACCAATTAGATTTCCTAGTACTTGAATTTTCATAGATTCAAGTTCAATTGGTTTATTCTTGACCAATTTGTAGTGACAAGAGTTTTTCAATTCTTGTCTTTAGATTCCTTTCTTTACTGATGCTTTTAGGTACCTACCCTAGGGAGTTTTATATGGGAATCTTTCTATTGCTTAAGTCTTAAGCATCCACTCATGCTTGAGTCTTTCTACTGCTTAAGTCTTAAGCATCCGCTCATGCTTTCTTGATTTGTACCCAAATCCCTTTAAGGATAGGCAAACATTAAGTTTTACCTTCTACAGACTTAATTACCATCTTCACAGTTGCAGACTAAATTCCTGGAATTTCTTTACTCTATTCAGATTTGGAACAGCTTACTCTTTTCACATTTTTCCATTGGATAAATTGACCTTGAGTGAATATATCCCAAAAGGAATTTTTTATTGCCAATACTTGGGCAATCTACAGAGTAGTTCCAATCGCATGTTCTTGGATAATCATGACTAAGCTTGATCAAGTATGGTTGATCTTGCGACTAGAATAAAGACTTAGTCTTTATCTTTAAGATCTCTTAAACTATCTAAAGCTTCTTTGCTTATGTGTAGGATTTTTAAAGATCTTTCCCTTAAGTCCAAGCATACACTAATGCGTCTCAGACTCCAAAACTAAGAATCCTTGATATACATTTAGGTTATATCATAATTTGGACTTTAAGTACCACTTCTGGTGGTTTGGGACGTCCAGGGAACTACTTATTAATTTTGATAACGGAGTATCAACTTGGGAAGGAATCGACTAATTACTTGAGCAACAAACTAGAACTAGTATGTCTTTGCAAGTAACTAGTCCTCTGTCTTCCCTAATGTCAGACCGTGAGCTTTATAAAGTAAGCAAAATACTAAGAGAATAGATTTTTATATCTACTTGTAAATAACATCCCTTTTTATCATGCAAATGCATGTGCCTACATGCAAATGCATATGCTCACATGTGTATGCATGTATGTTCTTTGCATGCCCAAAAAATAATGCAACAATCATGCATGAGCTTGGTGCATGACTTTTCCTTAATTCAAACTAATGATTGGAATGAGAAGTGGATTTTTTCATTATCCTATTCTAGACTTAATCAATTGAAATCTTGGCTATTTCAATGTGCATCTAGGATTAAGTGTAGAATAATGAAAACAAGATAAATCAAGCAGTAAGACCAAGTAGAAACTGGAGAATACTTAGCGTTGATCATATCTTCATCCATCCTCTATTCTTCTCATACTTAAACAATGAATCAAGACTAGTTTTGATTCGATTTTGCATTGAAGATAGCTTCTCAAGAGAAGATTTCGGAATTGAAATGGCTCCATGATTCGGATTAGGCAGAGATCAAGTGCAGAACAGCTTCACATGGCCTCGTGGATAGATGAGTTAGCGTCTCTGTATATGGCCCGAGTTCGAATCCTAGATGCCATAGAAGATAGAGCACTCTCTTTTTGCTTCTAAGCCACGAACTTCTTCTGAGGATAACCATTTGCATCTGTTGTATGGAGTACATCGTATAAGAATGATATTATTTCTTTCTCATAATATAAACATATCCCAGCGACTTGCTTTGTTGGATAGGAGAGAGTCTTCCCCTCTAGGAGGTTGGAGGTTCAAACCCCCCACGTATAGAGCATGAACAAATACTCTATTTGAAATCTCCTCCACTAGAGTTTCTTTTTTTGCTGCCGTATCTCTGGATAAGAAGTGCGAGTGCCATTGTTGACACAACAACTAGATTCCTTCGTGGTTTACACGAATGTGAGCTCCTTGTGAGGTTTTTGGTTCGAATCCTTGTAGCGCTCTACCCAAAGGCTTATCTTCTTTTGCTCTTTTGGCTCACAATTTGACGTCTGCTGTGCTTAATGAAGCTATAGAAAGACTACTCAGGATTTGATCAACTGACACGCTTGCGCTCTTGGATAGGATAGCCAACTGTCTACCTTGAAGTCACAAGTTCAATTCCTGTGTGCATTAGCAGACATAGACTATTCTTTTGCAACCTCTTATTGAAGTATGCCACCGAGAGGACGTCGATGAAGACTTGAACACACTTGCGAGCAACACATGCCACCCACGAATGGCCGAATTCGGAAAAATGAGGATAATAGAGGCTAGAACTACGATGACAACGAAGAAGCTAATGGAGAGAAGCATGATGAAGCTCACTCCAAGGTCCCCATGGAAGCTCAACCTTGAGCTCTCATACCAATGCAAGAAAACGAGGATTATGACCACCACATGCTAGAGAGATGATTCTCCTCCCATCCAAATGCCTCTATATATAGCTCTCTCCAGGGGACTGCCTTCTTGGGCAGGTGGATACTAATCATCTAAGTGTTAGCCATGTAACTACATGTGCACCAAGTGTCCAAGCTAACTCGAGTTAACTCAAGAGGATGCTTCTAGAAGGCTCTAGATCTCTTTGGCAAAATACTCTCCCCATGTCTTCCATGGGGATTGAACCCAAGACCTCCTCCTTCACATCCTTGAGACTTAACCACTAAGCTAAGTGGATCACTTGTTCACAAGAGCACAAGACCTCCTAGTAAGTCTAAACTCGAGATCTTTGGTCATACACATGGATGACCAAACAGTATCCGATTTCAGATTTGTCTGAACCGGCCACACCCTTGGATCATGGACTTACTTTATTACAAGAGGCACATACAAATCCTCTACAATAAAGAGACCACGACCAACATTAATAATAGTGGATGGAGCAATCATATAGCGATTACCCCAAAATTTGAAAAGCTCTCCATCTAAAGGAAGTGGTCTTCTATTCCATCCTCCATATCATCTTCTATCATATGTTTGTACTAGAGAAATATCACGAGCTGGCAATGGATAATCTCGAGTCGTTTCAATCTCTAAACCAAGAGGTAGAGGATTTCTAAAAACTTCTGCTTGTAATTGATGAACAGCAAGTCCATGACATGTACGAGGTATATTAACATTATGAGAAAAATTATCATCATCATCATCATCGAGCAAGTATTCTTGTATGCCAACAGTAATTTGATTTTGTATATGGTTTTTAAATAAAATAATGACATTAGTTTATATAAAAAATACATACCCAAGCATTATCACGTTGACTAGGTGATGGTGCACGCTCAAAAGTACCATACTTTACCTCATGTTCAATACATTCCAATCGCGGTCTTTCATACGTGCCATAAAAAGAGTTACACCAACATATAATATGTTCTTGATAGTAAAATTCATCATAATTCCTATTAGAGGACACATGTGAAGTCGCTGCATGGGTAGAAGGTGGTGGAGTACCCTCTCATTGATTAGAATCTGATTATAATAACAAACAAAAAAATTTATAAGTTATGTATATTCCATCAAATATATTAAAATTAAATATATATAGTCGTTGCACAATGAGGAGACGGTGGTGGAGTTCCATTTGATTGATTAGAATCTACAAATAATGGTGTTTGATATTAATAATCTGATTATTTACATACATAAACATTCACATATACATATTTACACATACACACATATTCACATATACACATTTACATATACACACATATTCACATATACAAAAATACACATTATTGTGGGATAAATGCATGTATTTTGTATGAATGAGCGTATATGCATGCATGTGTGTGTATGTATATATGTGGATATGTATATGTGTGTTTATGTTATATGTATGTATATGTGTATATGTATGCATATATGTATGTGTATATGTTTGCATGTATATGTGTATGTGGGTATGTGGGTATGTTTATGTGTCTGTATATATGTGTATGTATTCTGAGCTTTTTTGTGTTTGAGATTAAATTAACAGGAGATATTGTATGGTGGAAAAAAATAAGAGGCGACCTAACATACCACCTGAGATGTGGCAATTTTTTTGTAGACAGCTATGTCTTAGGAGTCATTTCCTCAATAGAAGGTATACAAATTAATAGTTTATATTTATAATTTTCATATATTTTAGTAATTTTTTACATTGAATTTATGTATTTCTTTTTTCCTAAATAAATAGGCTGATGCAAAGAAGAGAGTTGAGTCGGGCCACATATCGCACCTACGTCAAATGGGCCATCATGATTTTGTAGCTACATTTGTAAGTATATGTCCTATTGTGAGTATATTTTTTATTTTAGTTAAAATGCAAGAAACTAATCTTTTTTATTTGTTTCAATGTAGCGAAAGGATTACAACCGATATCCTATGAAACATGAGATCGAGTATGATACACATTTTGGATATCGGCATTTGAGTGAGTATATGCAAGATCATCCGGATGCCTTTGTGAGTATTATTAAATTTTATATAATTATTTTATTTTTATGAATGGTTTAATTGTTTTACTTATTTATGTTTGTTATATGTAATACAAGAGTATTATGGAGAGGAAGATATGGATAAGGTGGAGAGACAGACAAAGGAGGGACGATCTCGATCGTCATAGGGTGATCATGATGATGAGGATGAGGATGATTAGGATGATCACGATGCTACTGATGATGATGATCATGATGATGATTAGGATTCTTGATTATGGCATTGGACTATATGTATTTAAATATATATATATATATATATATATATATATATATATATATATATATATATATATATATGTTTTATCTATATATTTTTCATTTCAGTTATGTTTTGAATTGTGTGTATGGTATTAAGTAATGAAAAGTTTTGTTCTTTTGATTGTTATTATTGTTTATATTCAGCATGTGTTTTAGTACTTTAATTATATAATTCATTCATATGTGTCTACGTAAGTGTATATGTATGTGTGTATATGTATGTATGTGCATGTGTATGTGTGTGTATATGTATGTATGTATGTGCATGTGCATGTGTAAGTGTATATGTGTGTATATGAGTATGTGCATGTGCATGTGTATGTGTGTGTATATGTATGTGCATGTATATGTGTAACTCTATGTGAATATGTGTGTATGTGCATGTATATGTGTATATGTATGTATGTGCATGTGTATATTTGTGTGTATGTATATGCATGTATATGTGTATATATGTGTGTGTGTGTATATATACATATGTGCATATGTATGTGTATGTGTATAAACATATACAAATGTATGTATATGCATGTGTATATGTATGAAACATGCATGTGTGTGTGGATGCATTTCCATTTGCATCCATGTGCATGCATGTGGATGTGCATATACATGTATTTAAGTATATGTCAATGTGTGTATGTGTATATATATATGCAATAATGCATGCATGTAAGTCTTTTTATGTGGTTGTAGAAATGTTTGTGCATATTCATGTGTATGTGTGTGTATGTGTAAGCATATGTGCACATGTATCTATGTGTATATATGTGTGTATGTGCATGTGTATATGTGTATATGTGTGAGCGTGCACCTTCATCATGTATAAGTGTATATGTGCATATCAATAAGTGTGAGTATGCTCTCTAATGAAAATAACACAATTCAAATGATATACAAAGAATAGAAATTGTACTTACAATAGTTAGTCATACTTTTTGCTTGTTTAGCTTCTTGAATAACCTGCAATTAAGAGAGAGAGAGAAGATAGAGAGAGAGATAGATAGAGAGAGAGAGAGAATTCAAAGAGAGAAAGACATAGAAAGAGAGAAACAGAGACAGAGAGAGACAATAAGATAGAGCTTATGCAAAACAACAATTCTGCATATACTTGTTTCAGCTCGTAAGCGTAGCGCAACTGCGAACATTGGAGAGCTCTTTGATCAGATGCATGAAAATGCCGATCGAAGAGCCTCCAATGTTTTAATTTTTTTTGTCAACAGACCTTCGTGTAAGCGATGGTAACGCATCGTAAGAACCACTAGAATTGGCATCGCGTAAGCGACATTTTTTAGCATCGCTGATGTGACACAAAAAGCATCGCTTATGTGATGTTTTTTCAAACCATTGTGTTAGCGATGCTCTATGCGAGCGTCGCACACCCCGCCATGCCACACGTTGAAAAAAATGTTGTTTGGCTCATCCTTTAATCGATGGTCCGTGCTCGATGCTCCTTGCGATGCATTTTGCAAGTTTATAGTGACAAAATTGTGTCGCCTTAACCATTGCTATGCGCCCGTAGAAACATAATCTGAAGTAGAAGGTGAAAGGGACTTACTTTCCTTCATGGATTGCTTTTCCTTCTTTTCCTCCTTCTTCTTTTTACCCTTTGATGAAGATAAAAGTGCTTCTTCATTCTCTTCCATTCACTTCATCTGATCTTCATCTTGAAGTAACAAAAACTCTAACCCTGCAAATGTAACCTCTCTATCTCTTGTGGTAACGGTAAGAGTGGTTATGAAAGACCGATATGAGATAGGAAGTGAATTAATCAGCATATTTACCATTTCTTCATCAGATATCGCAACTCCTATATTTAGAAGTTGATCTCTCAAGTCAACAAGTCTCGTAATGTGGGTTTGAATTGACTCACCAGCCTTCATCCTTGTATTTGCTAGTTATCTCCTCAAGTGAGTTTTCCTTGTAGGATTTCTGCTTTGAAAAAGATTCTCAAGCTTCAACCAAGCTTGTTTAGAACTTCTACAAGATTTGATCTATGGTAGAATATGCTAATTGATACTCATTGCATTGTATGAAAGTGTTAAAGCATCTCCAACATCCCATCTTCCTTGATCTTCAGTAGGAGGAACTATAGGTAAAGACCTACCTATGACTCCGGATGTCGAAGTGGTTACCTCTTCTTCAATTGATTCTGTAATAGTAATTCCAGTACCTCTTGAAGCTGTTGTAGCTCCTTCTTTGCCTTCTCATCGTGGTCTTGTTCAGGATCCATTGACGATACTCCATAAATCCTTTATGACTAACAAATTCATCATTATGAAACTCCACATGGGATAATTAGAAGATCTATCCAACTTGTCCTCAATCTCAATTCTAATCTCACTCATCTTAGCTAAGTGTGTATGTCAATTATGCTCTGATACCAAGTGTTGGAATTCGAGGCCCCAGGATCATTCCAATACTAAAAACCTTTGAGCATACACAACTTAAATAATCAAGATGATAAGTGACAGATAGAAAGAAATAGATCTTGAGACAAGGATAGGGAACGTAAGGAAAATGCTTACTCATTAAAAATAGATGTCCGAACAACAACATGGGAGTACTGCTCAACCATATGATGTGGTGCACCCACTAATGGAAGAATAACTAAGAAGATGATGATACAAAATTTAGATTATGCTGTTATAAGCTGAGTGTGTGAAGTGAATGAGCAATGAAGCGAACCTAGTTCTACAAAATAGGTCAACAAATTTGAAAATCAAGAAACCCTAATTTTGAAATTAGGGTAAAAAACCCTAAAAACAAAATATAAGGCTAACTTACAAAAGATAGCTACCACCACCTTGTAGAAGATCTCTTGCTCCAAGAGAGTAGCCTCTCCTTCACCAAAACTGCACCTCCAAAGTTTCAAAACTCCAAGAGCTGGCTTGTGTTCTGTGTCCATGAGTGTACCACACCATGGTCTTTATATAGTATAGTGTCCCAAGAATAAAGCTATAAGTTCAAGGGATGAAAGTGAAGGTAGTCAAAAGAAAAATAAAAGAAAAGCAGTGAAACAAGTAGAGGAGGAAACATTGTTGTACCAGATAATTTCAAGAAATATGAGGTTGCAATTATTATAAGAAAATTCAACTAATGGGAGAAAACGATCCCAATCTGTTTGCTTTTCTGAAACATATGCATGTAGCATATCTTCTAGTATATGTTTAACTCTTTTGGTGTGACTTTCTGTATGTGGATGTTCTCCACTACTCATCTTGAGTTGAACTTGGAGCTTATTGAACACGTGTTTCCAAAAAGTTCCTGTGAACTTGGGATCCATGTCTGAAACAATAGATCTAGGTAGACCATGCAGTCTAAAAATATTCTGAATAAATAGTTCCATAACTTGTGGAGCCTCCACTCATTCCTTTGTAGGAATAAAGTGTGCCATTTTTCTCAAATGATCAACCACTACAAGAATAGCATTCTTTTGTCGTGGTGTCCTAGATAAAACCATTATGAAGTCCATGGAAATACTATCCCAACAATACTGTGGTATCTCCAATGGCTGTAGCAGACCTGGAGTACTAATCCTCTCTACTTTATTCACCTGACATTTAAAACACTGACTTACATAATTGTTTACATCTCTCACGATCTTAGGCCACCAAAAAGTACGTCTTGCAAAGTTTTCTCAATACGAGGATGTCTTGCACAAGGTACATCGTGGTTCTCAAAAATAACCTCTTTTCTAGACTTCCCTTCTTAGGAATTAGGCACACAAATTTTTCCTTGCTTTTGAGAAAACCTTGCTCGACTTGGAAATTGGAGAATGCTTGATCTTTATCATTTTTTGATAGCTTGTTGATAGACTGACAATAATCATCTTCAATCTGTGAATCTTTGATCTCTTGTATCAAATCACTATCAAGAACTATGAAGCTAATCTGATGCAAAATACGAGATAATGCATCTGCAATTGTATTCATTTTTCCGTTTCTATATAGAATTTCCATATGAAATTCTTGCATCAACTCAGCCCATCTAGCGTGTCTCCCCCGAAGATCAGGCTCGGAACAAAAATACTTCAATGTGTGATGATCTGTGGATACTTTAAAAGTTGCACCATATAGATAGTGTCTCCAAATCTTCAAAGCATGGAGTATTGCATATAATTCTTGTTCATGGACAGGCCAATTTCTCTGAGCTGGAGAAAGTTTCTTACTTTCAAAAGCTACTGGTCTGCCATCTTGAATCAAAATGGTACCAACTGCGATGCCACTAGCATTGGTTTCTATTTCAAAAGGTTTTTGGGGATCTACCACCAATAAAATTCGAGCACCTAAAACTACTTGTTTCAATGTGTCAAAAGCTTTCTGCTATGCACTAGTCCATAAAAACTTTAGATTATTCTGTAACAAATCCATCAATGGCGCAACTATGTGTGAATAGCTGACAATAAATTTCCTATAGAAGCCCGATAATCCTAAGAATGATCGCAATTGGCACTCATTCTGAGGAATCTTCCAACCAAGGATCACAGAAACTTTCCGTGGATCCATTCTAATTCCATTTGCAGAAATTATATGTCCTAAGTACTCAACCTCAGATAAACATAGCTCTATCTTCTCTGGGTTGACATAGAAAGTGTTGTCATCCAACATTTGAAAAATTGTATGCAAATGACATTCATGTTCTTCCAAACTTGTACTATAAACCAACAGATCATCTACAAAATCAACCACAAACTGACCAATAAAGGGACAAAAAATATCATTCATGAGCATCATAAAAGTAGCTAGAGCATTAGTTAAACTAAAAGGCATTACAAGATACTCATAATGAGAAAATCTAGTACAAAAAGTTGTTTTATGTACATCATCGTCCTTGACTTTTATTTGATGATAACCACTTTTTAAGTCTATTTTACTATATACAATAGCACCTCCTAGAGCATCCAGAATATCATCAATGCGAGGCATCATAAATGTGTGTTTTATTGTAACTTTATTTAATGCTCTAAAGTCTATACACATCCTGAAAGATCCATCCTTTTTGCGAACTGAACGCACTAGGGCTGTAAAAGGTGATTAACTTGATTTGATGAGTCCTTTGTCTAGATACTCCTCGATAGTACCACATACATCTGCCTCCTCTTGTAGACTCATTCGATACGGCTGTCTGGCTCGTGGGTGAGCTCCTAGTACAAGCTCAATCCTATGCTCCACTTTTTGCGAGGGGGAAGACCTGAAGGTAACTATGAAAGAAACAAGTGTTGGAATTCAGTTTTCATTCTAGAAGCTCGCTGAGCCTCCAGACTAGTTTGAATCTATAAACTTAACAACTCTTTATGCTCACAATATAAGAAATACAAATACTTAGACTTTTTTTTACCATCGCAGAGGTAGATGCTCGTTTGTACACCTTGATGTCCAGCTCTCCATGGATGATGATGCGGAGATCATTATGATTGAATTGATATATGTGAGTCTGAAATTCAGTAGCAGGCTTCTTACTTGCATGCCACCGTTTACTGAGGACGAGATCAAATCTAGCCAACCTGGTGATCTCAAAATCTAGCTCATCTCTATAGTTCTGTATCTGGACTGGTAATCGGACAAATCGTCGATCCCACGTCTCAGATCCCTTCCCATCTGCCAACTCTACTCTGAAGGTGTATGCAGATGGAGTAGTCTTCAACTTTAGTTTCTTGACTAAGAAAGAGTTAATAAATTTATGTGTGGATCTTGTATCAAATAGAACTTTAATGAGATGTCCATGAACTTCCCCACTTATGACAACCAACTCAATGTCTTTGAACTGATACCCTTTTTGAGCAACTCGGGATAACACCACACCTAGAACATTCTTAACCTTCTTTTTGAGTGTTATATTTAAGATCGGTTGTTTATCTTTAGATGGAGGATCCTTCTTAGTTTTTGTAGCTAGAAGATCAGAATTTGAAGGAGGTGATGGAGTGGATGGCGAGGACTGTTGCCTCTCTACCACCATCGCTGCAGATAACTTCTTTTTCTTCTCAGGACACATCCTGTAAGCATACCAACCCAAGCATTCATAACAAAGGCCCTCACTACGAGCCTTTTCTTTCTATTGCTATTTCAAACTAGATCTCTGAAAAGCTCTATCTGCCATGAATGCAGTTAATTTTCTCTTCCCATGGCTTGAAGTGTGAATGACGTTCATCTGTCTCGTAAATGTTATAACTGAAGCTAAAGGCTTGTTGAATCTTGTCCAAGTATTCTTTTGTCTAGAAGGTTGCAATCGAGAGCGTCACCCATCCTCCAACACCAAAGCAAGTTCTACTACCTCATTAAGGGTGTGGCATTGCTCGTTGCACACAAGTGGATGCAACGTTTCCCTAAGCTCAATAACAAATTTATGCACTTGAAGAAAATCAGGCACCTGATTTGGAATCTTCAACAAGATTTCCCTATATTTGTCTGCATACTCCTGCACTGAAACTTGTCTCTACTGTAGGAAAAACCATGCATCTAGAGCCTTGGTATGCTCATCTGGAGGAACAAAATTATTGTAAAATATAACTTCAAATTCTGCCCAAGTGGCTGGTTCTATCTTATCTTGCTCTATTTTCCTCCACCACCGATGAGCAACATCCATACTACTGTAAGTGGAATGGTGTATTTTCTGTTTTTCATCCTCAATATTATAAAGCTGAAAACACCGTTCCCACTTACTTATCCATCGCTCCCCCGCATTAGCCGTCCTGGCACTAACGTTTCCGTGGTACTTAGGTGGATTTAAATCTATCACTTGCCATCTCACATCTCTAGCAGAAGAATCCCCCACATCTGTCAATGCTATTTGTGAACTAGATGGTTCAATAGATGGAACTTCCACATGCATAGGTGTGTCGATGGGTGGCATCTTTGGTTTGTTAATTGCTTGGAGGATCTTCTGAAGGGTATGCTCCATGCCTCTTACTTTAGCATTGAGATTTATAATCTCCGTAGTATAAGGTCACTCAAGCTGGACCTATTCCATGGGAGCTTCAACCTCATCGGGATTCATTCTAAAAAGAAAAAACATAGAACAAATAATAAGTCATGTGAAATGCAAAAAGGTAATACCAAACTAATGATATTCCTAAATGATAGGTCGCTTGTGTAAAACATACATGACAAGATGTACTCTAGATCCTCTCTCAATCCCATACATTGATCACACAACAAAACCCAAGTCCTATACAAGTCTACATGATGACAATATGAGCAATGGCAAATTCCTAAAATACATCCCACGATAAGCGCCAAGTATAAGCTATACAAACTAATAAATTTCCAAAAATGCTAATAAAATGATTCTATACAAATTATCAATCTATTCCATGTTAAATTCAAGTGTTTTTTCTCCAAAAGTTACAATGTAAAGTCTTTGATAATTTCCTCTAACTTCTTATGTCAAAAAGTGTAGTACCCACAAAAAGACCAAAACATTAGACGTACTTAACTATATCAATAAATAATTCTTTTTGGTATACACATAGCCCTGGAAGCTAGCTTTCACCTCCAAGTAAAATCAAATGAATTAGATCTATGGTCATGAATTTATGACCAAAACTCTACAAACCTATACCTACGTACAGGAGGTCCTGCGAGTGAGACATAGCTCCCATGATCCACTACGTAGGCCTATCAAATGAAATCCAAATTTAGTGAAATTTGAGTCATTGGAAAGCTTATTTAAGCATCTATTCGTATACCATGTTTCACTTGAATATCCAAATGAGAGAAACAAGAAAAATAGTGTTTGCCCCACATGCACATTTTGCACAACTCAAAAATTCGACCAAAGGAAAGATTATAATCATAGACTCCCTAGTTGATCTTGCCAAAGACCGAGAATTCCCAAACATATTTGTGTGGGGAGGTGTGTGTGTGTGTGTGTGTGTTTTGTTTTTATGTATGTATGTAAGCATGTGTGCATGTGTTTGTGTATTGCACATACGGTATATTGATTAAGTTATGTAATTGGCAAGAAACAAAGTATGTCTGAATAGTCAACTAAAATCTCAATATTGTAAATACGTAATCGAGTAGACTTTCATCAAAATACATTTTTGATGTTGAATTTTTTGATTGAAATTTTAATTCAAAGTAGCTCAGATATAATAATACGTCCTTGGAAAATTTTAATCGAATAATACGAGCTCTTCAAATAATCATGTAATTATTCACGAATAGATATCGATAGTAAAATCATTAGTAAAATCATTGAACTCAGTAAGACAATATATGTGCCTCCATATAACTCAGTAAGCTTTCGAATATATAGTGCCTCAAACTATATCTATATCAATGGAAAATGTTTTTCTTCCTCTCCTCCTAATAAAAACATATATAGTGCCTCCATTTTTCTACTCTTTTAAATGGCCGTCTTATCATTTCTGCTCACCTTTTGATGCTTTACTAGATAACTCTATTAAAACTAACTTAGAATTTCTATTAAAACTTACTTAGAGATCCTTCTCTTGTACAATTTCTTTATTTGATATAGCTGAAGCTTTTGGAAAAAAGACAAAACGAATTTAAAGCCAAAGACAAGAAATTTGAAAACGAAAAAATTACCCACGAACAAAAAATTGCCCCTCTGAGACTTTACCCTTTCTACTTATTAAAAAGGAAATTAATGTGTGCTTTTAATGAGTATTCGAGGGCTATATTGGAGTCCTCATAAAGAAGTAATAGTTATTTCGAAAAAGACTAGAGTCGTTTGACAAAAGAACCTCCCTTTTTTTATGAGTCAATTATTATATAAACCCTTAGAGCCTCCCATGATGCACAAGGTCCATGGCAGAGGCCAATGATGAATCCAACCTCAAAATGCTGATGCAAAGTATGAGGTTGGTCTCGTGTTCATAGAAAATCCAATAGGCATTATCTAGATCTTAAGTTTTCCTAAGAAACAAGTAATAGTTTTTTAGAAATCAGTGGACTTGTTGGACCAAAAAAAACTCCTTTTTTATAAGTCAATTGCTACCGAAACGCTTAGAACTATGATGAATTTAAATCTTTCAAATGGTGATGCAAACTTATGTAGATATGAGAACTCAGGTAGATTTGAAGCTTAATCATCGAAGTTCATTTCGTTCGAGATCTAAATTCTAAGTGCTTAGAAAGCAAGGTCTATGTAAAGGAAAGTATAGGTTTTGTACTCCAGCATCAAGTTTACTCCATTGGATTTTTCTTGATGATGTTGCTTGAGGGTGGCCAAGGGACTAGCGGTAAATGGAAAAGTACTCGCTACACAAAATTGTGTAGGCTGAACATGGAAATAACCACAATTTAGTGTACCAGGTGATAGAGAGGTAGTGGGGCTAGTGTAGTGGTGCGTGGGGATATGTGACTCTAATGTTGCAGATAATGGCCACCTAATACATGGGGTCATGATGATGGGAGTGAGTATGTATATCCTAACTACATATAATTGAAGAGAAAGAGAAAGAGAGAGAGGGGGGAAGCTAAAAAGAGAGAAGAGTAAATAGAGAGATGAAGTAAAAGAAGAGACTATGTAAAAGAGGTGAGAAGTAGAAAAAGAGGAAGAAAGGCGAGTGGAGAGTTTAGTGGAGAAGAAAAAGGAAGGTTTGAGTATAATAGGAAGTAGATGGGAAGAGGAAAAAGAGCTGGTGTTAAAGATGAGGAATAAAAAAAAAAGAGAAAGATGAGGAAAAAAAGAGAGAGAAAGATGAGCAGCTTAGGTTGAAGTGAAGAGAGAAAAATATCAAGAAGAAGTGGAACAAGAAGAGAGGTAAAGAAAGAAGGTTGAGAGAAGGTGAAGAGGGTGGTTGAAGTGAGGAGAGAAGAGGTTGAAGGTAGAGAAGTGAAAAGGGCGGTTGACGTGAAGAGAAAGGGGAAGAGTAGGAAGAAGGGGATGAAGAGACAGAGTGCAGAAGTTTAAGAGCAGAGTGAAAAGGAGAGGAGTAAAAGGAGACTGAGACGCGAGGAAGAGAGGATGGTGAACAAAGAGAAGAGAAAATAAAGGCTTCCAAAGATAGGCACACAACTTGACAAGTTGGGTTACTTGGGAGGGGTGGCGTAGTTGGGCCACTAAGGAGGAGGTGCCCAACATGGGCCATTGGGTGCATTCACCTAGGTTGACCCATTTGGTCATGTCTATTTATTTCCCTACAGTCATCTAGTATATTCTCTTCCATATTGAACATATGTAAAATAACTTTCTTACCACCCTTTGGGGTAAATTTGAGTATGCTTCCATATCGGACATATGTTTATTACCCTTTCTTACCACAGTTTGGGGTTATTCGACACCTTGTGACATAAATTCATATGCAAACTATAATTTTCATGTCTATAAATTACAGTTTGCTTCCATGTCAAACATATGTAGATCACACTTTCTTACCATAGTTTGGGGTTGTTCGACACCTTGTCATATAAATGCACCTCCTAGTTAGAATTAAGTGTCATTGCATATCATACTATGGATATCTAGAGCAATAAGGAACTACTCTGCTTCTTGTCAAAGTTGCACTAGTAGATCGTTGATGTGCCATGTGGGTGGCGAGGTAACCTTCTCTTCATGCTGGCTCTTTTTGCATTTTTAGTGCTTCCAACTCCCTCTTGAGTTGCTCAATTGGATCGTAGGAGCTTGTGCATGTAGGTTGACTATGACATCGAAATGTACGCCTACCACTTCTTTGTATGAGGCGGCTTCCACAAAGTCGTCCAATGTAGCGTCAAGCCTTAGAGATTGTTGTAGCTTCTATTGAGAAGACTTTGGCAAGGCCTTCAGAATCCATTGCTTCACTAAAAAGTCACTTGGGCATGTGGCAAGCCATCAACAAGAGCTTTTCCACGCATAAAGAGGTGTGTTACAATTCTCTATCATATGCATAGTGCTACAGTGTCACCATTAAGCACAATTTTTAAAGAAAATTTGAACACTCTCTAAATTGTATTCATAGTATTGAATTAATATGTATAGTGAGATAGTGTACATCAAACATAATGAAAGTCGCATATAGATGTGTGTTACAATGCTCTATCATATCCACAATGCTATAATGTCACCATTAAGCAAAATTTTTAAAGAAATTTTGAACACTCTCTAGATTATACTAATAGTATTGAATTAATATGTATAATTACATAGGTTACATCAAACATAATGAAAGTCGAGCATAATGACATAGGGTACATCAAACATAATGAAAGTGCTCTCTCTTCTTTGTGCCGATCTTATTAGTTAGCTTAGGTGATTAATTTATTTGCTTGTAGAGCGTATTGATTCTACAATGGTGAGCCAACGAGACATGGAGGGACGATTCTAGAAGAAAGGGTTTTAAGTTCAATGAGAGTGCGACCAATATGAGTTGACACCAAACATATTTTTGAGTGAAGCAAACAAATCAGCTTGTGATCGAAATAGATGTTACATCCATTTATATATCTACAATGAAAGAAGTGTATTGGAATTTGAAACCGTGAAGAACGTGTGTATTGGAATTTGAAAAACGGTTAAGTTTGAATTTTATATTTGAGGCACACGGGGTAGTTCAGGCGAACTGAGGTGCAATGGAAACCCAAAGAGTAAATATAAACCTAGAAAAATAATTAGTTAAAAATCAAAGATTTCATACAATTAACAGTTCTGAAAATACTTGACATATATATTGAAAGACATTTCAATAAGCGTTAAGCAATTAAATTATATCTCATCCAAGTGCCCCTCAAAGCATATCAATCATTAAATCATGCATGTAATGCACATCAAGTAAAGTAATATAATCACGAATTCTCATAAAAAAGCTAAACACATATGTGTGTTGAGATAGTCTCTATGACATATCGCATTCCATGATTTAATATGCATTAACAATAATTGTGAATTGAAGTTATTTTATGATTTAAGTTCATGTCGAACGGGTGAACGTTGGAGTCCGAGCTCAACACAACAAAATTCACATAGTCAAATTCAATCATTGAACTATCGTCTATATGAACACTTTCTATCCCTACTTAAATATCTTAATGTCGGCTCTTTGAGTTTAACAATAAAGATGTTTCCTATTAAGATCGATTGTTTGAAGGAAGTGAAAGATCAATTCATCCATTACTAAATAGACCGAAAGTTCCTGAGATTCCTCTTAACTTTTCTGCAGCACATCTCTCAGACCGAAGCAAGAAGAAAAAACACGTTTACATCAATTTGTGTTAAAAAACTAAAAGACTTGTCTTAATCGATTTAAGCCAAAGCAACTGTCATTTAAATAGGTCGTGCAGAAGTTATTCATTTAATTGCACTATTATTGTTGTCATATCTTCATACGAGTTTACGCTTATTAGCACCGTTGGCAGAACAATATTCATCTTCTCATCCTTTTCAATATGGCGACAGTTGGAATCCATGAAGGAGGAGCGTTAAAGTGGCTAAATTTTTTGTTGTCAGAACAATACATTATAAGTGGCCAAGAAAGTCAAGATCCAAATTGTTAAGCCATCAAGTATAAAGCTCTACGTCCATGGTCGGATCAGAACATCCCGCTCAAATTATTGTCACCTTCTTCAGAAAGTTCGAATCAGAAGTATGGCTGTTGCACTGATCATCAGATGGCTGTTGCACTGATCATCAGAAGTATGGCTGTTGCACTGATCATCAGAAGTTCTCCTTGTAAATTGCCACCTAAATTTATCATAAAATTGGCCTTCGATCGGATGTGTTTCCTCTGAATCATTGTCAGTTCATGCCATGAGTGTCAGGTCATGTAGAAAACTGACTCACGTGTGTCTTTAGAACTGCCTCCCCCTCGTCATTTTCTTCCAACCCTTCTCTGATGTCTAGAGCAGCTCTCCGATATCATGCGCCTTCCCTTTCCCCCTCAGATATTCAGCACTTCCTCTGTTTTTATAGTGAAGAAAGCTCTATAATTAAGAGGTTTGATGCTCTATATTTAGAGCTTCAACCATCCATCCTGGAACAAATCTTCCGAAAAGATCGGCCTGATGTTGCTTTCACTTAGAAACAGGTTCAATCGCTACTTTGATGCTTTTAAAGTGAACACTATTTGTTTTGGTTTTGTTGTGAACCGACTTAATATGGATATCATCGAGTTGAATCAGCATGTAGATGCACAATGACTCTGCTCCTCATTGTTAGATGTGACCACCTTCCTATGTCTCTTGTTTGAAAGACCGTCGGAGAAGGAAGCTCTTCATATATTTAGCATTCATCATGAAATTGATCTTCTATCCAACTCATTGAATAACTATGTTTTACTTTGGGTTTTTCTCATAAAAATATAAGCTTGGCTCATTATTTCTTCATAATGTCTCCATGGATTGCTTCATTACAAGTCAACTGCTTCATCTCCATCAAGGTCTTCTTTATCAACTCATTGGGGAGAGAGAAATCTCTGTGACATCCACCCCCACCAAATCTACACATCATCCTTGATGGGCCAACAAGGTGTTGTATGTTCCAACTTTTAAAATCATTTTGCATATTGATGATCAACTTCATAGCATGTGCATGGGTTAAAAAAAGAAAGTGTCTATGCAAGGTCGTGTAGTGGGCCCTACTAAATGCACAGTTAAAATGCATATATAAAGTATATGGTGTGAATAAGAAGGGAACCACATCTAATGTCAAGGCTAGTGCTCTCTCTTTCATATAATCAATATGAAAATACATAAATCCTTGCAAAAACACTCATAGTGCATAGGCAAAAAAGCATTGTGCCTTAATGCAAGGTCATGAAATGTGACCCTATCACATGCATACTTTTCATGCATCGCAAAACATAATGGTGCATAGATAGGGTAATGGTTTTGTGAAGAGGTTTCATATTGAAATTCTAAATTTGTTCCAAATAATTTCATCATGATTTTAATAAAATTTTGAGATATGTGCAAGTATTCATGCACCTAAGGGGAGGAAAAACTTATGTGCTCTATACATTTTTCACATGCATACTTGAAATGCAAATATAAACTCAATGGTGCAAGAAATGGAAAATTGGTTTGGTCTCTTAAACAACGCTTATTGCAAGCTCATTCCTTTATTCCAGCTTCTTCAATTCTCCTTGGATGTGTCCATGCCACTTCAAAAGCACATAACTTCAATCCTTTTTTCTTTCATCTAGAACCTGTCTCAAACTTCAAAAGAGAGTTAATCCAATGATCATAATCATCAAATTTCATTCCATGAAGAGATTACTCATCATTAAATAAATAACTTTTTAAAATATATTATAAATTGCTTTATAAGACTTTTCATCAAACCTACACAGCAGCTTGATGGGCCAACTTGTAATCAAATCATATAGTAGTATCAAATCCTTCTAAAAGCTCAAAGAAAATCATAATGCATCATTATTGTTATTCATCATTTATTTCAAAATTATCTATTCACTTTCTCATAAATATGGTTTGCATCATGTCATGTTTTTCACAATAAGAAGATCAAATTTTTCCATAATTGACTATGAATGAATCCTTTTCTTATCAAGAGAAAATCATAGCTTTCATCGTAATTATCAAATAGATTTTTTTCCTATGTTTTTCTAGAAGTTAAAGTATCTTTTTCATCATATATGTTTCATATTTTGCATCGTAAGTTTTGTAAAAGAAAACTCTTAGTGTATTTTTCATGACTAGCACACAAATATTTTGAAAGCAAAGCTTTCTCATAAACTTTAAATAGATTTATCAAGGATCAAAATAAACTTTTAATAAATTTTCATAAAAGTTCATCAAGCATTAAATAAAAAATAGGTATAAACTCATCAAAAATGTTTTATGAGAAAACTTCATAGAAAAATCTTCAAGCAGTAAATCAAATATCTAGATAAAAAATTTGAAAATATCTATCTTCAATCAAAATTTCATATATATATATGTTGGGTGACTACCTTTGGATGGAGCACCCTATAATGTAATTTGCAAGATGAATGTATTATGTCAAAACTTCACCTATAGATATATCTTAGAGAGATACAATAATGAGATAATAAATAGTATTTTGCTCAATGTTCAGTATAGCTTCTTGTACCCATTCCATTTCCTTATTCATCAAATCTTGATCTTTAGTTAATTTTTCATTATTCCTAATATCTTTACCATTATCAAATTTAGTGGGAATATTTTTATCATCATTTGGTTGAGCTTTTAATTCATCAAATTTATCTTGATCACAAACATTATTCTCTCAATTTCCTTTCCCTCTTTTTCATAAGTTTGGAAGAGTTTTTAGTATTTTGCTCAATGTTCAGTATAGCTTCTTGTACCCATTCCATTTCCTTATTCATCAAATCTTGATCTTTAGTTAATTTTGCATTATTCCTAATATCTTTGCCATTATCAAATTTATTGGGAATATTTTTATCATCATTTGGTTGAGCTTTTAATTCATCAAATTTAGTCTGGTCAAAATATTCTTTCATCCCTCCCTACATAAGCTTAAATGCAAAGGTAGATGATCTTGGAAATCACAAATCTTATGGTTCATTGTAGTGACTAAGTGCAATTTACATTCATCATCATAAGAAAGAAAATCATCATATGTATGACCTAACTGATCACACCAGAAACATCTTGTTGGACATTTCACTCTCCTATGCATAGTCCTATGGTCTTCTCACATTTATTATCTCATTATTGTATCTCTCTAAGATATATCTATAGGTGAAGTTTTGACATAATACATTCATCTTGCAAATTCCATTATAGGGTGCTCCATCCAAAGGTAGTCACCCAACATGACCAATATGGTTACCTAGGAGTCATCGCTCACCCATTCGGATTAGCTAAGAGGAGGTGCCCAACCTAGGCCAGTGGCACTCGTCGAGGTTGGTCCATTCGGTCGTGTACTTATTTCCTTGCAATCATCTAGTATCTTATCTCCCATGTCGAACATCTATAAATTAGACTTTCTTACCACAATAGAGAACTTCCCAAAAACTCATTGTTGTGTGAAGAGGTTGTATATGGTCCATCTTGGTCTATCTCTTCATTTATAGCTAATCGCATCAAGATATAAAGGACACACATGTGCAAGATCGATATTTTTCATAGATCATTAGAGCCAAGAGCCATCAGTGATAAATCCATCATAGGAGACGAGGCAATTCTAGCTATCTCTTCCATTAGTAAAGCATAGAAGTCAAGTACATATTCCAATTTCTCAAGGGAGAATGGAGAATAGTTAGATGGAAAGGAAAGGTTTGCGTACCAGATTCTCGAGATTCACTGTGAGCGCCCCTCTTTCTTTGGCCACATGTAAATGTGCACATAATCAAGTTGTGTTTGACTCTAAGTGGTTCTCCATGAGTGAAATAGAGGCTTCAAAGTGCCTAATGTTGTTCATCAATCTATACATGCTATGACTTAGGCACCTTGGTTAGAGTAGACACCTCCCATGACTACTGTGTGGGTTCAAATCCCATGCCTTGCAGTAGAATTCCTAGATAGTGCTTTGATAATAGAGGTAGATCCTTCTGATGCCATATGATGTTGCCGTGAGTTCATTTTTTGCCTTGTTGCCCATCAATTAGGGCTGATGACACACACAATGAGATATGTAATTCTTTCCTCCAAGCCGTCGAGTGCTACCTAGACTCATCATAGAGAAGACTGCACTTGCCAAGCTCTGCCAAGTGAGTCCATCTTGCATCCTCTCAAAAGGTGATTCACACCTATGAATATCATATGACGAAAAAGTTAGACTAGGGATTTTAGAAAGCTTCTAATCCACTCTTAATGTGAATTTTTCTTGGTGTTTCTTATTCCCTATGGTAATATGTATACCATGATTCATGTATATATGCACTAATCCATGGGAAGCCTCTTAAACTATCTTTTTTCTTGCTCCTAAAAATGGATTTTTTGCCAAAATTAGCACTTGAATTTTTTTCCAAAATTTGCGGAAAGGGGGTTTTTAAGGAAGTAGAGTTCCTCCTTAACGTATCCTTTTCATGAATCCATTGATTCTATAATGACGTCCATAGGACAAATCTTAGTATATATACTTTTTCCCATCCATCCATATCTAATGCATCTTTTTTGCCCTCCTGCAAAATGAGAACTTTTTAAATTTAGGTGCAAGAATTTTTCTCAAACAGTGATGCAAGGAGGTTTTGTGGAGCTTCAAACTCCCATCATATTAAGCCAATCTTTGAATTTATTCATTCTATATTGAATTTCCATGCACTATACTATATGTATGCATGCTTTTTCTCCAATCTATAAAACATACCTCTTCATTTTTGTTTGCCAAAATGTTTATTAATCCATATAGCACCTATAATTATGCTAAAGTCATGCAAGAGGGCTACTTTTGAGATACCTAAAGCTTATGCTTTTTTTTTTAGGGAAGCCTTGACTCTATATCAAAGTATATACCTCATAATCTTTATTCACATGCTTTCCCTCAAAAATTGGTTATCAAAACCCATTCTTTTCTTCCCCAAAAATGAAGATTAGCAAAAATTCAAATTCAATTCATAGTTAGAATAAGGATATTGTCCTTTCCTCCTCTCCAACTGTAAGTGAAAACGTGGCTTCTCATGGGTATGTCCCTCCGATAAGATCTTGATTGTCTCAAAGGAGAAGAGAAGGGAATTACTCCTCCCCCTCTTAGACTAAGTGACATGCACAAAACCCGTTATTAATTTGTTCTATGAACTCTTCTGCAAACATAATTTGAAGAAATAGGTTATCTTTGTTGAAAAAGGGAGACAGAGAGTAAGATTCCTCCTTGGAGCTCTTATGGCCTTCCTCTCATTAGTATGGATAATTGCCCCCATTGATAAGCACACAATGATGATCTTTTTTTGTAAATTGAATATAAATTCCTGTAACTTGGGCACCCAGACAAAAAGGCAACATGGATAGGTTGGCACCTCCCTCTAGGCAAGTCTTGGGTTCAAAACCCATGAATCCTTCTCGAATAAGGTTGTTAGATTCACCCAGACTCTTCTCAAGCTTGTTGAGATCAACTACTCGATGGTTTAGGTTACTCTTTGGAAGTTGAAGCTTGTACGCAATCTTTCCTATTCTCTTCAGTATGGGGAATGGTCCACAATGTTTAGACAAGAATTTTGGACAAGGTCCTATCTTCATGGTTTCAAGCCTAGAGGGAAGTCTAAGATACACTTGCTCGCCTACATCAATTTTTATTTCTCTTCTTTGAGGATCAACATAGGCTCTAGCCTTGTCCTAAGCTCTTCTAATGTTGTTCTTTGCAACCCTAAGGATATCACTCATGTCTTCCAAGAAGTTCTTTGTAGCTTGGAATTTCTCATGCTCCAATCCTATTGTGCAAGGATCTCTTGGCTGAAACCCATATATAAGCATAAATGGACTAAGGCCAATGGACAAGTAATTGGTACTATTATATGCAAACTCTACCTTAGGTAGGTACCCTTCTCAATTAGTTTTCCTTTCATTTACATTTGTTCCTCGCACTCCAAAAGTGGAAAGTAACTATATTTGCTGAGATGAAATATTGTCATATGGATGACCACATAATCGGTATTGCTCAACAAATAACCTAGCCAAATCAGGTGTCTTCACTACACTACATGTCCAAATAGACCTAGCCATTTTGGTTAACCTATCCATAGTTACCGAGACTGACTTGTGCCCTCTCAATTTCTTAAGTATTCGTACTATAAAATCCATGAAGATACCCTTCCACTTCTCATTGAGAATGTCCAATGGGTGGAGTAGTCCTCCAATCCTTGATCTATGAGCTTTATTGCCCATGCATTTTTTGCATTTCAGTAGATACTCTAGGAGATCCTTATGTAGTCCAGATGAGTAAATGCCTCTTAACAAGATCACAATTCTTATTCACTCCTGGATGTCGTGCACTAGTTGTGTCATGACACTCATCATTATATGCAATCTCATCAAGACATCCATCATGGATACTATAATCCTTCCACTTGAATCATTCTTCAGTACTTGTCGATACTTCATCCTCATTAGAAACCCGTGTATCAAGATCCCCTTGTTCCATGGCCTAGAGTGTTCCATAGTAGCAATTCATGAAATAAATGAAGAGATAGACCAAGATGTATCATATCCAACCTCTCCACACAACAATGAGATTTCATCAAGTTCCGTATTGTGGTAAGAAACTCTACCTTATAGATGTTGTACATGGGAGAAAACATACTAGATGATTGCAAGGAAATTAGTACACAACCAAATGGACCAACTTGGGTGAGTGCACCTAGTGGCCCACGTTGGGCACCTCCTCTCAAGTAACTCAACTAGGTGAGCAGCGACTAGGTAGCCATATTGGTCATGTTGGGCGACTACCTTTGGACGGACCACCTCATAATGTAACTTCCAAGATGAATGGAGTATGTCAAAACTTTGCCTATAGATATATCTGGGAGAGATACAATAAGAATGTAATAAATGTGAGAAGTTGAGAATGACATACCTAGGACTCACCTCCTAACCTATTTATAGCCCTTGCATAGTCACCATCTACACTTCTCTGTAACGGCCCTCTACTCATCTGGCTATCATGAGTAGGTATCTTGTATGAAATTTGTAGCTTTTGGCCTAGGCTATTCCCTGAGTTAGGAACTTCTCATACCTCCCAGCATATACATCTCTAGAATATAACAATAAACAATCAAACAAAGAATACAATAAAAGGGAGACAAGTACAAAGGAGTACAATGGAAGGGGGGACACAAGAATAGTGATAACTTGGAGCTCCGAGAATAGAGGTTCTAGATCCTTCTATGATGGGTGTCCACTACACTCGAGACTTCTCTCTAGTCTCAAACTAAGTTAGGCTCTAGTCAAACATCTTATTTAATGTCTGCCTAGCTCATACCACCTCTGGAGGTATGATAAAAATCATCTTATCCTTGTTGCCAAGCAAGGAAACTACCATGGAACAAGGATGTTAGCCCAAGCTCCCGAAATTCACCAATATCAACTATCACAAAAAGATTATATCAATCTACTCTATGTAGATATGACTTATAAGCCAGCAATTGTCTTCTTTGTGATCAGGTATGGATCATCAGAAAGAGGATAATGTCATGAATGTATCGGTTTACATCCTCTTAAGATCTTGAGTTACATTAAGGTACACCATCCTTCCCTGTCAAGATCATGAAACATGCACATTTTATCCAAATAGAATGCAAAGCAACGTAGTGCAAGGACGAAAAGATAGTGCCATATCTTTGAAATAGCTAGAATCAATCAAATTCTAGTGTTCAACACATATAGACTCTAGAGTTGAACGCATATATCTATGTTGCCCAAAGGAATCTATCCAACAAAGATCTCACTACTATTAAAAGTCGCTTGCCGTCAGAAGCACGTTTAAACACCTATTTAGGTTCTTGGGAGTGGAAGGGATCTCTTAAACAGAGGCCCTATACTTGATTTTCCCCAAAATAAACACTTCATACACAGCAATATACTAATTTTCAAGAACTCTATCAAGAATCTGTTTACGCTTCACAATCTTACTATCTGTAATCGGACTCTTCCAAAGCTTACCAAACACACTCCAGTTAATGCTCTCTCAGTGTACAGCGCAGGCAATGTTCAGTACTGTAGTACAAGATTACTTTGGTCTAGCTTAAAGAACTGATCCAATACAAACTACCGTACACAACAGAGTCAATAACACTAACTCAATCTACACCGTGCAGGTGTGGATAATCCACCAGAACAGAAGACGAAGGATGATTCAGAATTCTCAACCACACAGTACTGAACTATCATTACTGGAGCATGGGCTTCATCAAACAACTTGCAGAACATCAACAAAACGGAGAGACACAATAGTATGCAGCATTATCAGAACAATCACAACGGAAACTACACAGAATGACTCGCTTAGACAGACAATCTGGCGATCTTCTGGTCGTCTAGGTAAATCACAAACCGAACATGTATCGATAAACAAACAAGACAGCGATGAGAACAGAATACTCAGAATTACTCAACGCACACCACAACAACGTTACAGATCAATCACCCAAACAAACAGTCTGGTGATCCCACTGATCGTCACCGAAGCGTCTCTTTTTCATTGATTTATAAAGATTACAAAACATCTTTGTAACAACCTTTCGTTCGTGCAGAATATGAAAAGATTTAGTCTTTACAATTGCCAATCTGGTGGCCAACTAACACTGGCATGCATGGTGGACTCGAACCCGTAGGTATACAAAAAAGCTTAGGGCTCATCTACTATCCCTTCCAAATACATTGTTCTTGCTAATCTAAATGTCCGCGAAATTTTCTTCTTAATTGATTCTAACATCTGCTTCAAATTGTCTGGTTCCACCAGCTGAGCATCTATGCGTACTACACTTAAAGAAACAACCTGGGACATCAAAACTTCTGCTTGAGTTTGCAGAAAAGCTTCCTGTAAATAAAACTCATTCGATAGAGCCGCATCTCTGCTAACCTTCATATATGCTATCTGTTTATCAATTCTGGAGAGTCGTTCTTTTTGTGTGTCCAGTTGATACTCTCTTCTTTCTATCTCCTGATTTTGAAATCGGATTGTCCTGTAATAGGCGTCGCGCTCTCGGCGGGTACTTGCGATGTGTTTTTGTAATTGTGCCTCCCCGATCAATTTGCATTTAAGAATACTGTTTACTTCAAATAAATCAGCTTTGTTTCTCTAGAATTCTTCATTAATCTTCTTAAGCAAATCTGCCATATCTTGTCCTTTCTGTACTGCTTCATTTAGCTATTGTCTGGTTTCTTCTAACAAATTGCCTAAAGCTATACGTGCATCCTCCTTGTCTTGGGTTAATTGTTTCAAATGCCTATTTTCAGCCTCTATAGCGCACAATAAGTCTTCCTTTGTTTTGACTTCGGCCAAGACACCATCTCTTTGATTTATAATTGTCTCCTGGTCGGCAAGTCGGGCCTCTAGTTCCTTAATCTGTTCACTTAAATTATGATTTGCTGCTTTGACTTCGAGGAGTTCTTCCTAGAGTGGGCTAATATCAGCTTCCAGAACATCAACCTTATGTTGCAATTCATCCCGGATGTTATCAACCTTATGTTGTATAGGTAGTTGTTGCAATAACTAGATCAGCATTTGTCCCATGGATGCTAGCTCAAAAAATACAGGGAAAGAAGGAAGCAAAGGATGAGAACGAGGCTAAGATGAAGAGGCTGTGAGGAGCTGATGGGAATTTGGTGGTGAGTAATTTGGTGATGAGGATGAAGAAGCGGTAGGTTCCTCAGTGACAATGGGTGGGACAGGGACAAAGGGTGGAACAGGTGGAGAAGTTAGAAGAACAGATTTAGGTTCAACTACCTTTTCAATGGTTTGATACGTAGTATCCTCATGGTTGGCAACTGTATATTCCGCTGCTCTAATCAGTTCTTCAAAAACTTCTTTAATGATAGGTTCTCCATCATCTTGCTTTTCTTGCTCAGATTGTTGTTTAGGTTCTTCTTTTGACGAGCTCGTTTCAGAATCAGTGGTAGCATCTTGTTCTTGTTTCTTTTCTGAAGAAGACTGCGCTGATGAGTCATGATGCATTGATGTTGCAGTGTCATGGAAGGTTTCTTCTTCCTGTCCTTGTTCTTCTTTGTCATCTACTTTATCATTTGCAGCAGAACCCTGTACTTCACTGTCAGATGAACTTATTCTAATTCTTTTCCGGCGAAGGAGGTGGAGAATCTCTTCGTCATCCTCTTCATCATCGTCCAATATTTGTGCAGACTCTACATGGTGCAGAACGGGTCCTCGGGGTGGTGGTTGTGCTGCTAGAATGGTCGGAAATAGAAAAGATAGGATGTGCACTTGCCGTCAGAAGCGCATTTAAACACCTATTTGGGTTCTTGGGAGTGGAATGGGTTTGTTAAACAGAGGCCCTATTCTTGATTTTCCCAAAATAACCACTTCATACACAGCAACAAACTAATGTTCAAGAACTCTATCAAGAATCTGTTCACGCTTCACAATCTTACTATCTGTAAGCGGACTCTTCCAAGGCTTACCGAACACACTCCAGTTAATTCTCTCTCCGTACAGTGCAGGCAATATTCAGTACCGTAATACAAGATTACTTTTGTCTAGCTTAAAGAACTGATCCAACACAGACTACCGTACACAACCGAGTCAATAACAGTAACTCAAGATCAATGCTAGAGTGGGGCAATACTCTGCTACGGGGGATGTAGGAATTTTTTGTTTCATTATCCTCTCCCGTGCTACGCTGAACTCCTCCTCTATAGTATAATTCTTGTCATCTTTTAACATATCAGCACACACCATTTCTATGGTGTCTTCCATAGAATCCCCAAGTGGGATTGCCTTCTTTTCAAGTATGTCAGATGTGTTGTCAAGCAGAGCATCTGACATTGTGGAGAAAATACTCAAGCATTTGTCTAGACGTAGACTGAATGCCACCTCAATGTCATTAAGAAAAATAAATTCCTCTCCATCCACAACCATGATGGTATTCAAGTTCCACCTCTGGTAATGTGGGCTCAGAGGGGTTGAGACTTGAAGGGGGGCCTCCTCCATGCTTGATTGCTCAGGTAGATTGTCCTCAACACCACATGGAAATTCTTGGTGGATTTTAATGCTTTCTTTGGCAAAATTTATGGCCTCTAGTTGAGGCTCATTCTTCTCCTTGACAAAACCGCTAGTGACAAAGTTGGGGAGTTCAACAGGTGTAGGTTAAGCTTCTTTACTAATGGCACATAGTCATCTAATAAGTGCCCAGCATTTTCATCAATTTCCATGAAGCGCTTAAGGCGCTTCATGAAGGGTTCATCGCCTTTGTGTATGTAGATTAAAAGGTCACATGGGACCCATTTACCCTCATAAGGTGGTATATCTATAGAGTAATGCAATATGTAGTACTCAAGGAACTCTATGATTTCCTCGAGCACATCGGATTTCAATTGAATTATTTTGTCTAGATCAAGGACTCTAGACAATAGGTCATACAAGTGTTTTTGACCTTTGAACTCAGTTGATTCCAAGAACTCATTGAAGAGTTCACAAGGACGTTTGGGTTGTAGGGTACTGGAGGTTGAAGCATCCATTGTGCATGATACTAGCTTGTGTGCGTGCTCTACGAGTGCTTCTAGCTCTTCTTGATTGCAAAAGTGAGAAATGAGAGAATAAGTGTTGCTTTTATAGTAGTTTCAAAATTTTAAAGTGAGTGGGACCCATTTTAAAACTAAAATGGATACCTTCAAATAAAACAATCATGCAAAGAACTCAAAAAAAAAACTTTGGCTCATAAAAAAGATTGAATGGAATCATTAACCAGAATAAGATACACCACATCTACACAATAGAAAAAATAAATTCTCAGAACATTAAAATTATAATAAATTTCCATTGGAAAAATCAAAGATTTGGCAAATTGTACATCATATTGAGATCAAAAAATTTTACATGCTTCATGTCTTGCATGTTAAATACATTTTTGCAGACGAAGGATTATAAATGGAGCATAGGTTATGTGCACACTCTAGCACAAATAGTTCTTGAGCTATGACAATGAAAGCTAAGTTCCATCCACACTCCATTCATGAAGGAATTTAATTTTATCCTCCAACCTCTTACCAATCTGGAGACAAATAGAAAACTTTAAAATATCATTTTTTAGTATAAGAATTTGTATAAACAAAATAAAAAATACCATATGCTATTTACCTTATGCCCTTATATTCTGAACTTTGATTGATCCATATCCTCAAATCCAATTATTACTAGATGTTCTCTCACGTTGGCAAGAGTCCAATGATGATTTACTAAAATAACTTCCATTTTGTTGTTGGGTA
Organism: Ceratopteris richardii; assembly: GCA_020310875.1. Taxonomy (NCBI): domain Eukaryota; kingdom Viridiplantae; phylum Streptophyta; class Polypodiopsida; order Polypodiales; family Pteridaceae; genus Ceratopteris; species Ceratopteris richardii. The sequence continues at coordinate 106,073,221 of CM035425.1, read as the reverse complement.
GATTTATCTGAATTTCAAATGAAATTAAAAAACCCTCAGAACTTTGTAATGGTATCCATTCACTAAGTTTACACATCCAACGATCATAATAGAATCTAATGTACAATAAAGTATGATGTTTCAAGTATCAAAATCCTATGCTTATTGCACCAATTTTACAAAGGTATCTATCTTTTTTGGTGCATCCTTCTACAAGTCCCCGATTTTCACCTAGTAAACCCTCTACCTGCTCATACGTGATATCTTTTAACATGAACATTGTTGAAGTCTCTAGAATTGTGAATATCTGAAATAAATGTACAAAACAATGAACAAGAACACACCAATGTAATCCTATAGATCTTGAAACTCTTATAAATTTCAAAGAGTTGTGTATGTCCATCACCATCTTATACTTCAAAGATGTTAGTGTCCATCTATCAAGTTGCGGCCACTCAAGCTTTAAAAGAGAATCTACCTTCATCATCTCTAAACCAAAATAATTGGATGAAGAGGGTACAACATACGTATGTGTGTAAAATAAAACTCTCACGTAATAGCTGAGCAGGACGGGCTTCTAGAAAGAATATCAACCCAACATATGCATGCAATGCTTGGAAAGTACCTGTAAGACTATGAAGTGGTTGTTCTTCCACCAAGGTAGAAGGAAACATGTCTACAACAAAAGACTACAAAACTAAGCTAGGTATATTATGAAATTTGGACAAAAGTCAATGAGTAATACTTAAAGTTGATAGGATATCTCAGTTTGCTTGAGTTTTCCAATTTCATACTTGACATTGTGAAAACATGTTGTACAATGGAAACAGTTTCACCATTTTTGAGTTTTTTGATACATAATAACTTCCCTTTCCAATGAAGATCCAAGTTTCCATGATCTCCTACACGGTGAGGACTAACACCAGAGGCTTGCATGTACACCCATGCACCCCTGCAAAACTCATGTCCTAGCCAAATTCCTTCAATAGTCTTGATATTGTGACATTTTATCGTGATAACCTCATCTTTTGGACGTCTACGAGATTTAGGTTTCTCCATTGGAATTCAGGCTATGGAAATGATAGTAGGAATTCAAAGAAGAAGATGCATAGAGAAAGAAATGAAGATGCAAGAGCTGCAATTGTGTGCTAGGGAGAGAAAGTAGTGGAAAGAGATGACTTTTTGGGATTTGGGTATGAAAATGTGAGGTCTTTGAGGGACAAAGTTGTATTCTGAGTTATTTTTTAAAAAGTCACTTTTTTCAGATCAATTCATGCACGGATTTTGATTTAGAACTCAAAAATATCACTTCTCATCCTAAAAAGTGGCTGGGAGGCCATTAAATGGTGTTATGATGAGTTTTATAGCTTTTTGAAAATTTTGAATTTTTGGCCCTATGAAAGATACGAGATTCCTTTCTCTCTCTAGAGGAAAAACCTGAACATAGGGGAATGTTGTCCCCTCCTCCCCCTTCAACCTAGTGATTTATAGGCTATAGATTGTGTCCACCACCCTCCTCTCATTGTTCCATCACTAATCACTCCTTAATTCAAAAGGCCCATGCAGGGATCTTTTTTTTCCCTAATGGATCTATGTCAAGGCTTTAAGAAGATAGTAAGAAGTGGGAAGCATGGCATGATCTTTACTTTTGAAGTAGGAGAAACCAAGAACAGGTGTTGGGTTTTAGTCAATGAATCACTAAATCACCTAAAGTATATCAAACTAGATCTTCACTTTTCCAAGATTGTAGGAAAGAGAATTGATTCCCTCCAACAACTAATAATGCCTTCATTTGAATTCAAAATCCACTTGTAGAAGTCATGGAACACTTCAAGAGTCTATATAAAGACTTCAAGTCACTGGTACCTTACATGGAAGCAATATACATACACTTGTGGCTCTCATTGTCTGGCCTTCTGTATCATCGTCTTTAACAATAGTAAGCTTACAAAGGTTGTTGCTCTCTATCAAGAGCTCCAAATAGCATGAAAGTGGACTCTTTAAAAATGGCATAATTTCTAGTTTATGTGAGTTTCAAAGCATTTGGTTCACTAGATTGGGAGAAATCTCAATTTTTGTGTTTTGGGGTCTATCTGGTTAATGATAAAATATGTTTTTGCAATGTAGGAAAGGTACTTTGTACCCATCCTCTTCTTTTTGTTAAGCTTCTTTACTAATGGCACATAGTCATCTAATAAGTGCCCTACATTTTCATCAATTTCCATCAAGCGCTTAAGGTGCTTCATGAAGGGTTCATCGCCTTTGTGTATGTAGATTAAAAGGTCACATGGGACCCATTTACCCTCATAAGGTGGTATATCTATAGAGTAATGCAATATGTAGTACTCAAGGAACTCTATGATTTCCTAGAGCACATCGGAGTTCAGTTGAATTATTTTGTCTAGATCAAGGACTCTAGACAATAGGTCATACAAGTGTTTTTGACCTTTGAACTCAGTTGATTCCAAGAACTCATTGAAGAGTTCATAAGGACGTTTGGGTTGTAGGGTACAGGAGGTTGAAGCATCCATTGTGCATGATACTAGCTTGTGTGCATGCTCTATGAGTGCTTCTAGCTCTTCTTGATTGCAAAAGTGAGAAATGAGAGAATAAGTGTTGCTTTTTTAGTAGTTTCAAAATTTTAAAGTGAAAGGGACCCATTTTAAAACTAAAATTGATACCTTCAAATAAAACAATCATGCAAAGAACTCAAAAAGAAAAACTTTGGCTCATAAAAAAGATTGAACGGAATCATTAACCAGAATAAGATACACCATATCTACACAATAGAAAAAATAAATTCTTAGAACATTAAAATTATAATAAATTGCCATTGGAAAAATCAAAGATTTGGCAAATTGTACATCATATTGAGATCAAAAAATTTTACATGCTACATGTCTTGCATGTTAAATACATTGTTGCAGACGAAGGATTATAAATGGGACATAGGTTATGTGTACACTGTAGCACAAATAGTTCTTGAGCTATGACAATGAAAGCTAAGTTCCATCCACACTCCATTCATGAAGGAATTTAATTTTATCCTCCAACCTCTTACCAATCTGGAGACAAATAGAAAACTTTAAAATATCATATTTGAGTATAAGAATTTGTATAAACAAAATAAAAAATACCATATGCTATTTACCTTATGCCCTTGTATTCTGAACTTTGATTGATCCAGATCCTCAAATCCCATTATTACTATATGTTCTCTCACATTGGCAAGAGTCCAATGATGATTTACTGAAATAACTTCCATTTCGTTGTTGGCTAGATTTATCTGAATTTCAAATGAAATTAAAAAACCCTCAGAACTTTGTAATGGTATCCATTCACCAAGTTTACACATCCAACGATCATAATAGAATCTAATGTACAATGAAGTATGGGGGATGTTTCAAGTATCAAAATCCTATGCTTATTGCACCAATTTTACAAAGGTATCTATCCTTTTTTGGTGCATCCTTCTACAAGTCCCCGATTTTCACCTAGTAAACCCTCTACCTGCTCATATGTGATATCTTTTAAGATGAATTTGTTGAAGTCTCTAGAATTGTGAATATCTGAAATAAATGTACAAAACAATGAACAAGAACACACCAATGTAATCCTATAGATCTTGGAACTCTTATAAGTTTCAAAGAGTTGTGTATGTCCATCACCATCTTATACTTCAAAGATGTTAATATCCATCTATCAAGTTGCGGCCACTCAAGCTTTAAAAGAGAATCTACCTTCATCATCTCTAAACCAAAATCATTTGATGAAGAGGGTACAACATATGTATGTGTGTAAAATAAAACTCTCTCACGTAATAGCTGAGCAGGACGGGCTTCTAGAAAGACTATCAACCCAACATATGCATGCAATGCTTGGAAAGTACCTGTAAGACTATGAAGTGGTTGTTCTTCCACCAAGGTAGAAGGAAACATGTCTACAACAAAAGACTACAAAACTAAGCTAGATATATTATGAAATTTGGACAAAAGTCAATGAGTAAAACTTACAGTTGATAGGATATCTCACTTTGTTTGAGTTTTCCAATTTCATGCTTGACATTGTGAAAACATGTTGTACAATGGAAACAGTTTCACCATTTTTGAGCTTTTTGATACCTAATAACTTCCCTTTCCAATGAAGATCCAAGTTTCCATGATCTCTTACACGGTGAGGACTAACACCAGAGGGTTGCATGTACACCCATGCACCTTTGCAAAACTCATGTCCTATCCAAATTCCTTCTATAGCCTTGATATTGTGACATTTTATCGTGATAACCTCATCTTTTGGACGTCTATGAGATTTAGGTTTCTCCATTGGAATTAAGGCTATGGAAATGATAGTAGGAATTCAAAGAAGAAGATGCACAGAGAAAGAAATGAAGATGCAAGAGCTGCAATTGTGTGCTAGGGAGAGAAAGTAGTGGAAAGAGATGACTTTTTGGGACTTGGGTATGAAAATGTGAGGTCTTTGAGGGAGAAAGTTGTATTTTGAGTTATTTTTTAAAAAGTCACTTTTTTCAGATCAATTCATGCACGGATTTTGATTTAGAACTCAAAAATATCACTTCTCATCCTAAAAAGTGGCTGGGAGACCATTAAATGGTGTTATGATGAGTTTTATAGCTTTTTGAAAATTTTGAATTTTTGGCCCTAGGAAAGTTACAAGATTCCTTTCTCTCTCTAGAGGAAAAACCTGAACATAGGGGAATCTTGTCCCCTCCTCCCCCTTCAACCTAGTGATTTATAGGCTATAGATTGTTTCCACCACCCTCCTCTCATGGTTCCATCACTAATCACTCCTTAATTCAAAAGGCCCATGCAGGGTTCATTTTTTTCCCTAATGGATCTATGTCAAGGCTTTAAGAAGATAGTAAGAAGTGGGAAGCATGGTATGATCTTTACTTTTGAAGTAGGAGAAACCAAGAGCAGGTGTTGGGTTGTAGTCAATGAATCACTAAATCACCTAAAGTAGATCAAACTAGATCTTCACTTTTCCAAGATTGTAGGAAAGAGAATTGATTCCCTCGAACAACTAATAATGCCTTCATTTGTATTCAAACTCCACTTGTAGAAGTCATGAAACACTTCAAGAGTCTATACAAAGACTTCAAGTCACTTGTACCTTACATGGAAGCAATATACATACACTTGTGGCTCTCATTGTCTTGCCTCTTCCGTATCATCGCCTTTAACAATAGTAAGCTTACAAAGGTTGTTGCTCTCTATCAAGAGCTCCAAATAGCATGAAAGAGGACTCTTTAAAAATGGCGTATTTTCTAGTTTATGTGTCTAGAGTTTCAAAGCATTTGGTTCACTAGATTGGGAGAAATCTCAATTTTTGTGTTTTGGGGTCTATCTCGTGCATTCCACAAAAATAAGAGGTACCACTATTGAGTGTCTAGTTCATTCCAAAAGCATATTTTTCTTATTTCTTGTACTCTTGTGCATTATATACACTCAAACCTATGTGTATCACTCCTCCAAAAGAAGTTTTTGAAACTACACGCATGTTGGTTGCTATGAGCATTTGAAGTTGATTATCTCATCCAAAGATAGTAAGTGTTTGAGTTATTTAATGCGCAAACCTATCTACTTTGTATCGACTCTTTCTCCTTCATGATCCAAATTATTTTGTGCATTTCATTGCACTTATTGAATGCCTATAAGGTCTATTTGAGTCTTCATAAGCTCAAGGGTTGGTCTTGTGCCAATCACTTGGACGAAACTTTTTCGCTTCGCAACTCACTTTTCTACCTCCTACAAGCTTCTTCAAGTTCTTTCACTTCCTACTAGTGCTTTTCAAAGACATACACTATCATAGACAAAGGAGATCAAGTAAATGAAAAACATAATATTTAAGCCCTATTTGTTGTAGCATTAAAACCATCTAATTTCTAGATTCATACCTTCAATATATCCTTTACGTTAGATTTGCAAGAACCTACACACATGTGACTTTGTATACATATACAACCACATTCATCAACACATTATCTACATGCATGAGCACACATTTTCACATACAAACATCCATACAAAAGCCACACATTTAAATGTATGCTTGCTCGCATGCTATTATTCATGTGTATCTACACATGTACACAAAACTATAAATGTTCTACAATCATATTTTCATAGAGATGCAATCACCACATAAACATTTATATCACATCAGACTCACTATGCACTCACATCCACATGATCCACATAGATATATATTTGACATGCAATTGCATCATTTTTATTTCTATTAGGAAGTCTTGGTGAAATTACAAAATCTGTATTTCCCATACTTCTTCCTAAAATTTTTTCTCATTTTTTATCTCCTATATTTTCTCATTTGGGTTCTCCCCAATGTTTACTTGTTGCATATTCCCAAATAGAATAGCTAATTGATTATTGGTTCATAGAACAAGCAATTCTATATTCTCCATACTAATCAAATTTTTACTTGCACCTAATTTGATTCATCTAGGAGTTTGATTGAAACTATTTTGTCTCTGATTTTTTCATTAAGGTTTGATTATTTAATTCTCTTTAAATTTCTACCCTTGAAAAAAAGTTTTTCAAAGTTGTAACTTGGCTTTGCTAATTTCTTTAACATTAAGCATGCACTTTTCATCTATGGTATCCAAAAATTTGCTTTTTCTAAAGATATGTTTTATTCTTGTCTAGTGACTAGTCTCGAGTTCCTAATAGCTACCCTCAATTAATAAGTAATTACATGTGGCTTTATTTTTTGTGCGAAATGTTGTACTACTTAACATTAATTTATATTAAGAAGTCTTAATGAGAAAAAAGCATGGAAGTATTCCTTATCACTGTCCCCTTTTTTATTTTCTAAATTTTCCTTGTCCCACCCTCTCTTGAGTATTTAAATATCTGATATATTTCTGTGTTAGGAGGTCTTATCAAGAGATGGTCTTGCACATTTTTGTTCTTGATGTTTGTGCTTATGGCTATTTTTTGCGAGTACCTTTTCTAACATGCAACTACATCATTTGTTTTTGCTAGGAAGTCTTGGTAAAATGACAACATTTGTCTTTACCATAATTCTTTTTGAAAATTTTTCTTATTGATTATTTGCTACATTTTTCCATTTTCTTTGTCTCCAATGTTTATTTGTTGCATTTTCCCAACTGGAACAACTAGATGATTATCTGGTGATAAAGCAAGCCATTCTCTATTTTCAATACCAATCAAATTTTGACTTGCATTTAATTCAATTTCTTGAGAGGTTTGATTGAAACTCTTTTGCCTCTGATTTTATCTTGAAAGTTTGAGTATTTGATTATCTTCAAACTTCTACCCTTGAAAAAAGGTCTTTTAAATTATATCTTGACTTCGATAATCAAATATGACTTGCATTTAATTGGATTTCTTGAGGGGTTTTATTGAAACTCTTTTTCATCTAACTTTATCTTGAAAGTTCGAGTATTTGATTTTCTTCAAACTTCTACCGTAAAAAAAAGTGTTTAAAACTTATCTTTACTTTGGTAAGTTTTTGCAAATTTCAATATCCACATTTGATGTATGATACCCAAAAAATTTCTTCTGTTTTTTAAATTTGTTTTATTCTTTTCTAGTGACTACTTTTTAGCTCCTATTCTCAATAATTAACTAATTATGTGTGCGTGTATTTTTTGTGCAGAATTTGAGATCAATGCACATAAAAGACTCATCCATTTTGATGTAATAAATCATAAAGCGAATCAAACATCTTTGGAGAAATATGGTAGTTTGATAAAGGGAAGTTCTAAAAAGGCCAAAATCTACATAAAAACTGATAGGATAGGTACAAGTAACATCATTGATGTTGACACAAAAGAAATTAATTTTGATGTAGAATCGGAGAAGAAAAAGGTCAGGCTTTTTTGTGCATATTGCATTCATTATGCCCATGCTAAATGTAGCTATTTTGAAAATGGCTCCCATCCCTCATGCTCAAACCCAATGTCAAATGGATGCTTTGAATGCACATGTTTGTGGTGATACTTCGATGGAAAAGGGTTGCCAAAAATGCAAAATATTCAAGAAGAACCTTTGGATAACTTATTCAAGACAACATACTTGATCCGAAAGAATAATTTATCATTTTCAATATATCCAACTTTGTTGTTTTCGATGCAATCATTGGATGTGAAGTCAATGACAACTTTATATAATGATGAAAAATCTTGTGCAAAAATATTACATTGTATTGTAAAATCAATTATGCAAGAAAACATAAGCAAACTGAAAAGAAATTCCATGGTATGGAATTATCATGGATGAATCAACTCACATTTTATTCATCATCATTTGGTAACTTATTTCTTTTACTTGGAAGATAATTGTATCCCTTGTAATGCATTTCATACGATCATATGTACTAATAATAGTATAGCAAAAAGGATTTTCAAAAGAAAAATTAAAGAGATGGAGAATATAGGTTTTGATTTTTCTAAGTTGATGGCATTTGGTTCTGACGGATGTAGTACTATCGTAGATAAAAAATGAGGTGTTGCAACATTATTGAAGAAAGGAAATCCAATGTTGACATCAATACATTGTGTTTCACATCAAATCAATTTCAAGATATCTAATACAAGGAAAAAAGTTGAATATAGAAAAAGAAATAGATATGTTGATAAATAGGATTGCTAATCATTTCTCCTATAGTAGTAATTGACTGCAAAATTTGAAGGATTTGCAAGAAGAGTTTGATAGTGAAATTTAAAAAATGCAACATTTTTTTGAGATTTGATGGCTTAGTTGTCATTATTGCATTAAAAAAGTTTGTAAATCTTTGGATGCATTGCTCTTTGCATTTAAAAAAGGAACGAAGAGGTTTGTATGAGTTTTTGAGCACTTTTGAGTGCATTTATGCATTGCATTTTCTTGTTGATATATTAGAAAAATAACAGATTTTATGTTGATGTATTATGTTAATGTAACCACAATTAATGGATTGGTTTCAAGCACAATTTTTGCATTCAAGATTAATTTTTGGATGAAAGAAAAAATTGATTTGAATGCAGCTCAACATCGTATTGGAGAGTTTCCAATAATTCTTGAATATGGAGCTAAAAATGGTTACATGTATGCCTTTTGTTCTTCTTTGAAAGGAGATTTGTTCTTTCGATAGAAAATTAAAAGGGATATAGAAGGTGTTAAAAAAAACTTATGTCATTGTCTTAAAAAACATTTTTTTATAATTCTATTATGCATGCAATCAAAATTCAGGTTCCCGCTCAACATCCTCTCCATGAAAGGTTATTAAAGGAGTATGGAAAATTTGAATGTGAATAGATAGTTGCTTTTTTTGGAAATGCAAAGTTACTGGAGAATGTAATTTTTGCACCTATCATTGATGGAGAAGCATTTAAAACTGAATTTAGGAAAGTCAAGCATCATGCAAAATTTGATTTTGCAAAAACGAGTTTAATAGAGGTTGCTTCTATGCTTGCAAACAATTCTACTTGGAAATAAGCATATCCAAATATTTCGAAAGTGGTACAAATTGCACTTGTGCAATGTCTCAACATTGCAATATGTGAACGAGGATCTAGTGCACATACATGGAGAAAAAAACAAATGGAAACTAGATGGGATATTGAAAGTTTGAATGCATTGATGTCTATTGTTATTGAAGTAAAAGAAGATTATGAATTGTCTAATGCAACGGCACTATGAAAGTAAAAAACAAATAGACATTTATTTAGTCAAGGTGGTCTTTCAAGAATCAATGTATAAATATGTGAATGTATTAATTCTTGTCGATGCAAATACTTTTTGAGGCCTTTTACAAAAGATATCCTCAATATTTTTTTGACATGCTTAATAATCTTAAATTTTCATTTTCTGATATATGATTGTATTTCATGATTTTCTAACATAAGCTATAATGTATTATTTTAGCTGATACGCAAGAATCATCACATAGCATGGATGGTGAAAACAAAGATAATGTTCTTTGTATTTTTCTTTTTCCTAGGTCTAACTAGAATTGTACAGCTTAGTAATTTGTGTGCAAGCAATGACAAAGGAGCTCTAAGCATTTTGCATTCAGGTCCCAACATTCAAGTCACAACCAACAGGTGATGCTTTTTTATTTTTGGTTGAATATATGTGGAGTAGTTGAATAAATATTGGTTTTTAATAATATTGCAAAATGATGGTCTTTTGGTAGCTTTTTCAAGGTCTTCAATGTGGAATCCTATACCTTTAGCACTCAAATGATGCTTTTTAATGTTATCTTTGTTTTGTGTAGTTTATGGCATGTGGCATAACATATTTGATTGCATGTAGAACTATACAAATAGAAAAAATGAGAAAATAAATATAGGATTTTTTTTGTAGACTAGCCTGAAAATATATGTATGATACACATGATTATTTTCTATATGTGAGGACATGACATGTTCATACAAATGATTTACATTAATCTTTTGCATGGCATTATTTGAGTATGATTCATAGTAGTTCTTTGTATTGCATTACTTGAGTGCAAGTATTTGGACTTCCACATATATCTTTAGTAGATCTCAAAGTTTTCATTGGAATTTCTTTGCAACTAACTTTCTCTATTTTTTTAAAGCATTTGTATATACGGGGTTGGTTATGATAGTAGTTATATCTGTTTTTGGTATTTTATATGAGTGGTTTTGTGTGTTATTGTGTGGTACATATATGATCGTATTTGCATAGATGTGTAGTGTGCTGATTGCATCTATGTGCAAATATGACTATAGCATTTGTATGGATCTATGTGCGTTTGTATATACACATACATAATAGCATATGTGGAAGTGTACATATAAATGTGTTTTCTTCAAAAATGTATGTATGTGAATCTATGTCCTTTTGTATGTAAATAATGTCTTTTGATATAAATAATACAGTGTGTGTGTGCATATGAATGTGCTTCTATGTAAATACATATATGTGTGTATCTTTAAGTAAGAGTATGTGTGTCTAAATCTTTGTTAAGCATGCACATATTTGGATGTATGTTTTCATGTTTTTTGTTTAGTACAATTTTAGGTGGATTTCAATTTCCAAATGAAAAGAAGGTTTTCAGATTTTGGGCCTTATAAAATAGAGCCTTGTGGATGGTATGGTCAATCTTCTGATATTGCAATCTTTTAGAAATATCTAAAGATATGGTGGAAGCAACCATCAATGAGCACTTAAGAAGTTTTCTAGTCAACCACAACAATATGCATCTAATCATGATTTTTTAAAGATACCTCAATGTGTATTAAAGAGAATGAAGCGGCATCCAGAGATTTTGTATTAACAACACAAAGGCTTTAGTTATGGGTCTCTCTATTGTAATATGTTGAATTCCTAAACATGTATCAGATTTTACTAAGATCAAGGCCACATCAGTGTGTACAGGCTCCAAATGGTCTTCATGAATGTTTTCTCTCCTGTTGAATGGTTGCCTATGAGCTTTGCCAAATTGGTATTCTCCACATTTGTATATCATATGTTTCTTGATCACATTGGGAATGCCAAGCACACTTTTATCCTTGAATATTTGCTTTAGAGTTCTTTCTTCTATGTGTCCTAGCCTTTTGTGCCATATTTCTAACTCAGATAAGGTTTGATCTCTATAATTGAATAGTTCTATGTTCCTTGTGTCTTCAATTTCAAATGTGAATAATCTACCAGACTTCTCACCTTTAGCAATCCTTTTGAATCCTTGTTGGGGGTCTTCCACATATGCTCCATACTTAGTGAATCTGACATGTAAACCTTTTTCAACAATCTGCCCAACACTAATTAGGTTTTTGGTTATAGTTTGCACACACAAAACTTTACTCAAAAGGTTCATGCTACCATGAGATGTTTTCACATTTCCAATTTGCTTGACTGAGTGTTTAGTATCATCACTTGTTTGTACTTCATTGTTCCCTTTGGGTTCTTCAAGATTAGATAATAGAGCTACATTTTTAGCCACATGATTAGAACAGCCTGAATCAATGTAGAAAAGAGGCTCATCATCTTTACCTTCCTTCGATGTCATGTTCATGATGAGTAATAAGTTTTCTTGATCTTCAGTACAATTGTTGTAGTCCCTTCTTCCTCTAAAGCCTCCTTGATAATTGTTGTTTTTGTAGCCTTGATTATAGTTATGGTTGTAGTTGCCTCCACCATTGTTCTATTTGCCTCTTGATTGCCCATAACTACCTCTATGGAAGCCTCTTCCCCTTTGATTCGTTGTATTCTTGAATCATTCTTCTGTGGTGTGGTTGTTAAGACCACAAATGTTGCAAGATGGGTTGTTTTAGGGTCTCCCTTGGCCTTGTTTTCCTCCTCTGCCCCTTCCTCTAGCACCTCTTCCTCTTCATGCATAATTCGCTTGACAGATACTAGCCTCTTCTTCATTCTTCTTGCTTTTAACTTTATCCTTAGGTTTATTCTTATCTGTATAAAGGGTAGAAGATTGGTTACCTTTAGAGTTATCACCATTCTTGTTGAGCTTTGTCTCATGAATGAAGAGTTTCCCCATCAAGAAGTTGAGGTTAGGTATTTGCATATCCATGTAGAGGTCCATTGCTATGGTGAAGGACTCCCACTTGTCATCAACCTTGATTCCATTAATGATCTACCTCACTATGTGTTCTTCTTCTTTCTCCTCTCTAATGCTTGCAAGATGGTCAGCCACATCTTTCATCTTGGTTACATAGTCACCCACTCCTTGTTTTGGTTGTTTCTTAAGAGTTGTAAATTCCATCCATAACTGATTCTTCTTAGCTCTTATGTTTGATGAGAAACATGATGATATTACTTCCCAAATCTCTTGGGAGGTCTTACAATTCCTAACATGTGGTAAAAAAATATCAAAGATTGAGTTTAGTAGATATGAATTGGCAAGAGCATTCTTTGCACACCATGTGGTCAACTTTTCTTGCTCTTCCCTTCTAGCTTGTTGCTTGCTTCTAAAGATTGACATCTCTCCATCTTCTGAGATGTATCCATATAGACTTCTCCCTTGAAGATAGGCTTGCATCCTACATGACCATGCTGAGTAGTTTTTCATGTCCAATTTGTCAATGGAGGATGGGAATCCATCTCCCATCATGATTGTTGTTGCTGTGATACCACTGTTGGAGGAGATGGTGGATAGTCACAAGAGATGAAGTGATGTTGCTAGATCTTGCTTCACACCTACTGAGATTGATGGATGGAGAGTGTAGTGGGTCTCTTTGGCTTGCTAATGAACACAAATAATCATGTATGTAGCTTTGAAGATGATCCACTAATTGATGGATCAAAACATATATGGTAGAGTTGATCTAAGAACAAAAAACTTGCTATTTTTGTTCTTATACCTATTCAATGTTTTGAACACTTCTCTAAACACAATAGCAATTGGCTTAAATCTTTTTACGAAACTCTAATTAAATTAGTAAGCTATCAATCATGAGTGATTTTATAAAAATTGCTGGACTACATACAAAGAAAGTTGTTTAGAAAATCATAGCTCCATCCCGACATTCATGGGTTGCAATAGTCTTCAGACCACTCAGCAAAGATACATTAATATCTCACAATCCCAAGAAGCAATGTTAATGAGATGCAATCATACATTGCCTAATGTGTGAGAGGTGAATGAGTTATGAGATAAGCTCTCACCTCACAATGAGTGTCCTTCAAAATGATCTCTCAACCTCGAGTGATCAAAATCTTGTAAAAATCCTTTACGTTTATCCTTATAAAAGTGGATTACACCCACGTGGAGTTAGAAAGCTCTATAATCATGAATCAATCAGTTGTTGAGTGATGAAGGAATCTATCCTACACTTTAAGATTCACCTTTTAGGTAGAAGTTTGAATTTGAATTCAGACTTTGGCTCCAAGTATGCCTATAAGAAGAGGATCAAAAAGACATTTGTGTATCTCGAGGTTGAGAGATCATTTTAAAGGACACTCATTGTGAAGTAAGAGCCTATCTCATAGCTCATTCAGCTCTCACACATGGAGCAATATATGATTGCCAATGACATTGTATTTGTACATTTTTTAATACATATATGATCATTACATTCTCATTTCACTTCTCTGTTATAACTCCATCAGATTAATGATCTTCTCAGAGCTTGTTCTCAACGTGTAGTTGATCACTTTCCATGATTTTAAGCGTGTTAGATTCATTATAGCGTCTGTTACATGGCTTTAAAGTTTCATTAGCATTGCTTCTCGAAACCGTGAGATATTAATGTATATTTGCTCACTGGTTTAAAGATTGGTGCAGCGCGTGAATGTTGGGATGGAGCTATGATTTTCTAAACATTTTTCTCTACATTTAGTCCATCATTTGTGATGAAATCACTCATGATTGATAGCTTACTAAGTTAATTAGAGTTCCCCAAAAGGAATTATGCCAATTGCTACTATGCTCAGATAATTCTTCAAAACACTGAACATGTGTAAGAACAAAAATAGCAAGTTCTTTGTTCTTGGATCAACTCCAACATATCTGTTTTGATCCATCAATTAGTGGATCATCTTCCAAGCTACATACATGGTTATTTGTGTACATTAACAAGCCAAAGAGGCCCACTACACTCTCTGTCCATCATTTTCATTAGGTGTGAAGCAGGATCTAGCAACACCACTTCATTTCTTGTGATTATCCACCATCACCTCCAACACTCTAACTCTTAGTGAACATGGTGGTGGCAAAAGACTGACCAACACCCAAATCAGCCATAAGGCATCTAAGCCACACACACTCAACAATCACGGTGAATGCTGGCCTATACTCAACCTCACAACTAGAAGTGTCCACACTAGGTTGGTTCTTGCTCAACCAAGATATACATGAGCTACCAAGCATGAAGCTAAAAGCCTTGGTGGAAACACGAGTGTCATAGCAACTAGCCTAGTTAGAGTAAAAAAAATCATGTAAATATGGGGGTAGTGATTCCCCCTTAAGATACAACAATCCAAGTAGTTGGCTACCACTCAAGTAGCAAAAGATGCACTTGACCACCTGCCAATGCTTGACACCTAGGCAATGCATAAACCTACTCATCTATGAGACAATGAACTGAATATATGATGGAGGAATGCATAATTAAATCAAGCATCTAATAGCCTTATGATAGATATACACATCAAATGCATCTCTTGCATCATGAAGACTCAGTCATAAACCTGTCTCCATAGGAGTGGCATTAGGTTTGCCATCTTCAAGGCCAAAACATAGCAATAATGTGTCAAGATATTTTGTTTGACACAAAGCTATTCTACCATCAACTTGCATAAACTGAAAGCACAAATAATGATGCAAATGCCCCAAATGTGACATCTCAAATGAGGCATGCAAATCAGCCTTAAAATCAGCAATATGCTTCTCATGAGGAGTAGTGAGCATTATGTCATCAACATCGACAACAATGATTAGAAGCACATCATTTGCTCTCAGTTGGATTGTTCTCAAAACCATCTGCAATGAAGTAGGCATGTATTTTTTCATACCAAGCATGTGGTGCTTGCTTCAATCCATATAATGCCTTTTTGAACCTGCACATTTAGCTGCAAGTGCACAGATGCTAGGAGCAAAGGTCTCATCAAAATCAATGTCTCTTTCTTGATCATAACTCTATGACGTCAGTATTCCAAACATGACCTGTGGATGTCATAATTTTGTAAGTAAACAATCGATCTTAAGTTTTTTGCATGCTTTGGATACAATGTAAGCATTGTCTTCTCCAAATTCTAAATCAATCATGAGATATAGAAGTCACATGGAATCTAAGCTTCAAGATTGTTTCCTTTGTCCATGACATCATCTCTCCCTTAAGTGACAGGTTCCATGAGGAGTGGTCATGTTCTCTAGTCTCCGTTTCATTGGAATTTTCTTATGGAATTCTCGAACCTTGATTGGGGCTCTCTGAAGGTTTTTTGTAGGTTCCCAAGTACAATGGCTAATGTGATACCCTTTTCAATGAAAAAGGCGCTCCAATCTTCTTCAGGATATCTAAGATATGCTCAACTTTGCATTCTTGATGATTATCAATCTCGATATGTGGTGAAGGACTAGGTCTCTCCTCCCTCAATGATGAAATGTGATATGGTTTCAACATGGATACATCGAAAAGTGGATGTATTCTGATGGAACTTGGTAACTAGAGCTTGAAGGTGATTGGATTAATCTTGGCCAAGATGGTGAATAGGCCAAATCTTTGATCGTCTAGTTTTGCACAAGGCCTTGAAGTTGGCAAATTATTTATGGATTCTAGACACGATATTTATTTACACAATACTCATAATGTTTTTGAGCCTTATGGATCTCTTCCTTGATTTCTTTGTAAATTTCCACTAGGTATTGGGCCTTACCTCTAGCAGCTGGGTTCTAAACATGATTTGAGAGTTGTATATCCATCCTTGGATGTAGTTCATAATTTGCAAAGGATTCTCCTTGGTAGATCTATGAACATTGTTGTTATAGGCAAAATCTTCAAAGGGTAAAAGCTCAAACCAAACATTATGATGATAGTTTATGATGCGATGGAGATACTATTGTAGGAATTTATGCACCTATTCTATTTCTCCATCAGTCTATGGATGATTGGTCATAGACAATTTAACTTGAACACCAAGCAGCTTGCATAGACTATTCCAAAAGCTCAAGATGAACTTTGGACCTTGATCACTAACAATATCATCAGGCAATCCATGAAGCCTAAATATGTATTTGAGAAAAAGTCTCGCAGTGGCTGCACCCGTGATTGCCTTGGTAGTTGGAATGAATTGTGCCATCTTTGTAAGTCTATCCACCATAACAAGAATGGCACCATACTTATCGGACTTTAGTAGATCTGTGATAAAATCAATCAATGATCAAGCCCATTTCAAATATCACAAGATTGGATATATTCTTTGAATTACTATTATTTTATTCACTACAAAATGTCAAATTGCAAGGTTTTCATGATGTTGTTGAAGTACTTGGATCGTAGGCTTTCTTAGAGGGATATACAAATAGGTTCTTATAGAATAGTAACCGATCTTTACAAAACAAATCATCTTGTGGTAGAGTCCCATGGATCAAATATTCAAGACTCAACCTTCATGATGGGTTGAAGAAGGTAAGATCTTCTAGACAAGGCATCTGACTAACATTGTTGAAGTCTCAGACTATATGTGATGACAAAGTCAAACCTAGATAAAACATTACTCCATCAAGATTGCCTTCTATTGACGATCAAGATGGTCATAAAATACTCTTCATTCTTATGATCTATATACACAGTAAGTTAATGAGCTTCTCCTTCTAGATGGTGAACCACGTATCAGACACATCCACTATGGCAAGAAGTTCTTTATCGTGGACTTCATAATTCATATCTAGAGGGGAAATTTTGCTTGCATGATATGCAGCTAGATGTAGGTGTCCATCATCTTCATATTGGGATAGAATGGCCCCTAGCGCAAAGTTTGATGCATCTATCTCTAGGAAGAAGGGTTTACATGAATGAACATGAAGTGGAATTGGAGCAGTGGTGAATGCTGATTTCAAGGTCTAAAAGGATTTTTCTGCTTCTTAAACCCATGAGAATTTTGCATTTTGTATAAGCTTGGTACATGGTATCACTAACTTGGATTAATCCTTGATGAATATCCTATAAAATTTGTGAAACCTTAGAAAACATTGTATATCTTGAACACATGAAGGTGGTAGCCAATCAAGGATTGTGTTAAGCCACCGGATGGTTCTACGTATTATTTATAAGATTTATGTAATTATGTTCATGAAGCACCGTAAAAGGCTGAAACGATGTAACCTTTGGTATGATTAATATAAAAAGAGTTGTGTTTGTGTCACTTAGTAGCGAAGGAGATGCACGACAGGTCCTACAACACTACACGTGGTGGAGCGATCAAGCCTACTTTGTGTTGAATTATATTCTAGATCTAAACCTGACCTGGTGTTGTATTCTTCTACATTAGTTAAGTGGTTGATTCTAATTGAAGTAATTAATCATATAGTAATTTTTGCTTAAGACGTTGATGAATGTTATAGTCTTTTGAATGATGATAATGATCATTGTCGTATATATATATATATATATATATATATATATATATATATATATATATATATATATATATATATATATATATATATATATATATATATACATATATATCCCCTATTGTAAGTGAAATGGGGTTGATGAATGAGCTCCCGTGATTTCAATAGTATAGGAGTGAGTTGCGTTAAGAGAGTTGAATATTGCTTTGTAAACCTACAATTGATTTCAATAAAATTAAAGATAGCATTTTGTGAGGAATGATAGTGGTGGAGTTCTCAAGAGGTTGTAAAAAGATGGATTTATATTTGATGAACATGAAGCGATGTTGGAAATACTTTGCACTATACCAGCCAAATGAACTCCAGAGATATGTGATGGGCCCTTTTAGCTTACTAATGGAGTATTTAGACACCATATGTACTTTGGAAGATCACTCTCAAAATGAATTATAATAGACAAGTTTGACTAAAAGTCATCTAGCCAAGGCTTTCTATTTTTGAAGAATGACCTTTTGTATTTTACTCAATGCTCTTTCCCTAATCAAAAATGACCATAGAGCTTTTAGAGAAATCTAAATAGGAAGCAAAGCTATCTTTTAAGAGTTATCTCAAAAAAAATTATTGAATATACTAAGAGAAGTTAATTTAGCAAGTCACATAGGCAATCCCGACTTTTTAGGAGATAGAATGTGCAGAGACATAGGCAACTGCTAACATATATTTCTCAACATTGCGAAATGCAAATACAAGGAAACTTTGGGAGCTTATAGTAGACTTAGAGAGCTAATATTACGAAGTTAAATCATTGAAAACGATGCACCATGTGCTACAAAATCTTCTTTGCAATCTAAGTAAAAAATTACAATTTATGATAGTGAATAGTTCACTCACATAAGCATGAGCATGTGGTCACAAATGATCATGAAATCAACTATATATTTAATGGAAATTACAATGGACTTACTAGTACATATGTGTGCCTTGAAATCACACTCTAATATGGAAAGAATTTCACCTATTGTGTGTACAAATCCCGTGACTAAATCACATGTATATATAGTGGTGATTGGAGCCTAGATTTGAATTTTAAATCTTGCTCACCTAAATCCCTTTTCCTAACTCTTAGTGATTGATTCTCAACTAACTTAGTCACGAATTTCTAGCTTTCCTTTTCATCCTCACCAAGTGGATTCAACCACTTTTGATTCTTCAACTTTTACATAAGGTAAATGCTCAAAGATTTACGAGGGCTAGTTCATAAGTGAACTCCTCATGTCTTCAATACTTGCTTCAACTCTAGCATAAGTTTTAATGATATTTGGATACTCAAGCCAATACTTAGACTTACCATGTACTGGTTCCAACAGCTCTTCCTCAAGTCAAGTAAGCTTGAGTTCTTTAGTCTTCCAAGATTACTTGCAAACCAATCATAGATTTGAATCTATTGAGTTTAGTACCATCCAAGGCCTTTGCCAACAAGTCTGCACATTGTTGATGAGTTGACACATATGATAGCTAAATTCCCTTGCCCACAATCTTCTCTCTTACATAGTGATAATGTACTTCAATATGTTTATTCCTTGCATAGAAAATTGGATTGGTAGCCAAGTGAGTCGAACTCATTTTGACACAAAAAATAATTAGAGTTTGAATATCCAATCCAAGATTTATAAATAGTGTCTTTATCCACATTCCTTCTTGAGTAGCTATAGCAAGGCCTCTCTATTCAACGTCTATAGAAGAGAGAGCATTTGTAGGTTGCTTCTTAGATGACCATGAAACAAGTTTTGATCCTGCAAAAGTAAGGTATCATGAGGTACTCCTTCTATATTCCTTGAAGCTAGCCAAGTCTGCATCAAAGAACAACTTTAGACTCAAGTAAGATGCATAAGGGCAATATGCCCCTTCATTTATAGTCCCTTTGGGATATCTAGGTTTCCTCTTGGAAGCTTCCATGTGAGGCTTCGTGAATGTGTGCATAAATTGATTTAGCACCCTTACACTATAGCATATATCTACTGTTGTTAATGTGGCATAGTTCAAAGTGCTGACAAGGCTTTGATAACCTGTGATATCGTCTATGATTTCACCTTCATGTGAGCTCAATTTGTGATTAACTTCCATTGAAGTACCTACAATCTTACAATCTTGCATCTTGAATTTTGTCAACATGTCTTTAATATACTTCCTTTGAGTGAGGAATAAACCATGATCTTTGTAGACTACTTCCAATCCTAGGAAGTATGTAGGTGAACCTAGGTCACTTATCTTGAACTCCTCCCTCATGTGATCCTTAATCTTCTTCATTCCATATACATTATTTCCTATAACTATAATATCATCCACATACACACATAAGTAGATGACTTCAAAATTCCTCTTCTTGATGAAGAATGGTGGATCTCCCTTGCTCGACTGAAATCCTTTGTCTTGCAAAAATGAAACAAGCCTGTGATTCCAAGCTCTTGAAGCTTCTGTGAGTCCATACAAAGGTTTATTAAGTTTAGAGACATAATGAGGATGAGCTTGTATCTCAAAACCAGTTGGTTGAGCCATATTCACATCTTTTGTTATCCAACCATTAAGAATTGCACTTCTTACATCCATTTGAATTATCTTACAATTCTTGGAAGAAGCAATACTAAGTAGTACCCTAATTGTAGGCATCTTTGCCACAAGAGAAAAATTTTCTTCATCATCAATTCCTTGAGTTTGTGTAGAGCCCTTTGCCACAAGTTTTGCCTTATACCTATTAATGGTACCATCAGAATTCTTAGTGAGTTTGTAAATCCATCTTGAACCTATTACTTTCATTGATGAAGTCTTGGAATCCAATTCCCAAGTGTTGTTTTCCTTAAGTGCTTTAGTTTCATCTTCCATTGCATGCTTCCAATCTGAGTTCTCGTTTGCTTCCTCAAATTTTGAGGGTTCCTTTTGATTTATGTTGTGTTCTATATAGATTGAAAGCTTAAAAACTAGAAAAGTATCAAACCCATACCTCTTTGGCTTTCTTTTCTCCCTCATGGACTTTCTTAGGCCATGATGTGATGATTATGTGTCTTGTCCAAGCTCGTGCACTTTAGCTTTACGACATCCATATTTTGAGTCTTTCAACCTATGATGCTTCATCATCTTCTTAGGTATCTTGCTGTTCATTTTAGTAGGGTTATCCTTTAGAAGTTTTGAAAAATCTTCTTCAAGATCATAAGATAACAAGATCTTCCTACATGAGTCTTCATACCAAGAACTATTCTCATCAAACACTACGTCTCTATTCACCAAGAACCCTTTGTTGGTTGGGTTCTATAATTTGTAGCCCTTTTCATTGTTTTCATATCCAATGAATCCACAACTTTTTGCTTTTCAATCCATCTTCCCTTTGAAATGTGAAGGAACATGAGCATAAGCAATACATCCAAGGCCTTTGTCAACATGTCTGCACATTGTTGATGAGTTGACACATATGATAGCAAAATTTCCTCTCTCACAATATTCTCTCTTACATAGTGATAATGTAATTCAATATGTCTAGTCCTTGCATGGAAAATTGGATTGGCACACAAGTGAATGGAACTCATGTCACCAAAAATACTTAGAGTTCCAATCTCGAATCCAAGATCAATAAATAGTGTCTTCATCCACATTGCTTCTTGAGTAGCTATAACAAGGCCTCTCTATTCAACTTTTGTAGAAGAGAGAGAATTTGTAGGTTGCTTCTTACATGACCATGAAACAAGTTTTGATCCTGCAAAAGTAAGGTATCCCGAGGTTCTCCTTCTATCTTCCCTAGAGCTAGCCTAATATGCATGAAAGAACAACTTTAGACTTAAGTCAAATGCATAAGTGTAAAATAACCCTTCATTTATGGTCCCTTTGAGATATCTAAGTATCCTCTTGGCAGCTTCCATGTGAGGCTTCCTAGGTGTGTGCATAAATTTACTTAGCACACTTACACTATAGCATATATCTACTCTTGTTAATGTGGCATAGTTCAAACTGCCCACAAGGCTTTTGACAACCTATGATATCTTCCATGAGTTCACCTTCATGTGAGCTCAATTTGTGATTAACTTTTATTGGAGTACCTCCAATCTAACAATCTTGCATCTTAAATTTTGTCAACATGTCTCTAATATACTTCCTTTGAGTGACGAATAAACCATGATTTTTGTAGACTACTTCCAATCCTAGGAAGTATCTAGGTGAACCTATGTCACTTATCTTCAAATCCTCTCTCATCTTATCCTTGATCCCCTTCATTCCATCTGCATTATTTTCTATAAGTATAATATCATCCACATACACACATAAGTAGATGACTTCAGAAGTTACTGTACTCTTTTTGATAAAGAGTGATGGATCTACCTTACTAAATTGAAATCCTTTGTCTTGCAAAAGTGAAACAAGATTGTGATTCCATGATTTTGGAGCTTGTGTGAGTCCATGCAGAGCTTTACAAACTTTACACACATAATAACAATGAACTTGATTTTCAAAACTTGGTTGAGCCATATGCACCTCTTTTGTTATCCAACCATTAAGAAATGCATTTTTTATATCCAGTTGAAGTATCTTTCAATTCTTTGAAGAAGCACTACTAAGTAGTACCCTAATTGTAGGCATCTTCTCCATAGAAGGAAAAGTTTCTTCATAATCAATTCCTTGTGTTTGTGTGAAGCCCTTTCCCAAAAGCCTTGCCTTTTAGATATTAATGGTACCATTAGAATTCTTCTTTAGTTTGTAAATCCATCTTGAACCTATTACTTTCATTGATGAAGTCTTGCGATCCAATTCCCAAGTGTGGGTTTCCTTAAGTGCTTCAATTTCCTCTTCCATTGCATACTTCCATTCTGATTTCACCTTTGCTTCCTCAAATATTGAGGGTTCCTTTTGATTTATGTCCTGTGCTATATAAATTAAATGCTTAATAACTAGGGAAGTATCAAACCCATAGCTCTCTGGCTTTCTTTTCTCCCTCAAGACCTTCTTAGGCCATGATGTGATGATTTTGCTTCTTGTCCAAGCTTTTGCACTTTAGCTTTACCTTTAGGCTTCCATATTTTGAGTCTTTCAATCTAAGATGCTTCATCATCTTTTGAGGTATCTTGCTCTTCAATTTTAGTAGGGTTATCCTTGACAAGATTTAGAAAATCTTCTTCAAGATCATAAGGTAACTTGATCTTCCCACATGAGTCTTCATACCAAGAATTATTCTCATCAAACACTACGTCTCTACTCACCAAAAACCCTTTTTTGGTTGGGTTGTATAATTTGTAGCCCTTTTGATTGTTTTCATATCCAATGAATACACACCTTTCTGATTTTGGATCCATCTTCCTTTTCACCACTTAAGGAACATGAGCATATGCAATACATCCAAGGCCTTTGTCAACATGTTTGCACGTTGTTGATGAGCTAAGACATATGATAGCTGAATTTCGTTGCTTACACTCTTCCCTCTTACATAGTGATAATGTACTTCAATATGTTTAATCCTTGCATGGAAAATTGGACTGGCAGCCAAGTGAATGGAATATTTTCACCTAAAATACTTGGACTTCCAATGTCCAATCCAAGATCTATAAATAGTGCCTTCATCCACATTGTTTCTTGAGTAGCTATAGCAAGGCCTCTAGATTCAGCTTCTGTAGAAGAGTGAGCATCTGTAGGTTGATTCTTAGATGACCATGAAACAAGTTTTTATCCTAAAAAAGTAGGTTATCCTCAGGTACTCCTTTTGTCTTCCTTGGAGCCATCTCAGTCTGCATCAAAGTACAACTTTAGACTTAAGTCAGATGCATAAGGATAATATAAACCTTCATTTATGGTACCTTTGAGATATCTAAGTATCCTCTTGGTGCATAAATTGACTTAGCACACTTACACTATAGCATATATCTACTCTTGTTGATGTGGCATAGTTCAGACTGCCCACAAGGCTTAGATAACCTTTGATATCTTCTATGTGTTCACCATCATGTTGTCAATTTGTGATTAACTTCCATTGGAGTACCTATACTCTTACAATCTTGCATCTTGAATTTTGTTAACATGTCTTTAATATACTTCCTTTGAGTGAGGAATAAACAATGATCTTTGTAGAATACTTCGAATCCTATGAAGTATGTAGGTGAACCTAGGCTACTTATCTTGAACTCCTCTCTCATTTGATCCTTGATCTTCTTCATTCTATTTGCATTATTTTTTGTAAGTATAATATCATCCATATTTTGAGTCTTTCAATTTAAGATGCTTCATCATCTTCTAAGGTATCCTGCTCTTCAATTTTAGCACGCCTATCCTTGGCAAGTTTTGGAAAATCTTGTCCAACATCATAAGGTAACTTGATCTTCCTGCATGAGTCTTTATACCAAGAACTATTCTCATCAAACACTACATCTCTACTCACCAAGAACCCTTTTCTGGTTGGGTTGTATAATGTGTAGCCCTTTTGATTGTTTTCATATCCAATGAATACACACCTTTTTGCTTTTGGATCCATCTTCCCTTTGACCTATGAAGGACCATGAGCATAAGTAATACATCCAAAAATCTTACAATGATCCAAGCTCGGTCTTCTTCCATTCCATGCCTCATATGGTGTCATACCATCAAGTGACTTTGATGGAAACCTATTGATCGGATAGGTGGCTGTGGATACAACCTCAACCCATAAATAATTAGGTAAGTGTTTTTCATTTAGAATAGGCCTTGCAACTTCAACAATTGTCCTGTTTCTTCTCTCTACCACTCTGTTTTGCTCTAGAGTGTGCTTTATAGTAACTTCTCTTTTGATTCCCATTTCTTGAAGGAAGGAATCAAATTCATGGGAGAAGTATTCTCCCCCTCTATCTAATCTTTGCTTTTGTAGTATTTTACTTGTTTGGCTCTCCAAAACAGCTAAATACTTTTTGACGCATGAAAAGACTTCATCCTTGTGCTTCATCAAGTATAGGATGGTCCATCTACTGCAATCATCAATAAAAGAAACATAGTACCTTGATCCAGATATTGAAGCATCCTTTCTAGGTCCCCATACATCAATGTTATCCAATTCCAAGAGTTCTCCATGTATATATCCTTTCTTCATGAATGGTAACCTGTGAGACTTTCCAAATTGACATGCACTAAACTTATAAATCATGTGTTGCTTTGACAAATTAGGAAGTCCAAGTACACTTTGGTCCTTACAAATTTGTTTTAATGGTCTTTCATCAATATGTGCTAACCTCTTGTGCCATATTTTCAATTCTATGAGCGTCTAACTACCACAATTAAAGAAAGCAATGTTCCTTGTGTCTTGTAGTTCAAATGTGAATAATCTACCTATCTTTTCACCCTTTGCAATCCTCCTAAATCCTTGACAAAGATCTTCAAAAAATGCTCCTCCTTTTGTGAATCTAACTTGTCAGCTTTTCTCCACAATTTGCCCTATACTAATCATGTTTTTTGTGATGGTAGGGACATAGGGACCTTGCTAAGTAAGTTGATGTTTCCGTCCGGTGCTTTTACATTTCCTATCTTCTCCACAACGTGCCTTGTATCATCACCTGTTTAAACTTCATGCTTGTTCCTTGGATCTTCTAAATCTGAAAGGAGGGCCATATTTCTTGCCACATGATTGGAACAACCTGAATCTATGTAGAAAACATGCTCATCAGATTTACCTTGAGGCATTGCCATATTCATGATTAGCAATGAGTCTTCTTGATTTGAGTCCTCTATGTAATTATTAAAGTCTCTTCTTCCTCTATAGCCTCCTTGATAGCTTGAATTATTATAAATTATTGAATCTTCCCCTTGAGTAGCCATAACCTCCTCTATTATATCCCCTACCTCTTTGATTCTTGGAGTTCCTAGAGCAATTTTTAATTGTATGATTAGTTAATCCACAAATATAATAGGGATTAGAGTCTTGGGATTTCCCCCCTACCTTGTGTTCCTCCTCTTCCTCTACCTCTACCATGTCTTCCTTTACCCACATAGTTAGCTTGATGTATACCTGCTTTATCATCCACATTCTTTACTCTTCCTTTGTTATCTTTGGCCTTGCTTTTATCACTGTACATAGAAGAAGATTGATTACCTTTGGAGCCTTCTCCATTCTTCATAAGTTTAGCCTCTTGAGTGAGTAGTTACCCATTTATAGGTGAATTGAAGTCTGGTACATGCATATCCATGTATAGGTCCATTGTTGTGGTGTGCTTCCCACTTGGCATCTACCTTCAGGCCATTGATGACTTGCCTTCCAATTTGTTCTTCATCTATCACCTCGTGAATGCTTCCTAACTAATCACCAATGTCCTTGATCTTTGTGAGAAAGTCAATCACATTTTTTTTGGGAGCTTCCTTGAGAGTTTTAAAATCCAATCCTTGAAACTTCTTAATTGATGAAGGAAATCCATATGCCATGTTGTCCAACCTTTCCGTGATATATATATATATATATATATATATATATATATATATATATATATATATATATATATATATATATATATATATATATATATATATATATATATATATATATATATATATTTCCCTCTATAAGTGAAATGGGGTTTATGAATGAGCACTCATGACTTCAAGAGTAAAGTGAGTTGTGTTTAGAGAGTTGAATATGACTTTGTAAACCTGCAATCGACTTCAGTAAAATTAAAGATAGTGTTCTGCGAGAAGAATCACCTTCAGTATTTTACTCAGTGCTTTTTCAATGATCAAAATTGACCATAGGGATCTAGAGAGATGTAAATAGAAAGCAAAGCTACCTATTGGAAGTTATTTCATAAGAAATGAATGACTATACTAAGAGAAATTAATTTAGCAAGTCACATAGGAAATCCTGACTTTATAGGAGAGAGAATATGCAAAGACATAGGCAACTTCTAACATATATTTCTCACAAATGAGAAATTCAAATACAAAAAAACTTTCAAGGTTATAGTACGCTTAGAGAACTAACATTACCAAGTTGAATCATTGAAAATGATGCACCATGCTCTGAGAATTCATCTTTGAAATCTAACTCAAAAATTGGGATTTATGAGAGTTAATAATTCCCTCACATAGGCATTAAGATATGGTCTTGAGGTCACACTCTGATATGGCAGGAAGCTCACCAAAT
The DNA here is from genome assembly GCA_020310875.1 of Ceratopteris richardii. NCBI lineage: Eukaryota > Viridiplantae > Streptophyta > Polypodiopsida > Polypodiales > Pteridaceae > Ceratopteris > Ceratopteris richardii. Next base: position 106,046,073 of record CM035425.1, on the reverse strand, counting down.
GTGTGTTCAAATCGTCCGACTAAATCACATGTATATATAGCAGTGATTGAAGCCAAGATTTGAATTTAAAATCTTGCTCACCTAAATCAGTTTTCCTAATACTTAGTGATTGAATCTCAACTAACTTAGTCATGAATTCTGAGCTTTCCTTTTCATCCTCATCAAGTGGATTCAACCACTTTTGAGTCTTCAACGATTACATAAGGCAAATGCTCAAAGGGTGACAAGGGTTAGTCCATAAGTGAACTCCTCATGTCTTCAATACTTACTTGAATTCTAGCATACGTTTTTATGATATTTGGAGACTCAATCCAATACTTTGACTTGCCATGTACTTGTTCCAACAACTCCCCCTAAAAGCTTGAGTTTTTCACTCTTCCAAGATTACCTGCAAACCAATCATAGATTTAAATTTGTTGAGTTTAGTACCATCCAAGGCCTTTGTCAGCATGTCTGCACATTGGTGATGAGTTGACACATATGATAGCTAAATTTCCTTGCTCATAATCTTCTCTCTTACGTAGTGATAATGTACTTCAAAATGTTTAGTTCTTGCATGGAAAATTGGATTGGTAGCTTAGTGAATGGAACTCATGTTCTCACCAAAAATACTCGGAGTTCCAATCTCCAATCCATGATCTATAAATAGTGTCTTCATCCATATTGCTTCTTGAGTAGCTATAGAAAGGCCTCTTTATTCAGCTTGTGTAAAAGAGAGAGGATTTGTGAGTTGCTTCTTATATGACCATGAAAAAAGTTTTGATCCTGCAAAAGTAAGGTATCCTGAGGTACTCCTTTGCATCAAAGAACAACTTTAGATGCAAGTTAGATGCATAAGAGTAATATAGCCTTTCATTTATGGTCCCTTTGAGATATCCGAATATCCTCTTGGCAGGTTTCATGTGAGGTTTCTTGGCTATGTTCATAAATTGAATTAGCACACTTACACTATAGCATATATCTACTACTATTAATATGGCATAGTTCAAACTCCCACAAGGCTTTCATAACCTGTGATATCTTCTATGAATTAACCTTCATGTGAGCACAGTTTGTGATTAACTTCCATTGGAGTACCTGCAATCTTACAATCTTGCATCTTGAATTTTGTCAACATGTCTTTAATATACTTCCTTTGAGTGAGGAATAAACCATGATCTTTGTGGAATACTTCCAATCCTAGGAAGTATGTAGGTAAACCTACGTCACTTATCTTGAACTACTCTCTCATCTGATCCTTGATCTTCTTCATTCCATCTGCATTATTTCTTGTAAGTATAATATCATCCACATACACACATAAGTAGATGACTTCAAAATTACTCTTTTTGATGAAGAGTGATGGATCTCCATTGCTAGATTGAAATCCTTTGTCCTCCAAATGAAACTAGCTTGTGATTCCAAGCTCTTGTAGCTTCTTTGAGTCCACATAGAGCTTTATTATGTTTACACACATAATCAGGATGAACTTGATTCTCAAAACTAGGTGGTTGAGCCATATACAACTCTGTTGTTATCCAACTATTAAGAAATGCCTTTTTTACATCCAATTGAAGTATCTTCCAATTCTTGGGAAAAGCAATACTAAGTAGCACCCTAATTGTAGGCATCTGTGCCACAATCGATTCCCTGAATTTGTGCAAAGCCCTTTGCCACAAGCCTTGCCTTATACCTGTTAATGCTACCATCAGAATTCTTCTTTAGTTTGTAAATCCATCTTGAACCTATTACTTTCATTGATGAAGTCTTGGGAGCCAATTCCCAAGTATATTTTTCCTTAAGTGCTTCAATTTCCTTTTCCTTTGCATTCATCGATTCCGATTTCTCCTTTGCTTCCTCAAACATTGAAGGCGCCTTTTGATTTATGTCTTGTGCTATATAGATTGAATGCTTAATAACTAGGGAAGTATCAAACCCATAGCTCTCTGGTTTTCTCTTCTCCCTCCTGGACCTTCTTAGGTCATGATGTGATGATTCTGCTTCTTGTCCAAGCTCCTCCACTTTAGCTTTACCTTTAGGCTTCCATCTTTTGAGTCTTTGAATCTAAGATGCATCAACATCTTTTGAGGTATCTTGCTCTTCAATTTTAGTAGGGTTATCCTTGACACATTTTGGAAACTCTTCTTCAAAATCATAAGGTAACTTGATCTTCCTACATGAGTCTTCATACCAAGAACTATTCTCATCAAACACTACGTCTCCACTCACCCAAGAACCCTCAGTTGCATGGGTTGTATAATTTGTAGCCCTTTTGATTGTTTTCATATCCAATGGATACACACCTTTCTGCTTTTGGATCCATCTTCCCTTTGACTTGTGACGGAACATGAGCATAAACAATACATCCAAGGCCTTTGTCAACATGTCTGCTTATTGTTGATGAGTTGACACATATGATAGCTAAATTTCATTGCTCACAATCTTCTCTCTTACATAGTGATAATGTACTTCAATATGTTTAGTCCTTGCATGGAAAATTGGATTGGCAGCCAAGTGAATGGAACTTATATTGTCACCAAAAATACTTCAAGTTCCAATCTCCAATCGAAGATGCATAAATAGTGTCTTCATCCACATTGCTTCTTAAGTAGCTATAGCAAGGCCTCTATATTCAGCTTTTGTAGAAGAGAGAGCATTTGTAGGTTGCTTCTTAGATGACCATGAAACAAGTTTTGATCCTACAATAGTACGGTATCGCAAGGTACTCCTTTTGTCTTCCTTAGAGCCAACCCAATTTGCATCAAAGAACAACTTTAGGCTTAAATCTTGGGTGTGTGCATAAATTGACCTAGCACACTTACACTATAGCATATATCTACTCTTGTTAATGTGGCATAGTTTAAAATACCCACAAGGCTTTGATAACCTAAGATATCTTCTATGCGTTCACCTTCATGTGAGCTGAATTTGTGATTAACTTCCATTGGAGTACCTGCAATCTTACAATCTTACATCTTGAATTTTGTCAACATGTCTTTAATGTACTTCATTTGAGTGAGGAAGGAACCATGATCTTTGTAGACTACCTTCAATCCTACGAAATATGTAGGTGAATCTAGGTCACTTATCTTGAACTCCTCTCTCATCTAATCCTTAATCTTCTTCATTCCATTTGCATTATTTCCTGTAAGTATAATATCATCCATATACACACATAAGTAGATGACTTCAGAATTACTCTTTTTGATGAAGAGTGATGGATCTTCCTTGGTAGATTGAAATCCTTTGTCCTCCAAAAATGGAACAAGCCTGTGATTCCAAGCTCTTGGAGCTTGTTTGAGGCCATATAGAGCTTTATTAAGTTTACATACATAATCGGGATGAGCTTGACTATCAAAACTAGGTGGTTGCGCCACATACACCTCTTTTGTTATCCAACCATTAAGAAATGCATTTTTTATATCCAATTGAAGTATCTTCCAATTCTTGAAAGAAGCAATGCTAAGTAGTACCCTAATTTTAGGAATGTTTGCCAGAGGAGTGAAAGTTTCTTCATAATTAATCCCCAGATTTTGTGCGAAGCCCTTTTCCATAAGCCTTTCCTTATAGCTTTTATTGGTACCATCAAAATTCTTGTTTAGTTTGTAAATCCATGTTGAACCATTAATTTCATTGATGAAGTCTTGATTCCCAAGCATTGTTTTCCTTAAGTGCTTTAATTTCGTCTTTCGTTACATGCTTCCATTCTGATTTCTCCTTTGCTTCCTCAAATCTTGAGGGTTCCTTTTGATTTATGTCCTGTGCTATATAGATTGAATGCTTAATAACTAGAGAAGTATCAAATCAATATCTCTCTAGTTTTCTTTTCTCCCTCATGGACCTTCTTAAGCCACGATGTGATGATTCTGCTTCGTGTCCAAGCTCCTGCACTTTAGCCTTACCTTTAGACTTTCATATTTTGAGACTTAAAATCTAAGCTATTTCATCATCTTCTGAGGTATCTTACTCTTCAATTTTGGTAGGGTTATCCTTGACAAGTTTTGGAAAATCTTATTCAATATCATAAGGTAACTTGATCTTCCTACATGAGTTATCATACGACGAATTATCCTCATCAAACACTACATCTCTACTCACAAAGAACCCTTTGTTGGTTGGGTTGTATAATCTATATCTCTTTTGATTGTTCTCATATCCAATGAATATGCGCCTTTCTGCTTTTGGATCCATTTTCCCTTTGACCTCTGAAGGAACATGAGCAGAAGGAATACATCAAAGGCCTTTGTCAACATGTCAGCACATTCTTGATGAGTTGAGACATATGATAACTGAATTTCCTTGCTCAAAATCTTCTCCCTTACATAGTTATAATGTACTTCAATATGTTTAGTTCTTGCATGGAGAATTGGATTGGCAGCCAAGTGAATGGAACTCATGTTGTCACCAAAAATACTTGGAGTTCCAATCTGCACACCAAGACCTATAAAGAGTGTCCTCATCTGCCACGAGCTGACATTGGTTTTGTATAAAGCTAACATTGTGCATCATGCGGTATGTTGGGTCGATAGACGAGTGGGTTAAACTTGGTCCAGTGGATGGGTCCATAAGTCGCATCCGATTTCATCATAGGCTGACTTGCGTAAATAAAAGAATAAATGAATAAAAATAAAAGCAAAAACCAAAAGAGCTGAGCTGGGATGAAGCATGAAAGAAATGAAAAATTTTTTAAAATGAAAAAAAATAAGAAAAGCCTTATGGGGGTTTGGATAGTGAGAGATCAATAGGGAAGCAAGATTGTAATTTCATAAATCAAGTTAGTAAGGATTGGTACATGCATGTGCTTAGGATAGGTTGCTAGATTTGACCAGGTCAAGTAAAGAGAAGAGCTAAGAAGTTTTCAATTCATTCATATGACTGCTAGTTTGATTGTATTACTATAGGTTGTATGTGATGCTTGTATCTACCTCTTTCTCTAATTTTATGTCAAGTTTAATTCATTTTTAAAGTTCATGTATCTAGTTAAATTTTCTTCAAGTTGAATTTTATCCATCCATGACTATTTGATGCTTGTTTGTATTTATTGATATGTATGCAAGTTGGTGCCTCTAGAGGATGCATACATCCTGAGGGGACAGATGTGATCACCATTTGAAACTCGGGCTAGCAAAATGATTTAAAGGTAGTTCTTTAACAAGATGCTAAGAAGCCAATGATGAATGAAGGAATTGTATCTCTCATTTGTGAAAGTTTTTGTATATAGAGGTCTATTTATATGTGTAAGAAAAGAAAAAGAAAACTTAGCAGGTGGCTTTGGAAGAGGACAGGAAAAGAGACAGAGATTGGAGGGATTTTTTTGTAGAAAGGGGAGGTTGATCTCAGTTCTCTAAGTGGGGTAATACTCCATACATTTAGACAGATTTCTGATCTACAATAGGAAGGGAGGAGCATACAAAAATCTAGTAGTGGAGGAATCAGACACTCAAGTCAGAGCTTGTATTTATCTGTCTAAGTTGTGCTACTCAGGTGGGAGATCGACCATAGAGAAAAGAGCATATGGATATGGGAAACAGGTACTCAGTTGTTCCGTCTGATAGCAACAAATATTAAAAACTATGAAAGATTAGTGAAGATGCTATTATACTCACATGAGGAACGTCAAGTTTCGAATAATAATTAGGAACAATGGCATTAAGGTGCTGATTTGAAGAGCAAAGGGATTGTTTGAGGAACAAAGGATGCTAACTGAGAAAAAATAGGAAGCAATCACAGTCACAGAAAAGGAATATGGCCTTGGAATTTCTTGTTATGTAATGATGAAAAACTTGTATTCATAAGCACTAAGAGAGATAAGATGAGTAGAAAATAATGAAAAATTATAGACCGAGGCCTTCGGTTCTAAGAGCATGAAGACATGTGAAATAAGGAACATGGTGAAAAGGAGGGAAGAAAACTAGATATGTTTATCATAAAGTGATATCTTTCATTACAAAAAGCACCTTGTCTATTTTGTGTTTTATTGCTTTAATAATTCATCGGTAGTGAACCGATCAAAAGGTGATGAGGCCTCTGATAGTCTTCCATATTTGTTTTAAATGCATTGAGAGATATTTGTAAATTTCTCACTTGATTTTTTAAATCATTAATCCTCTTTTGTGAATCATCAATTGGTATTCCTAATCTAGGATTTGTTAATCCTTCATTATATTATTGTGCTCCCTATGATGATGAATCTAGGCATCATGGTGGCATCCAATGACAATAAATGCTACTTTGATGATCTATCCAAAGACACGAGTGACATCTTGGACATTTTCTCATCTAATATTTGTGCTCCTCTTGACACACTACCAAATTTATCTTCAATATTAATATATGCTGTTCTAAATAGTTGTTCAATGAAATCTTTGTAATTAACTATGTCCATTGATAGAGTGATTTGATCTTCTTTAATTCCATACATGTACTATGAGCACACAAAATCTTCCAAGAACATTTTCCCATGCTTATTTTTCATCTCACTTTTGTACGAATATAAAAACTAGACTAACACATAAAATTGAATCAAAATTGATATTAAAACTTTAAACACTAATCCTATTCATAAAAACAATAATAAAAAATAATTCTCATAAATAAAATAATAGATACTCAAATATATTTTAAGTACACATATAAATTGGTATATCAGTAAGTGTATGGATAGATAAATCAGTAGTATGTATAGAGAAATTATAGAAATATGGATAGGTAGTTAGAAAAGTAGATATATAATTAAATAAAAACTATAATCATCATCTTAAAGTGAATCTATGTAACTAATAAGAAAGTAAGAGTAAAAGAATCATACATTCATAATAGTCTATATAGACTCACTATACTATGTATGAGTCTTGTCACATGAGTGTATATAACTATTGTGATGGTAAGAGTCAAAGAATCACACAATCAGAATAGTTTCTATACACCCTATGACCTTCACTATAATTATGCTCACATGAATCTAAGTGACTATTATAAAAGTAAGAGTCAAAAAATTAGACAATCACAATTGTTCATATACACTCTTTATACTATTGCAAGAGCAGAAATAGAGGTGGTGAAATAATCTCAATAGATCTATCGCTCAGTCTTATACCATTGTGAGATTAAGAATGGATATAGTAAGTCAAACAATCACAGTTGTGATTTACTTTAAATTTATTCGTCAATGTATACAAGAAATACTTTCTCGACTCGAACATGTATACTATTGATGATTAAAAACATAAAAAATAACTATACAAATACAAATCATACATACATAAGAGATGCATATGTGAATCACAAAATATGCATGACACAATAAACATACCAATAAAATAGATAATAAATAAAAAGAAGAGCAATACCAGAATGGTATGGTGAGGAAAGCGCTCTATGAGTGGTATGGTAGTAGTAGAGGTCTATGAAATTGGGAACAAGCATGTTGTCCTCAGGATCGTGGACAGGAGGGTGTACGTAAACTACTTCTCCTAAGGTTCATGCAACAAAATTTCTTTGAAAAGTTTGGTTCAAATATGAAGAATGTGCTATTTTTGTTTTTTAATATGTTCCATGTGCACTGTTGTCTTCCTCATAGTGGGAGTAACTTTCTCAAATTGAAATAGAGCTGAATTGAAATCGTAGTTTTAGTCAAAATTAGAAGAAGCTATGTTTTCCATCAAAGTTTCCTTATCCTCAACAAGGAATGCACAAGTTAACTCTAAGAGATCTTGTTGTAATTTTAGAACGCATGAGATTCTTCAAAAACAAGTGGGGAAAGAAATGGCAAGAGATTGACTTGATGCCACTTCTAAAGATTTGACAAGCATGAGGACACTCCTAGGAAAGAAGGATTGATGGATAAGGATATGAAAAGTGTGACCATCGAAGTATTGTAAATAAAAATAGCTCATTTCTTAAGATGCCACATTAGGTAAAAGATAAGTACATGGACTTTTCGAGATCTAATGTGATTCGCTTTGAAATTGGAATACGAGAACACATGAACGAACTATAGGTTTGCAGCTATGCAACTTAGAGTGATATGATTAATATAAAGGAGATCATCTAGATCCGAGCCACAAATAGCATAGTTTCTTTAAAACCATTCAATGTTGTAAACTTCTTTACAAGCTTTCAAGTCATCCAATAGTTCAACTAAAATTGATATTGTAGTAAAGGAAAAGAAAATGATTTTTCCTACGTGGGCTATATTTATATCTACTCTCTCTTTCTCTCTCTTTCCATCAAAGTCGTTTGTTTCTCCCTCTTAAATACTCATGCATGCTCGTACAATGCAAACATAGCCATCCATACACACATGATCACGTAATTTCATAGTCCGAAATTCATGGCATACATGCTTTCTTTCGCATATAAACTCTCACATTTAATGTTAATATACACATTTTTTTAACGAAAAAAAGATAGATTTCAAGAAAACATAGGTTAATCGTGATGAGAAGAGCGCAGTCAGAACTTCGAGCCGAAGTCTACTCCTTGAGAAGAAGATGGCGACGGACGGACGGTAGCTGCTGATCGCGACGGACGGACGCTGCTGATCGCGACGGACGGACGAGATTTCTTCCTGATGGCTTTGCACTGGAGAACGACCTCTCTGTGACGACGACAATGGCGAAGCTGTTAAAGATTCTAGTCTTGAACACGACTGCGGAGGCAACGGAAGGAAGCAGGCATGGCGGCGAGGCTGCTCTGACGACAGTGCTGCTCTGACGGCTCTAAGGGAGTCGCTGCTGGAGTGCTGGAGTGCTTCGGGGCACGAGCCAACGTTTACCACGGCTTACCACAAAACCCGTCTATCGTGGCATTCTTCAAACCGTCTATCGCGGTTCGCAAAACCGTTTATCGCGGCTTGCCACAAACCCGTCTATCGCGGCCTTAATCGTGGTTTTTTTTCAAACCAGCCTATCGCGGCGCCTTATCCGTCTTTTGCGGCCCATTTCAAAACCATCTATCGCGGCATAATTCAAATCCGCCTATCGTGACGTGTCTTCCTGTTTATCGCGGACATTGGGCTCTATCGCGAGTGGTGTCCTCCTGTCTGTCGTGATTTTGGGCTCTATCGCGGGTGACGTGCCCTGCTGGCAGAGCCTTGACCTGGGGCTGAATCTCGCGCACTTCACGCTCTTGTCTATCGTGGATAAAAGCTCACATGTGCCCACAGCGCTCCGATTGGACTTTGGCATCTATCGCTTGTTTTTGGGGAAGTGGGGACTTCGTGTTTGCTGATCATGTGATGAAAGGTTTTAGAGTTTTTTATTTAGCAAAGCTTTGTAAGTTTTTGTAAAGGGAAAAAAAAGAGAGAAGAAAAAGGAGTTAAAGAAGTAGAAAAAGAAAAAAGAGAAAAAAAAAAAGAAGAAAAGAAAAAAAAAGAGAAAAAAAAAAGAGAGAAAAAAGAGAGAAAAGAAAAAAAAAAAGAAAGAAGAAAAAAAAAAAAAAAAGAAAAAGAGAAAAGATTCGAATAAGTAGAAGCGAGCTCGTGGGATTTTTGGCCTTTTAGTCTTCTCCTTTAAAAGGAGTGTTTGGCTTCGATGTGATCGGAAGGGGGAGTCTTCCTTGCTTGTGGTCTGTTTTCTCTCCTTGTTGAAGGGTTTTGCCTTTGGTTTTTGAATAGTGAAAGTGGTGCAAGCTCCCTTTGGCCATGGATGTGGCTTCATCCTCTCTCGTGAAAAGTAATCGGGCCCCTCCCCCTGGGGAGACCGATTTCCTGGCCGCTCTGCTGGAGGGAGGGTCGTGTGCCACCCCTGGGGCATCCGAAAGGGTTGAATCCCCCATCGTGTCCCTCAGTAGACCCGCAGTTCTGTCTGCTCAGGAGGAGCTCAAGAAAGTGTGCCTCGTTGGCCAAGTGTTTGGCCCTAGGCCCCCGCTCGAAACTGTGCGACAATGGCTTCGAAAAGAGTGGTTCCCTAGAGGACTAATTGTTAGCAAATGTCAGTTCTTACCAGCGAACCACATGCTGCTAGTCTTTGAAAATGAAGAGATGGCGTTCCAAGCCCTAAGCGTTGGCACCTGGCAGCTCGGTCGGGCGACCCTGTGCCTATTCAGATGGTCCCCGGACTTTACTCCCGACAAATCGAAATCGCTTCGGTACCCTCTTTGGGTTGAGCTCCCGAATCTTCCTTACTTCTTGTACAACTTCGTGTGGGACATTGTCTCTCCTATTGGCAAGCCGCTGGCCTCACGCGATGACATTGGTGGTCTCATCTATGAAGGCGCAAGACACTCGTTCAATGCTAGGTGGCACCCCCAAATTTGTGTCGAGGCCGACCTCAGTTCGCCGCTTCCATCAATGATCAAAGTGGACATGGGCGAAGGAGATGTGTGGGAGCAGGACATCATCTACAAGAACCTTCCCAACGCGTGCTTTCGTTGTGGCCAGCAAGGTCACAGGATTAAAGATTGCCCTCTCAGGCAAAAAAACAAGCGCTTTCAAGAAGCCTCCAAAACTGCTCAAGACAACAATGGCGACTTGACCCACTCGACCAAGGAAGGGGAAGGCAAGGGCCTCTTGAACCCACAAACTGATGAAGATGGCTTTACTGAAGTTAGAAGAAGAAGGAAAAGAAGCCCTAGGGCCAACGGTGCGAGAAACAACCTGCCACATACCCCCTATAGCAACTTGTATTGCAATCTAGAAAAGGAGATCAATGAGTTGGACTACCCAGGTGGGAAGCAACTGGAGGTAGACACCTACGACAAAGCCCTAGAGATCCCCGACATTAAAGAAACCCCCCAGGAGGGCTACACTACAAGCAAAGAAGATGGTTTCACCACTAGTAACGAAGACAATATGGACAGTGAAAGTTCCATCATTGGATCGACGATCCCGGAAACGGTGCCGAGCCCGGGGCCCAAGTCTTCCCAGCAAGGGGCGGCCCGCAAAGGAAAACAGCCCATGGAGGTACCCTGGAAAAGCCCTCACAAGATCAGATTTTTAAGTCGGGACCAGATCCCAGCAAAAAAGAAAGATGAAGCCAAGAGAAGGAAGGACAAAGCTCCCTCCCGCAAAGAGAGATTAATACAAAATGATTGTCATCTCGCTAAATGCTAGAGGGCTATCCGACCCCTCAAGAGCGACCATCATTGGTCAATGGCTTCGCGACATTAGCCTAAACCCAGACTTTATATGCATTCAAGAGATCAAAATTGACGGAGAAGACCTACAGAAACGGCTCAGACAGGTCTCATCGAAGCACGTGTGGATCCCAACGAAACACCCGCGGGGGTCCGGAGGAACGGCTATCGGCGTTAAACAACGCTGGTTTGAAAAGCTCGAGAACTTCATTGAAGATGTGGGTCACCGTTGGATCGCTGTTTCTTTCGGTGCCCCTCTTTGTGTTACTATGGTCTCTTTGTACGCCCCTAACGGTGATTTGGAGAGACGGAACACTTGGGCCTCCTTAGACTCGGTTCCCCACAACGTGCTCATTTGTGGTGATTTCAACATGGTGGAGGACCCAATGGACAGATGGATGGGCAAGGGCAGGGTCATCGACAGCCGGGAGAAAGAAACGTGGGACATGACCAAACTGCACTTGGATTTGGTTGAATTCAAAGACTCGAATGGCTTTTCTTGGTCGAATCTCCAAGCGGGCGAGGACCTGAGGAAAGCTAGACTCGACAGATGCTACATTTCTCAAAGTTTTACCCAACAGTGGGGCCTCCCTACCATCACGCAACGCACTGACCTCACCATCTCTGACCACTACCCGATCGTTATCACTTTTCAACCTGCCAACAAGACCCGCAAGGCTCCGTGGTTCCATGCCAACGCGTCCACCTTCTCTCTCCCCTCCGTTCACCAAGAAATTGCCGACGTTTGGAAGGTGGCGTTCGCCTCTGGCTTGGCCCCAGCCAAGTGCTGGAGAAATGCGGTCGACAAGTCTCGTAAGATCATGATCAGAACTAAGAAGATGCTTGAGAATGTGAGGCGGGCTCGGAGGGTGGCTCTCTACCACAGACTCTGGCGGCTCGAGGAGGAGGTGAACAAAGGAAAACATCAAGCTCAGAAAGGTCTCCGAAAAATCAGAGCAGTGTTGAGATACGAGGAAGAAATACAAAGGAAAAACTTGCAAATCTTCTTCAAGGAGTGGTGGGCTGGCAAAGCCGACAAACCCACCAAAGAGATGTGCCGTATCCTTAAAAGGAAACACAACAGAGAAGCGATCCCACTACTGCTTGATCCGCTTGGCAATGTCTGCAATTCGGAAGAAGATAATTTAGGCATCATCGAAGGGCACTTCACGAGACTCCTGGGAACCTCGAATCCCCTCTCCCACCATAGAAGGGACTGTATGGCTGCCATCTCTAGGGTTTCCCCCCGGAGGATTCCACCCAACCTTCTCTCTCTGCTTCATGCTCCGATATCTGAATCAGAAATCATTGAGGTCATTGATGCCCTCCCTCTCGGTAAAAGCCCGGGACCCGACGGACTCACTAACGAGTTCTTTAAATCCTTCAAGCTGGTGGTTGCCACCCCTCTTCGGTTGGTCTGGCAAGAAGCGCTAAAGTTTGGTGCTCTTCCGTCTTGCCTAAACAATGGAATTATCAAGTTGATTCACAAGAAGGGGGAGAAGAACAGAATCGAGAACTGGCGACCTATCACGATGCTCCAAACTGGATACAAGATCATCGCCAAAGTCATCGCCAACAGACTCTCGTGCCACCTGAGATCTTGGCTTAGTGAGGACCAAAAAGGTTTCATCAAAGGAAGGTCTATCCTGGAAACCATTATGGATATTTGGGAAGGCATTCAATTTGCAAATGAGTCTAACCAAGATGTGGTCTTCCTCAAGATCGATTTTGACAAAGCCTACGACAGGCTAGAATGGGACTATATTCTACAGTCGCTCCTTGATCTCGGATGTAGTCAGAAATTCACCAAGATGATCGCGACCCTTCTCGGAAACGCAACGACCCAAATTAACGTTAACGGCAAACTTTCGAAAGCAATCCACCTTAAAAGGTCTATTAGACAAGGGTGCCCTCTGGCCCCCCTTCTCTTTGCTGTCGCCACTGAGGGGCTGAGCAGACTGGTGACACATCATGTGGAGGCTGGCAATATCAAAGGCCTCCGACTGCCTCGCGACCACGGGCAAATCATCATGAGACTCTTTGCCGATGATATGAACGCGTTCGTTCACAACGATAATACGAGCCTGGAGACCTTCTGGAGGTGTCTTGCTACCTTCTGTGATGCCTCTGGATCCAAAATCAACCACTCTAAGACCGCCTTCAGGGCTATAGTGGGACAGCACCCTAGCCTTCTCATTGATCATGGCTGTCAAATCATTCCGCAGGGCCAAATCTTTCGCCTTCTTGGAATCCCCTTGGGGTTTGGCGTCTCTATGGAACAGCGTTGGAGTTGGGTGATGGCCAAACTGGAAAACAAGCTCAACTATTGGAGAGGTATGCAAATCAATCTCGCTGGACGTGCGATGGTTATCAACACGTTCCTCCTCTCTTCTACCATCTATTTCCTTTCTTGCTGGAGACCGAACGAGCAAGGCCTGTCCAAACTGAATAGTATTTGTAGAAACTTTCTTTGGACGGGCGATCATAACAGAAGGGGGGTACCAAAAATCAAATGGACCATCTGCACCAGCCCTAGAGATAGTGGGGGGCTGGGTATCCTAGACATTGGGTGTATGGCCAACAAACTGGCGGCCAAATGGATGATCAAGGCTTGGTGCAATAGGGAGGCCTCGTGGGCCAAGCTGATCTTCAGAAACAAGCATGAGTTGGCCCTCATGGGGCACCCAAACTAGAAGAATCTAGACATCATGACCCTGCTATTCTCCCCGATCCCCGTCTTCCCGAAAGGCTCCAATCTCGTGTGCTCCCTTTGGAAGGGCTGGAACAAAGTCAAAAGCTTCACAAGAGTTAGTGAAGACTGGAAGTGGGCGGCCGGAATCAGACAAAACGACTCTATCTGGTTTCCGATACATGGCATCAGGAGGGTGGAATCGTGGAACATTCAAAATGCCAAGAAGTTATGGAACAAAGGATTCAAAAAATGGAAACACCTCTGGAAACATGACACCAACAGCTGGATCAACTACGAGGATATCGACCCTCGCATAAACATCTCCTACGAAGAGTGGAACACCTTACAAAGCAGATGCCTCGCCTGGGATCGTCACAAAACTCGCCTTCTCATGGGACATGATACTCCGAACGCGCGTGGTCTCAAATGGCACAATGGAAATAGCCTACTCAAAATCCCGAACATGAAAGAAACGGACGACCTCCAGATCCGCCTCAACAAGAAGTGGTGCCTGTGTTGGACGCGGCTTAGGTGGGACATGAAATTCATGGGTATCTGGCACCCACTTATAGAGGTTAAGAAGTCTGTCCTCCTATGGCAAATTCTTCATCGAGGAATTTGGACTAACCATAAAGCAAGCAAAACTTGTGGGATCCCCCCGTGGTGCAAACGCTGCCACCGTGCAATCGAAGATGTCCCACACATCTTCCTTACTTGCCCCAACTCCCACAGAATCTCGCAGACGGTTGGACTGAAAATCAGAATTCAGAAACAGCTTAGTTGGATACAAGTCCTTTTGGGAGAAGCGATTGGTTGCTCTGCGGCTCTCTGGAACGCTATCAGAGGGGAAGTCCTGTGGAAAATCTGGCGGGAGCGGTGTGCTCTCAACTTCGGCGACCCCCCCAGGGAGTGGTCGATTGAAAAATCACTATTCCTCCTTGGCAAAAGGATTGTCAACAGTAAGAAGTCCCCCCCCTTCAGGCACCATCAAGTCCTCCTTTTGACCAACAACAAGCTCAAACCCAAGTGGGTCCCGCATGAGGGCGAAGAGAGGGTGATCAACCTTCTTTGTAAAGCAACCTAGGAATCATTCTTGCTTCCCCTGCTTTGTGGGATATGGGGGGTCCCGTGGGCACTAGTCCCCTTCCATTGTACCTTTGTTTCTTAATTTAATTCAAGTCCGGGAGAGTAGGCTATTGCCGAACTTCCTTTATATTAAAAAAAACGAGAAAAAAATACATTTAAATGTAAGAAACACTGTACATATGTCCTACGCAATTAACATTTCAAAATCACTTTTTGCATTTAAACATTTGAAATATATCTATGAAATTGAGAAGTATGAGAAAAAAAATACCAATTATGATGGTAGATTGTCCTTACATAGTGCCTTTGGAAATGATTTCAAGAAACTTTAGCAATCGAATTCCGAGTGGAACACAAACTTCCATGTAATTATCATCAAAGTGTACTTTTAGTATGTCCTCTTTCATAGCAGCAAAAGCCCATTTTTAATAGTGTCAAATCATCTTCATTGAATTGAGTCATCTGCTATGGTGTCGGATCTTGTAATTGATTCCATAAACTATATAGATTATATCCCAAGTAGTATTGAAATACATATTATCATGTCCTGGGAAGTACATGTACTGGGATCTCTCCATACTTTTATATTTCCCTTATTTGCATAGCCTAGTATGCATTGAACCTGCTGACATCCAAATTCCTTGATGAGTTCATCTACACATGTCCTTGTAGATTTCGCTGACTTGAAGTTGTAAATCGCAAATCCTTTGCATTTTTACTGCCTCTTTTGAAAAAACATCCTAAATATCTTTTCTCAGTATCACCATACGCACAGAAAAGAACTCGAGAACCGTGTTCCCCTGTGTAATCTTTAACAACTTTCCAACATGTATTTTGTGAAAGAAAACTATTCTTAGGGAATGTCAGAAATGTGTAATTTTTAGGAGCTATTCTTTTTTTTAATATAAAGGAAGTTCGGCAATAGCCTACTCTCCCGGACTTGAATTAAATTAAGAAACAAAGGTACAATAGAAGGGGACTAGTGCCCACGGGACCCCCCAAATCCCACAAAGCAGGGGAAGCTTGATTGAATCCTAGGTTGCATTACAGAGGAGGTTAATCACCCTCTCATCGCCCTCATGCGGGGCCCACTTGGGTTTGAGCTTGTTGTTGATCAAAAGGAGAACTTGATGGGGTCTAAAGGGGGGGGACTTCTTACTGTTAACGATCTGTTTGCCCAGGAGGAATAGTGATTTCTCAATCGACCACTCCCTGGGGGGATCGCCGAAGTTGAGAGCACACCTCTCCCGCCAAATTTTCCATAGGACTTCCCCTCTGATGGCGTTCCAGAGTGTCGCAGAGCAGCCGATCGCTTCTCCCAAAAGGACTTGTTTCCAACTAAGCTGTTTTTGAAGTCTGATTTTCATTCCAACCGTCTGCCAGATTCTGTAGGAGTTGGGGCAAGTAAGGAAGATGTGTGGGACATCTTCGATAGCACGGTGGCAACGTTTGCACCAAGGAGGGATCCCACAAAGTTTGCTAGCCTTATGGTTGGTCCAAATTCCTCGATGAAGAATTTGCCATAAGAGGACAGACTTCTTAATCTCAATAAGGGGGTGCCAGATACCCATGAATTTCATGTCCCACCGAAGCCGCGCCCAAGACAGGCACCACTTCTTGTTGAGGCTGATCTGGAGGTCAGCCGTTTCTTTGATGTTCGGGATTTTGAGTAGGCTATTTCTGTTGTGCCATTTGAGACCAAGCGAGTTCGGTGTGTCGTGTCCCATGAGAAGGCGCGTCTTGTGACGATCCCAAGCGAGGCATCTGCTTTGCAAAGTGTTCCATTCTTCGTAGGAGATGTTTATGCGAGGGTCAATATCCTCGAAGTTGATCCAGTTGTTGGTGTCTTGTTTCCAGAGGTGTTTCCATTTTTTGAATCCTTTGTTCCATAGCTTCTTGGCATTTTGAATGTTCCACGACTCCACACTCCGGATGCCATGTATCGGAAACCAGATAGAGTCGTTTTGTCTGATTCCGGCCGCCCACTTCCAGTCCTCACTAATTCTTGTGAAGCTTTTGACTTTATTCCAGCCCTTCCAAAGGGAGCACACGAGATTGGAGCCTTTCGGGAAGACGAGGATCGGGGAGAAAAGCAGGGTCATGATGTCAAGATTCTTCCAGTTCGGGAACCCCGTGAGGGCCAACTCATTCTTGTTTCTGAAGATCAGCTTGGCCCACGAGGCCTCCCTATTGCACCAAGCCCTAATCATCCATTTGGCTGCCAGTTTGTTAGCCATACACCCAATGTCCAGGATACCAAGCCCCCTGCTATCTCTAGGGCTAGTGCAGATGGCCCATTTGATTTTAGGCACCCCCCTTCTGTTATGATCGCCCGTCCAAAGAAAGTTTCTACAAATACTATTCAGTTTGGACAGGCCTTGCTCATTCGGTCTCCAACAAGAAAGGAAATAGATGGTAGAAGAGAGGAGGAACGTGTTGATAACCATCGCACGCCCAACGAGATTGATTTGCATACCTCTCCAATAGTTAAGTTTGTTTTCGAGTTTAGCCAACACCCAGTTCCATCGCTGCTCCATAGAGACGCCAAACCCCAAGGGGATTCCAAGAAGTCGAAGGATTTGGCCCTGTGGAATGATTTGACAGCCATGATCAGTGAGAAGGCCAGGATGCTGTCCCACAATAGCCCTGAAGGCGGTCTTGGAGTGGTTGATTTTGGATCCAGAGGCATCACAAAAGGTAGCAAGGCACCTCCAGAAAGTCTCCAGGCTGGTATTATCATTGTGGACGAACGCGTTCATATCATCAGCAAAAAGTCTCATGATGATTTGACTGTGGTCGTGAGGCAGTCGGAGGCCTTTGATATTGCCAGCCTCCACATGATGAGCCACAAGTCTGCTCAGCCCCTCAGTGGCGATGGCAAAAAGAAGGGGGGCCAGAGGGCATCCTTGTCTAATCGATCTTTTAGGATCTATTCTTAGGGAATGTCAGAAATGTGGCATTTATTCATGTGCCCTTCTAAATGATGTGGGGTTCTGTCAATGGTTGAATGCAGCCATCTCTAAGCTTGGACATAACAAATCCAGATTCCTTGTTTTAGTTTGTCCTCTTCTTCGAATAATGATGCCATTAGAGATTGGTCTATTATTCCTCACATAATGCTGAAAGACATGACTTTCGGAGTTTCAGCTGATACCTCCATAACAGAGTTCCCGATGATGGTTTGATGTCAATAGCACTTCTTCATCTTCAATGAATTCCTGTCAATCTGTCTATAGTGTTTAGATTTTCCTCCTAATATTCTGCACAAGATGATGGTGGAACTCTGAAATTCATCTCTTTTGGTTATCACGCTTCTTGAAGCTATTACCAGGTGTGCTAAGAACAAACATTCAATGTATAACAGAATGTGCAATCCCTGTCTATTTAATAGATAGAGCCACTTTTTGCAATTGAATATGACCAAAGAATTCAAAGTACATCATTTTCTTCATGATGAATATCATCATCTATTCCAGGTACCATGTCATCTATTTCTTCCATGTCTTGGTTAGAGCATGTAATAAATGCATATTACAAAAAATGTATACCAAATCATTGGCACATGATACACATAAGGTATTTCTTCTTTTTGAATGAAGAAAATCATATGCGCTCCAATTATGTTAACAACTATTGCTTGAAGTTTTTATTGAAAGCACTCTTATAGACATATGTTGCAACTTCACTAGTTCACCTCCGTACTCTTTCCACCATATAGGAGGTGGATATTTTTGAATGGCTTCAATGTTCCATTAATCTCCAAAACATCCTTCTTAATTTACATGAGCTACCCTCTGGTGGAATGCATCTCAACCATCTATACCTAGAAGTAATAACTGACATGTGTTTTGATATTTGCCATGGCTTCTTTGTTTGACACTTGACCATTGAGTTGAAATGCTAGATCCAAGACGAACGTTCTTCCATGTAAATGAGTATGCATTTATGTCCACTTTTCTCTGCTAATGATACAATTTATGTTTTTTTTCTTGTAATGAAAATTGATTAAAGTCTTTCACTTTTTGCATAGCTTCTAACATAATCCAATAAAATTCTCCGATCATAAACTTATAAGCATTAACAATTCGTAGAAGTTCCACAAAAGGTTTAGTGATATCGATGCTTTTTTCAAGATTATGCCAAAACGTTTGTGATGGTATTAGAGACATACACTTTGAAGTGGCAACTCAATAAGAAGGATACTTCTCTAGCCATGCCTCCCATCTTTGATGGCCAATCATTTCTAAAAGAGCTGGCTTGACTTCCAATAATCCATTGAGCACAATATAGGTAGTTGCAAATTGTGAAGCATAGAAGATATGACGTGCTTTATTCGGAGATTTTGAACAAAAGAGGAATTATGAAAATGGATGCTCTTTGATAAATTTGACCATATGATTTTGAGTTGCACACGGAACCCAAGTAATGCACTCAGACTTGTTTTGAATTGCAATTCTAACACGTCAAAAATTAGATACATTATCAATCATTATCATAGTCACATTCTTCGGACTACTCACACATGATATAGTATGTCTTGATATATTTACAAGAAAATCTAAACTCTTCTCTTTAAGAGAAGTATCAACAACTTCCAAAAAACATGCTTCCCTTTGGACATATAACCATCACATTAATCAATGGCTTCTTTTGGAAACTTGTACATCCATCCAATGCTATTGTGCATCCATACATGAGTACATAATCAAGCACTTCTCGCTTTAAAATAGCTGTAGTACTTTTCTTCACTTTATCTACATACTTCGTTTGCATTTTATTGTAATCTGGCATGGTGAATCCTTTCCATGTAGTTGACATCAAAGAATCTTTGAAAATAGGATTACGAATAACATTGAAAGAAATCCCATATGCTAAAAATGCTTGAGTCCATTTAAGGTGAAGCTTGAGACAATCTTGCTTTTCAAAAGCTATAGGAGTTGTAGTTTATGATTTGGTATGGGCAAAGCATGGTGACACTACACTTCACAAAACAACACTTGAGATGCTATAAATAATCAGCACTATGATTGGATAATGAGGAATCATCTAAGTATAAATGCATAAAACTTGTGAGATATGGGGCAAATATCTGTTGCATACAACGTTGGAAACGTGTTGGGTGTATTTCTTAAGCCGAACCACATCACAATACATGCATAGACACCCTAGTTAGTGATAAAATCCATTTTGGGGATATTTGCCTCAGCCATTCCAACTTGATTATACCCACTCTAGCCATCCAGAAAAGAATACATCTCACACCCATCTATGTCATCGAGCATACTATCAAGGAAGCATAAGGGAAAAGGGTTCGGCATTGTAGAAGCATTCAACTTGTGATAGTCAACACATATGTGTAACTGTTTATTCTTTTTTGGGACAATTACTATGGGCAAAATCCAATCCGCATGCTTGATGGGGACAATAAATCCAACCTTAAGTAACCTATATAATTCCTCTTTCACCTTTTGGGCATAATTTGGGTCATTCAATAACTCTATTGTTTGATAGGTCGTACATCTGATTTTAAAACTACACGATGCTGGTAAATATGAGGGTCCAAGACCTTCATATGATGGTAATCCCTAACAAAGACATCACTAAATTCTTGAAAGAGGCTAAGCAAATCTTCCTAGAATGTAGGAGCGATTATGGCCTTAATCTTTATCGGGTGTGGGCTTAGGTGTAACAAGAAACTATTTGATCTTCTGGTACATAAAAGTGCCGGGGTAGATCCAGATCTTCTTGGTGTTGAAATAAATGTTCCATATCCTGAGAGTCGAAAAGATTATACGTGGCATTAAGAGCATCATTCATAAGTGGCTGCACCGTACAGGTTGCAAGAGACCAATTATCTAGTACTTGCTGTAAATCAATTATTCCCAAAGATAAGAAATCTTGATTAGTAGTTAAGAATGATTCTTCCTCATCATTAGACAATCCTTCGAGCACATGCACAAGCTCAATGAAATAAGGTCATGCATGAAAATCGCAATGCTTCATATCATCGAGGGAAGCCATGTATTTATAGTGGTTACATTAAAAAATAAGTTCTTTAGAGGACCAATCTTGCAACACTTTAGCTTGTTTTAGCCAAGGTCTACCGAATAGTAGATTATAGTCTAAACTAGATTCAAGAAATTCCATCACTACGAACGCCATTTTTAATACTACTCCTTGTAGGGTAATAGGGATATCTCGTACCAACCCAACCGGATGAACTGGTGATAGATCGGCCATATGCACAAAAAAGTTAACAAGTTCAATATGATTCCATTCCAACTTCTTACAAAGTGTTGGCATGACAATGTACACTCTGGACCCTCCATCAATTGATACTTGAGATATTTTATGTTTTTTGAACCACACAATAATTAAAGGAACATCATGATCTATCGTAGGGTCCATTTTAGGATTAATTGTAGCGGTGGCAAATACAAGGGTTCAGCTCGAATCAATCTGCTATTGAAATTGTTATGGAATCCTTGGTACCAAAGTTTATAGTTGTCCCAATGGGATGGTGATCAAAGCTTTGGATAAAATGTCCCATGAAGCACTTGAACTACTCAAGTCAAATGTCGATTTTGGTGAAAATCCTAACCGAATTGCAATCGGCTCCGATGTAGATTTTGATGGTCTACGTTGTTGTTGAGTGATTGGTATAGGGTCGAGAAAGACTTGTGTTTCTTCTCTAGCCCATCGCCTCACCTTAGTAAACAATGCACTACTGCTCCTTTACTCCTCGTTCAAAAATTTCAATAGTTCGATGGAGCATCGTACCGAAACGTGTGTGCACTACTACTACCTACGTGTCTACTATTGAAATTTGAACCATGTTGGCCATTCGGTTTTATTGCTCTTTCTTCAATTTATGATACTCCTGGGCATCCTTATAGTGCCTTTGGATGTCTCCCACTTCCTCGTAGAAATGGTAGTATGGCGATGGTAAACTTGAACAACTTTCGAGTTGATCTTCATTCCATCGAATCCGATTAAAATTCCCTGTGTGTCTGCCTCTATAATTGGTATACTTAGTATAAGTTGTATTCCTGAAGTGCGGTGGGACATAGCTAGTTGCTAGGTTGCTCTATTCTTGTAAAATGAAATTCACCATACGTCGATTATGGGTCTTGGCATTATAGGGACAAGTCTCTATAGCGTGGCTAGTGGTGTCAGAGATTGTACTATAAATCTGATTGAGAGCACAATTATTGGCAACATGTCAGGGTTTTTACATCTAGTACAATAGACCTATTTTAATAGATCATTACTTTTATTTTTTCCAGCATTTAACCATTCCAAGTCTTCTGTAAAACCACCCAGTTTGTGTTCTAATTGTAGTCCCATAGTGATTACTTCATCAAGGGTCATTCCCCCCACACAGTGAATAATCATTACATGTTTCAGTTGGGGATTCAATGCATTAATGAACCATTGGGTTATTACATCATCTGGTAAATTTGCATGAGCTGGTGGGAGTTGCCATAAGTGGGTATGGAACATGGTTGCATATTCTTGTACACTATGATGTGGCTTCTCTTTGTTATTTTGTAGGTAATCAAAGATCTCCACTGCATTTTTCTTGAGCCTGAAGCACTGTAACAAGGGGTTCCTCACATCATCATAAATTCTGAAATGATTAATATCGTACTCTGTCAACCATTGAGTTGTTTCATTCACTAAAGTAGTTTGGAAGACAATGGCCTGATATGCCAAGTACGTTGGGTTATTTAGCACTGCATAGTTCATCTCAAAAGTCCATACATGTGCATTTGGATCATCACTCCAGAAACCCTCAAAGTTTTCATAGGTGACCCCCACAGTGGAGGGTCTCTAGTGGTCGCCCTACTATTATTGTTATTCGTACTGTTGTTGTTGTTGCTATTGCTACTAGTGTTGTTGTTTCTATTATTGCTGGTGTTGTTGTTGCTATTGTTGTTGATGTTGTTTTTGTTGTTGGTTCTTAAAATCTTCCATATCATCAAGATGAAGATGTGCCAATTGTTCATATTGTTGTGCCTCAAAAGTGCTTATAGACTGACCTGTTACGTAGCTATTCGATGATGCCTCCGAAGATAACAACTCGCTGTTATGTTTGAATCTTGATGGTTTATGGTTGAGAACTGAACCCTCTAGAAATGTGGTTTTGAAGAAATGTGTAGGGTTCCACTCTCTTGACAAATAATCAGTAGTTGAAACTCGCCAATTACTCCCCAAATTAGAGAATTCATCTTGCACCACGTGCTCAATAGATGCTTTTGGCTCAAGTTTAGGATCCATAATTTGCTCAAGAATTCCAACAAGTCCATTAGTTCCTTCACTATGGTTTCTGGTCACTTCTCCACCCATCGAGTCCTCTCCGGACTTCGTAGTGTCACCGACCACCAAACCATTGCCACTCGAATCTGCTCTGAATTCTGAACCTCCACCAGAAGGTACTATATTGTCACTGAGCTCAGTACCGAAACCACTTAATTAGCATCATACCTTAGGTGTAATAAGAAACTAATTGATCTTCTCGTACATAAAAGTGTTGGGGTAGATCCAGATCTTCTTGGTGTTGAAATAAATGTTCCATCTCGTGAGAGCCAAAAAGATTATATGTGGCATTTTTGAAATGCATTGTTAATGTCCGACTAATGTACATTCCAACCACGATGAGATGCAAGTGCACAGATGCTAGGAACAGTAGTCTAGGTGCAAAGGTCTCATCAAAATCAATGCATCTTTCCTGTGCATAAACCTTTGCAACAAGCTTAGCCTTACACGCAAAAGACCAATTATCTAGTACTTGTTGTAAATCAATTGTTCCCAAAGATAACAAATCTTGATTAGCAGTTAAGAGTGCTTCTTCCTCATCATTAGACAATCCTTCGAGCACATGCACAAGCTCAATGACATAAGTTTATGCATGAAAATTGCAATGCTTCATATCATCGAGGGAAGCCATGTATTTCCAGTGGTTACATTTAAAAATAAGTTCTTCAGAGGACCAATCTTGCAACACTTTAGCTTGTTTTAGCCAAGGTCTACCGAATAGTAGATTATAGTCTAAACTAGATTCAAGCAATTCCATCACTACGAAAGCCATTTTTAATACTACTCCTTGTAGGGTAATAGGGATATCTCGTACGAACCCAACCGAATGAACTAGTGACATATCGGCCATATGCACAAAAAAGTTAACAGGTTCAATATGATTCCATTCCAACTTCTTACAAAGTGCTAGCATGACAATGTTCACTCTGGACCCTGCATCAATTGATACTTGAGATATTTTATGATTTTTGAACCACACAATAATTAAAGGAACATCATGATCTATCGTAGGGTCCATTTTAGGATTAATTGTAGCGGTGGCAGATACAAGGGTTGAGCTCGAATCAATCTTCTATTGAAATTGTTATCGAATTCTTGGTACCAAAGTTGATAGTTGTCCCAATGGGATGGTGATCAAATCTCTCGATAAAATGTCCTATGAAGCACTTGAATTACTCAAGTCTGATATTGAGTTTGGTGAAATTCCTAACCGAATTGCAATCAGCTCCAATGTAGATTTTGATGGTCTAGGTTGTTGTTGAGTGATTTGTATAAGGTCGAGAAAGACTTGTATTTCTTCTCTAGCCCATTGCCTCACCTTAGTAAACAATGCACTGCTACTCCTTCCGATGGAGCATCGTACCGAAACGTGTGTGCACTACTACCCCCTACGTGTCTACTATTGAAATTTCAACCATGTTGGCCATTGGATTTTACTGCTCTTTCTTCAATTTATCATACTCCTTGGCATCCTTATAGTGCCTTTGGATGTCTCCCACTTCCTTATAGAAATGGTAGTGTGGTGATGGTAAAATTGAACTTCTATCGAGTTGATCTTGATTCCATCAAATCCGATTCAAATTCCCTGTGTGTCTGCCTCTATAAATGGTATACTTAGTATAAGTTGTATTACACAAGTGCGGTGGGACATAGCTAGTTGCTAGGTTGCTTTATTCTTGTAGACAAAAATTCACCATACGTCGATTTTGAGTCTTGGCATTATAGGGAAAAGTCTCTATAGAGTGGCTAGGGGTGTCATAGATTGTACTATAAATCTGATTGAGAGCACAATTATTGGCAACATGTTAGGGTTTTTACATTTAGTACAATAGAGCTATTTTAACGGATGATTACTTTTATTTTTTCCAGCATTTAACCATTCCAAGTCTTCTGTAAAACCACCCAGTTTGTGTTATTATTGTAGTGCCATATTATTACTGCATCAAGGGTCATTCCCCCCACACAGTGAATAATCATTACATGTTTCAGTTGGGGACTCAATGCATTAATGAACCATTGGGTTAATACATCATCTGGTAAATTTGCATGAGCTGGTGGGAGTTGCCATAAGTGGGTATGGAACATGGTTGCATATTCTTGTACACTATGATGTGGCTTCTTTGTGTTATTTTGTAGGTAATCAAAGATCTCCATTGCATTTTTCTTTAGCCTGAAATGCTGTAAGAAAGGGTTCCTCACATCATCATAAAGTCGAAAATGATTAATATTGTACTCTGTCAACCATTGAGCTGTTTCATTCACTAAAGTAGATTGGAAGACAATGGCCTTATATGCCAAGTACGTTGGGTTATTTAGCATTGCATAGTTCATCTCAAAAGTCCATACATGTGCATCTGGATCATCATTCCGGAAACCCTCAAAAGTTTCATAGGTGACCCCTGCAGTCGAGGATCTCTAGTGGTCGCCCTACTATTATTGTTATTGGTACTATTGTTGTTGTTGTTGTTGCTACTAGTGTTGTTGTTTCTATTATTGCTGGTGTTGTTGTTGCTATTGCTGCTGGTGTTGTTATTGTTGTTGGTTCTTATAATCTTCCATATCATCGAGATGAAGATGTGCTAGTTGTTTAGATTGTTGTGCCTCAAAAGTGCTTATAGACTGACCTCTTACGTAGCTATTCGATGATGCCCTTGAAGATAACAACTTGCTGTTATGTTCTAATCTTGCTGCTTTATGGTTGAGCATTGAACCCTCTAGAAATGTGATTTTGAAGAAATATGTAGGGTCCCACTCTCTTGACAAATAATCCATAGTTGAAACTCGCCAATCACTCCCCAAATTAGAGAATTCATCTTGCACTAGTTGCTCAATAGATGCTTTTGGCTCAGGTTTAGGATCCATAATTTGCTCAAGAATTCCAAGCAGTCCATTAGTTCCTTCACTACAGTTTCTGGTCATTTCTCCACCCATCGAGTCCTCTCTAGACTTTGTAGTCTCACCGAACACCAAACCATTGCCACTGGAATGTGCTCTCAATTCTGAACCTCCACCAGAAGGTACCATATTGTCATCGAGCTCAGTACCAAAAACACTTACTGGATTTTTACGGAATCCTACTCGACTCAATTCCAGTATGTTCTGCAACCCAGCGATGAGGAAGTGCTGTGGTGCAATCCCACTCATTCATGTCACACTTCCTCCTTCAGATGATTGGCCTTCACTCTCACCACGTGGGGGTGTCCCAAATGCGCTATTCACATTCCAAGGGTGTCTATTGTTCTGGTATTTCGGGTAGCTTTCACTAGAACGTGTAACATGTATTTATTACAAAATCTTGTCTATAGAGATTCAAACAAAACCATTCTGCAAAATGAATCTTATACTTCTAACTTAAATTCCAAGCCCCATGCCCGGCTCTAGTGTTAAATGTTCTCTCTTTATCCCACCTGGATTGGTTCCAACAAGATAGGAATAAGACACATTTTTCCTACAAGGTTCTTGGGTTGGATAGGGGCCTGTTGAAATAGAGGCCCTATAATAAAATTACCCACACCTCCGTTGGAACAAGTACATGGCAAGTCCCATTCACTTGTACTTTTCTTTTCCTTTATTTAATACAAGTTCAGGAGAGTAGGCGAAGGCAGAACTTCCTTTTATTAAAAAACAAAGTACATGGCAAGTCTAAATATTGGATTGAGTCTCCAAATATCATAAAAACTTATGTTAGAATTGAAGCAAGTATTGAAGACATGAGGAGTTCACTTATGAACTAACCCTTGTAACTCTTTGAGCATTTGCCTTATGTAAAAGTTGAAGAATCAAAAGTGGTTGAATCCACCTCATGAGGAGGAGCTATGAATTTGTCACTTTGGTTGAGAATCAATCACTAAGAATTAGAAAAAGGGATTTAAGTGGGCAATATTTCAAATTCAAGTTTTGGCTCCATTCACCACTATATATATATATATATATATATATATATATATATATATATATATATATGTGTGTGTGTGTGTGTGTGTGTGTGTGTGTGTGTATGTGATATAGCCGCAGGATTTGTAAACACATTAGCTGAGCTTCTTGCCATATCAGAGTGTGACCTCAAGAAACACATATGTACCACTAATTCGATTGTAATTTCCATTCAATATATAGTTGATTTCATGATCATTTGTGACCATATCTTCATGCCTGTGTGAGTGAACTATTCACTATCATAGATCTCAGTTTTTGAGTCACATTGCAGAGATGGTTTCTCTAAGCATGGTGCATGATTTTCAATGATTTAACTTGGTAATGTTAGCTCTGTAAGTCTACTATAAGCTCCCAAAGTTTTTTTGTATTTGGATTTCTGAATTGTGAGAAATATATGCTAGATTCCGCCTATGTCTCTACAACATTTATCTCCTAAAAAGTGGGGTACCTATAAGACTTCCCAAATTAATTTCTCTTAGTAAAGTCAATCATTTTTGATGCAGTGACTCCTAATAGTTAGATTTGCTTTCTATTTATATTTCTCTAAAAGATCCATGGTGAATTTTGAACATAGAAAGAGCACTGAGTAAAATACTCAAGGTCATTTTTTAAAAATAAAAATTCTTGGCTAGTTGACTTTTAGTCAAACTTACCTATTTTGATTCATCCTTTTGAGAGTGATCTTCAAAGGTACATAGGGTGTCAAAATACCTTATTGGAAAGCTAAAAGCACCCATCACATATCTATGGAGTTCATTTGGTTGGTATAGTTCAAAGATTTTGCACCATCACTTCATCTTCATCAAATATCAATCCATCTCTTCAAAGTGGTATCACAACAAGGTTGGACAACATGTCAGATGGATTTCCTTCATCAATTGACAAGTTGGAATGAGGTAGATACTAAGCCTACTCATTAAGGTGGAAGATTATCTTCAAGGCAGGAATTTATATGGGTATGTAGCTGGAGATGAAGTTATGCCAAGTTTTAGGAATAAAAGTCAACCAACACAAGAAGATGAATAAAGATTAAGCACATGGCACTCCAAGGATGCACTTGCAAGGTCTTATCTCCTCAACTCTATCTCAGATTCTTTATTACCTCACATTAGAAGTTGTAAAACATCTCAGGAAGCGTGGAATGCACTTGAAGCCCTCTTCTCTTCAAGCACAAAGGCCAAAAAGCATCAATTATGGTTGGATTTTACAACTTTCAAGGAAGCTCCCAAACAAAATGTGTCTGACTTTGTCACAAAGATCAAAGACATTGGTGATCAGTTAGGAATCATTTGAGAGGTGATAAATGAAGAAGAAATTGTAAGGCAAGTCATCAATGGTTGGAAGGTAGATGGCAAGTGGGAAGCATTCACCACAACAATGGACCTATACATGAATATGCATGTACCAGACTTCAATTCACTTATTGGGCAGCTACTCACTCAAGAGCCTAAACTTACAAAGGATAGAGAAGTCTCCAAAGGTAATCATTCTTTTGCTTTGTGCAACAACCTAAGGATTATGACCACCACGTGCTAGTGAGATGACTCTCCTCCCAACCTTATGCCTGTATATATAGCTGCTCGAATCAACGAGGACCACAAATGTAACTAGAGTCCACAAGTGCATGTGCAATCTCCTCCACTCCTTTCATATCTTCCACTAGAGTCTACTAGTGGCTGGAGTGATCTTGACCACTGCTTTACTACATTCCACTAGAGTCCACTAGTGGTTGGTATACTCGCCTCTTGAGTTACGTTCACTAGACTCAAGTTAACTCATGTTAACTTGAGTTAGAAGGCTCTAGAGATCTTTGGGCAAAATACTCTTCCCATGTTCCCCATGGGGATTGAACCCAAGACCTCCTCCTTCACAACCATGAGACTTAACCACTAGGCTAAGTGGACTAGTTGAATATGACAGCACATGAACTTATGCTTGAGTCTATTCTTGAGATCTTTGGTCCTACAGACGAGTGACCAAATGCTATCGATTTCAGATCTCTCTGAAGCAGTCAAATCCTTAGACCATAGACTTTATTTATTAGATTCTTGGCCCCTTGGGAAAGATTTTTGTCGTAGAAAATAAAGCTATATATAATAACCATAGGCAACCCCTGAGCCTCATGTTCTTAAACCAGAAGAACAGGGTCATGCTCTAAAACTAGAAGAACATGTCTCATCTCTATGGTGTGATCCCTGCTCAAATGATTCAAAACACCGTCCGACTTTGCACTTTGATAAACTGGTCAAAGTACAAAGTAGTAAATGAATAATAAGGGTGGATCTAAAAACATCCCTATCCACTTCATTGTGTCTTGATGTGCGATCTAGGCACAAATATATGAAATGGATGGATTCTAATTACTAGTCCATTTCTGAGCATGACTGGTGCATGGACTTTAGTAACTAGGATGGGATTTGTAATCCCAATCAAGACTTTGAGAGCTCTGGATTCACTTGAATTTGATTTGGAAAACTTTAAGTTTGGTTGATCAAAACATCTCACTTGGATGTTTGTACAATGGTTAACTCCCAACCAGTAGTTACTTGATTTTCTTCACTCGACTTGAGGACTACTTTATCCTAAGGGCTTGAAGATCATGTGTATACTGTAGAAGAAAGTTTTCCATTTACTTTGGTTCCACCTTACTATATCTTGACCAAGTCAAATTCAAAATGAAAATCATCCAATCTTAGGACACCTTTCTCAAAGACTTTAATTGAAAGTTCTTGGAAATTTTCAATCTGATGAGTAATTCCTAACTTCTATGTTCTAGAGTATAGCGGACTCTAGAAATTCATGAAAGTTATGCTAGTAACTGGAAGCAAACCAAAATGAATAAGTCAATGTTGGACTTATCATCTTTTTAAGATTGAATAAGTTCTTGTATAGAACATCTATCTAGGATGTTTAATTTAGTTATCTAGCTTTGTGGACTTATGCAAAATGAATGAGATACCAAATTTGAGTCAGCTCCAAAAGATTTGGAAGGCGAAAGCAAATAATTAAAAATCTATATAACTAATTCAAACTCCTAAGATAGAAACTTTCTATGAGTCAAGTACTCGATGACTTAAGACTTTAACATAAGAATTCAACTTCTTAACAATATGTTTCAACAAGGTATTGGAGCATTTATTTTGTCAATCTCTAAGAGAAAGGATCTGGATTCTCAAGAAGATTCATAGAGTATTCCTAAATATCATCCAACCATAAGATACTAGTGTGGTATCCAACATCAGTGTGTCAACCCACTAAGGTTCTATTAATGATTTTTTTACTCAAACAATGCTTCACTTGAGACTAAGTTCATGCCTATATTCAATCTTTATGACTGCTTACTAGGAATGCAATTCTTAAGCATTACTTTGAGTCAAAGGATTGAATTTACCAAGTTACACTAGGAACTTGATGCTTGACTTAGTCAGTTTATTCCTTAGTTAAGAGGTTCAATTCAAAGTCAAAGTCTTACTCTTTCAAAAATTTATTAACTATTTCGGAATCATCAATACTTTAACTTGAAGTGTTTCAAGAAGATCTTGAAAGTTACTTACTTCGTATCTTCTTACGAACTTGATCTTGAAGTATCTTGAGATCATACTTGTATCCTCCTTGAATTAAAACTTATCTTTGGAAGTCTTAGATTTCTTGAATATCAGATCTAACTTCAAAATCCATACAAGGACTAAAAGATAATTACCATCCCACCAAATGAAAACCAATGAGAATTCCAAGTTCTTGAATTTTTCCAATCCAAGTCCAATTGCTTATACATGGCCAATTTGTAGTGACAAGAGTTGTTTACTTCTTGTCTTTAGACTCCTTTCTCACTGATGTTTTAGGTACCTACCCCGATTAGGACTTTACAAGAATCTCTCTATTGCATAAGTCTAAGCATCTACTCGTGCTTTTTGGATTTGTACCAAAATCCCTTTAAGGATAGGTAAAATTTATCTTTTACCTTCCACATACTTAAGTACCATCTTCATGGTTGCAGACTACATACTTGGAATATCTACTCTGTTCAAACTTGGAACAACTTACTATTTTGATTACCAATACTTGGGCGAATTTCATAGTTGTTCCAACCTCAATTCTTGGACAACCATGGCCATGATGAATCAATTCTTTTTTATCATGCGATAGAATAAAGACTTGATCTTTATCATTAAGATCTCTTGAGCTTTTCTAAGCTTTTTGGCTTACCTATAAGATTTTTTTTTAAAGGTCTTTCCCCTAGTCAACTCCAAACACATACTTTCTTTCATGTAAGTTTCAATAATTTGCATCAAGATTATCAAGAATGAAGTGTACTACCACACTTCAATGATAAAAATGTATCCTACATGAAACTAGAGAGCAAAACAAATATTGAAATCAATCATTAACTTGGAAAATACTTATCTCCCAATTAAGCTACGTCCTTCCCTTGATCCTCGGGAAGAGCCAACCTTCATAACCATGCTCAAAATTGGCTTCAATCCTCTGATATTTTGATTTGTATAATAATCGAACATCGATGGTGTTCCTTTCATCCTTCAAATTATACTTGAGTATGTGTTTGAAACCGATATCAACCATATATTGCTTTGGTCGCATCCATATAAGTATGAATGTTTGAGGCTAGAGGGCATATGGACATGTCCCTAACTTGGTTAGACTACATCTTGGATTCGTGGTTTTAGTTAGCTTCTAAGCTCGGATTAAGGAGAGGGAGAGAACAATAAGAAATATATGCTCCAGGATTTGAGTTACTAAAGCAAGCTGCTCAAGTGGTAGTGTTTCTCGCAGTCTGCCTGAGAATTCGAGTTCTAAACACGTCTAATTCCTTCATTTGATCTTTGGTTGATCTTCTTCTGCTCTAGAAAATCAAGTCGAAAAGCAATTTTCCCAAAATCTCTTTAATCCGATGTGACTGTCGTCCTTGATATGACAATAGCTATCTACCGAGAGTGTTACAAGTTCGAACCTTGCTCATGACTACATTCGCCCTTTTGCTTGTGATGAGCAAGCTCTGAGCGCCAAATATGAGGTCTTTAATAACTCTGCAGAGAAAAAAATCACGCGATCATCTTTTCGAGTTGGATAGAATGATGCACTGGAATCGACCAAGTCATGGGTTTGAGTCTCACCTGCCACCGCTCTGAGTTAGGCTTATTCTTTTTGTAATCTCCTCCTTCAGGTACACCCGCCATATGAATTCGGGAGCAATTGCTCACCCACGAGCAATAGATGCCACTCACGAGCAGCTGAATCCGTGAAAACAATGATGAAGCTAAACTACAATGATGATCAATGAAAGAAGCTAATGGAGAGAAACATGATGAAGCTCACTCCAAGGTCCCCACGGAAGCTCTGATACCAATGCAACAACCTAAAGATTACGACCACCACGTGCTAGTGAGATGAATTTCCTCCCAACCTTATGCCTATATATATAGCTGCTCGAATCAACAAAGACCACAAATGTAACTAGAGTCCACAAGTGTATGTGCAATCTCCTCAACTCCTTTCATATCTTCCACTAGAGTCTACTAGTGGCTGGAGTGATCTCAACCACTGCTTTACTACCTTCCACTAGAGTCCACTAGTGGTTGGTATACTCGCCTCTCGAGTTAAGTCCACTGGACTCAAGTTAACTCATGTTAACTTGAGTTAGAAGGCTCTAGAGATATTTGGGCAAAACACTCTACCCATGTGCCGCATGGGGATTGAACCCAAGACCTCCTTCTTCACAACCATGAGACTTAACCACTCGGCTAAGTGGATTACTTGAATATGAGAGCACATGCTTGAGTCTACTGTTGAGATCTTTGGTCCTAGACGAGTCACCAAACGGTATCTGATTTCAGATCCTTAGACCATAGACTTACTTTATTACACTTTGTATAGTGATAAAAGCAAGTCCAGACATAACAAAGGAAGAGGAAAGAAAGTGGATGATAAAGCAGGTATACATCAAGCTAACTATGTAGGTAGAGGAACACATGGTAGAGGTAGAGGAAGAGGAGGAAGCCAAGGCAGTGGGAGATCCCAAGACTCTAATCCTTGTTTTATTTGTGGATTAACTAATCATACAACTGAACATTTCTCTAGGAACTCCAAGAATCAAAGAGGTAGAGGCTACAATAGAGGAGATTATGGCTACTCAAGAGAAGGATTCAACAATTTCCATGGCAACCATAACAATTATAATAGTTCAAGCTATCAAGGAGTTTATAGAGGAAGAAGAGACTTCAATAATTACATAGAAGACTCAAATCAAGATACTCAGCCTCACAACTGGAAGTGACCATATTAGGCTACTTCTTGCTCAACCAAGATATACATGAGCTACGAAGCATGAAGCAAAAGCCACTAGTGGACACACGAGTGTCATAGCAACCAGCCCAATCTAAGTCAGAAAAAGCATGCGAATCT
This sequence comes from Ceratopteris richardii, assembly GCA_020310875.1. Classification (NCBI taxonomy): domain Eukaryota; kingdom Viridiplantae; phylum Streptophyta; class Polypodiopsida; order Polypodiales; family Pteridaceae; genus Ceratopteris; species Ceratopteris richardii. The sequence goes on along the minus strand of CM035425.1, from coordinate 106,012,565 downwards.
GGCGGTAGTGATCCCCCCTTGGGATAAAACAACCCAAGTAGCCGAGTACCACTCAAGTAGCAAAAGATGCGCTTAACCGTCTGCCAATGCTTGACACCTGGGCAATGCATAAACCTGCTCATCTGTGAGACGGCAAACTGAATATCTGGCCGAATAATGCATAAGTAAATCAAGCATCCAATAGCTTGTTGATAAAGAAAAGCATCAAATGCATCTCCAACATCATGAAGACTCAATCGTAAACCTATCTCCATAGGAGTAACAATAGGCTTACAGTCTTCAAGGCCAAAACTCTGCAATAATGTGTCAATATATTTCATTTGACAAAAAGCCATTCCACCATCAACTTCCATAAACTGAATGCCCAAAAAATGATGCAAATGCCTCAAATCAGACATCTCAAATGAGGCATGCAAATCAGCCTTAAAATCAGCAATATGCTTCTCAATAGGACCATTGAGTAGCATGTCGTCAACATAGACAACAATGATCAGAAGTACATCATTAGCACGCTTAACATATAAGGTGCTTTCAGCTGGACTATTCTCAAAACCATGTGCAATCAGATAGGCATGTATCTTCTCATACCAAGCACATGGTGCTTGCTTTAAACCATATAATGCCTTCTTTAACGTGCACACCTAGTTTTCATGCCCTTTCTGCACAAAGCCACAGGGCTGAAAAACATACACTTCTTCATGCAAGTCACCATTCAGAAATGCTCTTTTAATGTCCAATTGATGTACATTCCAACCATGATGACCTACAAGTGCACAGGTGCTCCGAACAGTAGTCATACAACATGTAGGTGCAAAGGTCTCATCAAAATCAATGGCTCTTTCCTGTGCATAACCCTTTGCAACAAGCCTAGCTTTATACCTGTCACCTGTACCATCCGGTTACGCTTCAGCTTGTATACCCACTTAGTGCCAATGGCCTTCTTGCCATGAGGCAAGTCACATAAAGACCAAGTACCATTCTTCATTATAGCATCATATTCAGACTGCATAGCAGCCATCCAATTTTCTGAATTTTGTGCCTCATCAAACAACACAGGCTCATTCTCATCACAGAGACTAGATGCAGCCATAGCATAGCAATCTAATGCAAAAGAGGCATTACGAGAGCCTGAACGAGTACAATATGACAAAGGTGCATCTAATTTGTTGTTATGTAAGGTCTGCACCAGCCATTTTGGCATAGTTCTTGCCTGCTCAATATCAGCTCTCTCATCAATAAGTGCATCATGTACTACATCTGCATCAAAAATGGAATTATCTCCATCCTCACATGAAACCTACAAAGGCTGAGAAGTTGCCTCATTAGGACCAGCACTAGACTGTCCACCTGTAAAAAGAGGCAGCAAACTATCATACATGCTTTGGATCTAACAAATGTCTTCTTAGTACATGAAAGCAATGGTTGAATAGCATCCTCCACAAAAACAACATCGTGGCTAACCAGAATGCGTTTAATATGTGGATGATACAGATGATAGCCTTTACTTTTAGAACTGTACCCAACAAAAATACAGTTTAATGCTTTATCATCCAATTTTCAGCGATGTTTTTCAAGCATTAATGCATATGCCAAACAACCAAAACCACACAGATGAGCAACAGATGGCTTGCGGTCATGCCAAGCCTCATATGGAGTGATAGAGTGCAGTGCTTTAGTGGGACACCTGTTCAGTACATATGCTGCACACATGACAGCCTCAAGCCAGAAACTATGGTAAAGCCTGACTCTTGACCATACATCTTGCCATCTCCATGAGTGACCTGTTCTTTCATTCACCAAATCCATTCTATTGAGGTGTATACGGCATTGTACACTGGTGTTTTATCCCACATTCAGCTAGAAATACATTAAAATCAGAAGACATATACTCCCCCCCTCGATCAGAACAAAGGGTGCCCACTTTACATGCTGACAATTTTTCAGCCAAAACCAAAAACTATTTAAAGCACATGAACACTTTCGACTTTGCCTTCAATGGATATACCCATGCATGCGTGGAAAAATCATCCATGAAAGTCACGAAGTAAATATAATTCCCAAAAGAAGGTGTCTATATAGGACCAGAGACATCACTATGTACAAGCTGCAATTTTTGAGTAGCCCGAACTGAACCATCTTTTGGAAAGGATGAACACTGCATTTTGCCCAAAGTACAGCCTTCACAAACATGTTTTCTAGGTGCCTTAAGTTTGGGCAAAGAGGACACCATTTCAGATTTCTCCAAACGTAGCAAGCTAGCTAAATTCTGATGACCAAAGCGTGCATGAAAAAGCTTTGCATCTCACATAGCTTGAGAATCATTTATTGCACATGCCAAATCATTTAGAGATCTTTCATAGTCTATGAGCTTATACAACCCACAACATAAAATGCCAGAAGCAATAATCACATCGCCATTTGAGAGGTCATGAACTGTACACCTGTCATCAAAAAATTTCACAACCAAGCCAATCTTGGCTAATGCAGAAACTGATAACAGGTTCTTCTTGATCCGTGGCACAAATAAAGCATCTGACAAAGTGAAAGAACTACCATGAGTAGTAGTCAAAATGATCTTACCAACTCCCATAACAGGATAAGAGGAGTTGTTGGCGCATGTAACAATATTCCTTGTAGGGGCACGCTCAAGTGAAGAGAAGAAATTGTGCTGCAAGCTAATATGTTTGGTTGCCCCACTATCAAAATACCAAACATCTAAGTCTACTGCAGACATACACTGCTCATGAGAAGATGGGTCAAAACTGCAAACAGTAGTAAATGCCCATTCTTCTTCCTGCACAAGCTTGGGAGACTCTGTTTTTGGTGTAGAGGCCTCTGCAACAACCATTCCAGCCTCTTTCTTCTTTGCCTCTTTTTCTTTGAATATGGAGAATTAACAGATTTCTGCTTACTAGTTGAAGAGCTCCATTTTCCTTTGCCCTTCTGACTAGCAAAGAAAGCTTGATCTGCAACTCGGATAATAGACGTGTTCTGCCTGGACTGATCTTCCTGCAATAGAACAGAGAATAACTCCTCAAATGATAAGGCATTGGGATTGCCTTTCATCATCAACCGAAGAGTAGAAGCAGAACTCTAATATGAATCAAGAAGACCATTCAGAACGGTCTACACAACTGAGCTATCTGGTATAACCTCATCATCAAAAGTCAATTGTTCCTTCAAGTCTTTGATCTTCGTTAGGAAACTATCCATAGAATCACCTTCATTCATGTGCTCACTCTCCAACTGTTTTTGGAGGTAAGCAACACGAGCCTCATTCCTAGCTTGGTACAATGTGGTAAGTGTATCCCAAGCATCTGTAGCTTCTCTCCAAGAGCGAATATGAGGAATAATGGCACGTTTGACAGACAAAGCTATCAATGCATGTGCCTAGGCATCTCTGCCATCCTAGCAAATCTCCTCTGCAGTAGGTGCAGCAAAAACCGCAGCACAAATAGGAATATGTAGAATATCATCATCTTCGACACCATCTGCATCAGCTTCAATACCTGCAGTTGTAAGATTTGCAAGTGTGATAGGACATTTTTCGACACCCTGCACAATGTTCCACAATCCTTTTTCAACCAACACATGTCTCATCATATAAGCCCATAACGGGTAGTTGGTACCATCCAACTTATCCTCAACAGTCAACATACAGAATACATCACAACTTTCAACAATGGCCGGTGACTAAAATACCTTGATGCAAAAAATTGACTGTATCTCAAACAGTTGAAAAGAACTGCCTAGACGAATTCTACTAGACCTGTAGTAGACTTTGAGATGCTTATACTCACAAACAAAAATTGGTATATACCTTTGGCACAAAAAGATGAAATAGCCTGCATAAGCACTGTGATAGTGCATTCAGAGGCTGAAACGAGCTTAGATTGCGATTTCCGCACCACACAGCAAAGCTGTTTTGATCTGGAAAAACGCTGAGTATGCTCACCAAAATTTGTGTGATTGTGAGACTCCAACTGGAGGAGTGTCGACGATGTTGAAATGAAAAGCAACTACTCATACTCTACTCACATGCACATATCAAACAAGCTAAGGAGGAAGGAACAAAAGATAACAAAACATTATGAATGAATTAAAATGGAAATGGAAATGACTTACATGAGATGCTCTATGAGCATGGAGACTCCATTACGAGTGGAATCACACTCTTGGCAATGAGCTAGAGTGGAATGACTTGTAAAAAGGCTTTGCTTATATGGAGTTTGGGAGAATTCCCTTGCATGTGGGATATATGTGCTTGCATGAGAATGAATCTATGTTTGGACAAAAGGGTGGAGCATGGAACTCTCAACACCCCCCCTCCATGTGATGACCATTTTGTTTTTAGCATGGGGACTAGTGACATATGGGATCACTTAGTCCATTTGGTTTTTGGATCTAAGGACATATGGCATCCTTAGACATAACTTGGACATATGGCATCCAAGTGTGGGACATATGGCATCCCTAGGATCTTGGGACATATGGGATCCCAAGACATATACTTGGACATTTGGGATCCAAGATGTTCTCAATTGGATCTAGGGACATATGGGATCCCTAGACATGTACAAGGGTTTACATCATGGGGTAGGTAGTGCTTATGGAACCATTTGCCACCTTTTGAGCATTTTTTCTTTTCTTGGGTCTTTTGTTGTTGGTGTAGCCTTTGTCTTGTGAGCTTCATGGCCTTGTAGTGGGCTTTGAGTTTCATGTGTTCAAGCCATAGCAAAGCTCTTACCCTTTTTAAAGAGCAGTATCTAGTCCCTTTACATGGGCCTTGAAATGAGTTAGAGCACATTAATACTCAATATCTTTGAAGAGATAGAAACATTACTCATATGATGGCCTTGGGAAGGTCCTACCTTCTTTAAGAAGGTGGTGTCTAATCCCTTACAAGGAGAGAGCCATATATGCATATTTACTTCTCAAAATACAATAGGTTGAGTAACATCTCAAAATACAATATCTTGAGTTCCATGGAAATCAAATGAGATATCCGCGCTTTGTATAATATCTTTTATGTGGAATATCTTGAAAATATAGAAAACGGAGTTGAGATGATGCTTCACTAAATGGGTAGGATAAGACCGATTGGGATTCGGTTCATATTTTCTAAGTGGACATAGTATATCATGTGATCATTACCGATTATTGAGGGACTAGTACATGTAGATGACCTGAGGAGCTTTGGATTTTGTCACGCGTTCTACAAACGATGGTAGAAATGACTGTTCTATGACATCATTGATGTTGTAAGCACTTGATGCTTGCTTACCTACGTACGCAAGCGGCTTAGAATACATTCGGTTTGTCATCTTCTATAGCTACTACCGCCATGGATATTGCACTCTCACGGAGTGAACAGGTTCATTGTATAGGTATTATGATGGCAATGAAGACGAAGCACCAACTTCTCTGTCACACATCGAATGGCACGTCCCATTTTTCTTCTTCTCTTTTTTTTTCGCAGCACCTGGTAGATTTGGATCATTGTGGAGTCTAGATGCATTTCAATGTCTGTAGCAGCCCATTCTCTTTCTCTAATAGAACCCCTTTCTCTGCTTTCTTCCATCGAACAAATCTGTGATGCTCTTTTGTAGCTAAAACATGGTGTGTAAACATGTCTTCTTTCACTCCTCATTTGTGAGCAGGCTTGGTTTAGCAGACCTCGCGCCATAGCAAGAAATTATGGGCAACTTTGGGATCCAGATCAATCCGGAGCTCATCTTGAAGTTGGCAGAATCGAAGAAGTACAAGCATCAAAAGCATATCAACATGCGTAAACCATCCCATACATTGGTCTTATAGCTAAGGAGCCAAGGAAGCCTCCTCAAGAGCTCCCTTTCCAACCATTTCCTCTAGGTCCCCCTACAGAGGCCAAACCACATGTAGAGAAGCCTCTTCTTGATCATCATTACGAGCATGGGCGCGATGTTATCCTTGCTCCATATCGAAAGGAGAAGATCCAAGGAGATTCAAAGCAAGCAGTGTCGCCCCCTTGAAGGGAAGCCTATTCCATGTCTTGATCCATTCTTCAACCAGCCTCTACTTGATTCTCTGCGATGGAACTTCCTTGTCAATAGCTTTCGAAGTACTTCTATTCCCCCTTCCTAGATTGTACCTTTGTTTCATTGCTTCCATTTTTTCCTCTTGACCCTCATCTACAACCTCAGTCTTCATGCTGTAGTAGCTTATTTGCAGATGCCAAAGTGTGCTCACAGTGTTTGCAAGCAGAGTTGTAGTACAAATTATGCTCTATATTCTCATGTGCATTGCATCGAATGGCAGCAAGGTAAAAACACCGGAACAAAAGAGGGAGTAAAGAAAAACAAATATGATAACTTCTTGAAGGACTGTTCAAATGCTCCTAAATTAATTTATTAAAGAAGAGAAATGATTATGATAGGAAAAAAATAGAATAGTTCTTAGACGCACTCTTAGAGATAAATTATGGGAGGGAGGGAGCGATTAACTAAGAAATACATGCTAATGATAAAAAAAAATCTCAAAAAGAAATGAATAACCTATGCTCCGATACCATGTTGAAATGAAAAGCAAGTACTCCTACTCTACTCACATGCACACATCAAACAAGCTAAGGAGGAAAAAACAAAAGATAACAAAGCATTATGAATAATTTAAAATGGAAATGGAAATGACTTACATGAGATGCTCTATGAGCATGGAAACTCCATTAGGAGTGGAAGCACAATCTTGGCAATGAGCTAGAGTGGAATGAATTGTAAAGAGTGAACGGAGGCCTTGCTTATATGGAGTTTGGGAGAATTCCCTTGCATGTGGGATATATGTGCTTGCATGAGAATGAATCTATGTTTGGACAAAAGGGTGGAGCATGGAACTCTCAACAGACGACGCCCTAGATGAAGCGACGACGTGCTCTGATACCAATTGTTGGAGTTAGAAGTCTGCAGAAGCACACGAACAACACAAGGAAGAAGAAGAAGCTTGGAGCACAACACGCAATACTGAATGTATTACTAGAGAATGTAAAAAGATAAGTAGCCCGTCAGGGCAATGGGCGTATATACAAGCCAGGGGAAAAAAACCTCCTAAAGAGGGAAAGAAGTGCCCTAGCGGTCCTAGTGTGTTCACACACGTCACTACCTAAATATATCAACAAGCAGGATACCTCAAAAGATGATGAAGCATCTTATATTGAAAGACTCAAAATATGGAAGTCTAGAGGTAAAGCTAAAGTGCAGAAGCTTTGACAAGAAGCAAAATCATCAAATCATGGCCAAAGAAGGTCCATGAGGGAGAAAAGAAAGCCAGAGAGGTATGGGTTTGATACTTCCCTAGTTATTAAGCATTCAATCTATATAGCACATGCCATAAATCAAAAGGAAGCAACGAAGAAATTAGAACGGAAGCATGCAATGGAAGAGGAAATTGAAGCACTTAACGAAAACAACACTTGGGAATTGGTTCCCGAGACATTTGAGGAAGCAAAGGAGAAATCAGAATGGAGGCATTTGAGGAAGCAAAGGAGAAATCCGAATGGAAGCACGCAATGGAAGAGGAAATTGAATCACTTAAGGAAAACAAGACTTGGGAATCGGTTCCCAAGGCTTCATCAATGAAAGTAGTAGGTTCAAGATTGATTTACAAACTAAAGAAGAATTATGATGGTACCATTAACATCTATAAGACAAGGGTTGTGGGAAAGGGATTTGCACAAAATCAAGGAATTAATTATGAATAAACTTTCTCTCCTGTGGTAAATATGCCTACAATTAGGGTATTACTTAGTATTGCTTCTTCCACAAATTGGAAGATACAGTTCAATTGTATGTAAAAAATGCATTCCTTAATGGTTGGATAACAAAAGAAGTGTATATGGCTCAACCACTCTGTTTTGAGAATCAAGTTCATCTTGATTATGTCTGTAAACTTAATAAAGCTCGATATGGACTCAAACAAGTTCCATGAGCTTGCAATCATAGGCTTGTTTCATTTTTGCATGTCAAAGGATTTCAATCTAGCAAGGCAGATCCATCACTCTTCATCAAAAAGAGTAATTTTGAATTCATCTACTTATGTGTGTATGCGGATGATATTATACTTATAAAAAATAATGCAGATGAAATGAAGAAGATCAAAGATCAAATGAGAGAGGAGTTCTAGATAAGTTTCCTAAGTTCACCTACATACTTCCTATGATTAGAAGTAGTCTACAAAGATCATGGTTTATTCCTCACTCAAAGGAAGTATATAAAAGACGTGTTGATGAAAATAATCACAAACTAGCCTCACATGAAGGTGAAATCATAGAAGATATCACAGGTTATCAAAGCCGTGTGGGCAGTTTGAACTATGCCACATTAACAAGAGAATATATATGCTATAGTGTAAGTGTGCTAAGTCAATTTATGCACACACCCAGGAAACCTCACATGGAAGATGCCAAGAGGATACTCAAATATCTCAAAGGGACCATAAGTGAAGGTTTATTAATATTACCCTTATGCATTTGACTTAAGTCTAAAGTTGTTCTCTGATGCAGATTGAGCTTGCTCCAAGGAAGACAAAATGAGTACCTTAGGACACATTACTTTTGTAGGATCAGAACTTGTTTCACGGTCATCTAAGAAGCAACCTACAAATGTTGTCTCTTTTACAGAAGCTAAATACAGAGGCCTTGCTATACAAATGGTGGTAAAGTCCAAGCCAAATGGGCAAGAGGGGGGATGAATCCCAAATGGGACCCCGAGGTCCTAGTGGAGGTGGACATCTCCCAACAAGTCAAGTCTTCCATAGTGATTAAGGACTTAGAAGATATTTTTCTACATGAGGAAAAGGTGGTGTGTAAAAATCTGCCAAATGCATGTTCCAAATGATTTAGACAAGGACATTGGATTAGGGATTGTCCACTCCTCAAGGACAATACTCAGGCTGCTACTCCCCAACTTGTTGAAGACCACTCAGATGAAAAGCTTCCTGTTGCTCCAATGCAAGGAAAGCCACAGATTAAACAGGTTAAAAGAAAGGGTAAAATTCGGACTAATTCATTTGATGTGCTTTTGGAAGATATACATAACCCCTTTGTTGAAACTCGAGTTCCGCGAGATGTGAATCCTCGGCATGACACAATGCCTAGCGCTCATGCAGAGACCTCTAGAGCCAGAGAAGGTGCAAGCACTCGACCCATCCCTTCTAACTCCGAGGAGGGATGGACTACTACTAGAAAAAAAAAACCCAAATCCTTTGAAATCAGAGCACTTGGTTACTGCTATGCATACTCCAATTAACTGTGTAGATAACCGATTCTTAACTAAATTAAACTCACAGTATAATCTTGATATTAGTGAATTGCAATAGCAAGGACTTGACATGGAAGACTCTCCTTCTAACCAGAAGGAGAATCTTGCTCCTGCACCCCAGCAAGTCTCCAAAATAAGGAGGAGGGAGGGCAACTCAAAATTCAAAGCCAAGGACATATTGAGTAAGGTAAATAAAAACATCAAAAAATGAGATGTTGGTTCATTCTTTTCTTTACTCTTATCATGAATTCTATCAATCTGATGTCTTTAAACATCAAGGGGTTGTCTGATCCCATCCGGGCTAAGTGTGTTGTTAAATGGATCTATCACCTGTCTGTAGCTCCTGGCTTGATTTGTCTACAAGAGTTGAAAGTGAATGGTGATAGATGCCCCCTGCATTTAAAGGTTGTGTCTAGCAAGCACTCCAGGTACTACACTAACCACCAGCAAGGGAGAGGAGGCACTTGGATTGGTATTTCTCATTCCTTACATCACCTTTTTGGTGAAGTTATTAAGGGACCAACAGACATTTGGGTCCCAAAAAGGGGATAAATGTGCTTTTAGTACACAACAAAGTGCTCAGAGGTCATGTACATGATAGAATCATTTCAAATCTAGATACAGAGTACAACTTAAGTAAGGAGTCCCTCCATTGGCTACTAAGGGTGCTCTAAAGGTGCAGAGCAATAGAAAAATTAGTAGCACGAGCATCGATAGTAGCAGATATATAATTTGTAGCCACTGTCCTGATGGTCTAGGCAAAAGAATACACAGAATCTCTTCTTTGTCTATTCCACAAGGTGACATTCCTGCTTTTCCCAATGCTCGAGAGAATCAGGGATCTCCATATGTTCCACAACACAATATCCATCCTGTTGCAATAGCCAAGTAAGATCTCCCTATAGGCTAGAGAAATATTGACCTTGTGACAATATGACTTGAAGAAAGACCACAACCTCTGAGCATGAGGACAATTCTAGAAAAGGTGGGGGAGATCCTCCACAGTGCCACAAAAAACACAAAGTCCATCATTAATGTTAATCTTCCTGTTTTTAGACCCACACTAGACACCGTGATGTATTATTAGCCAGAGAATAAAAGATTGATTGATATTCATGGGAAATGCCCACAAGCACATGAATCTATGCTGCCATTATCTGGTGTTCCAGGTAACTTTCCACCTAGTATTGAGTTTAGGAATGATCAAGTAAATAGATCCTTTGTTTGTCTTGAAGATATGGAGTATATCCTCAGCCACTTCCTTCAAAAGCATTGGTTTGTATGAGAGATAGTTAGCCAACTTGTCCTTGAACATATTTTTATGCATCATAAGGACATACATACAACGAGAGGATAAATCAATACATAAGGACATACATACAACGAGAGGATAAATCAATACTATTGTAGATTTGGTCTTCTGAAATGATCTTTTCATCAATAGTTAGATCATGCCAGTTGGAAAATCCTTTTTTGTAATACTTATGTTCTCTTATTCCCAAGTTTCCATGGTGCCACAGAGAAAACCACCCTGTCCATATGCTTTTGTATAAGAAAAAGGCAGCAGAGTTATAGTAATTGGAGTTAAGAGTGTAACCCTTTTTGGCCATCATCTAGGCATCCCAAAACCTACAATAGAGTTTAGAAGCAAAAGGGGAATATAGGTTGGGGGAGGCTATAATGTCCCACAGGGCATGGTCTTTCCAAAATTTATAGTTAAGCAATTAGAATTTGTTAATGTTCCTCTTGATAAGCAAAGCCCAAAAATCAATCGAATCCACTGACCTAAAAACCCATTTGGGAGCTAAGTTAGTAGACATTTTTAGAGGACAAAGAATTCCCAATCCCCCTTCCTTCCTAGAAAGACAAGAGATCTTCTAGGACTTTGGGCACTGAGTTGTGGTGCAAGCTACCTCCCCAAAGAAATCTTCTAGAAAGGGCAATAACTTGATTGAAATGACTTTTATTGGGAGTCGAGCACGACAAGAAGTAAACCAAAGTCGGAAGAATGTAATGGTTCAAAACAAGGGCTCGATGAGATAAAGACTATTGACAAGCAAACCAATGGAACAACTTACATCTAAACTTTTGATCACCCAATCCCACTTTTAATTATATGAGACCTGAAAGACCATGGGGATACCTAATAATCTAAATATTACTCCATCTTTTATAATGTCACAGTCAGAAGCATAGATGTACTGAGGTATATGACTAGTAGAAGATCTGAAGGCTATTTTCTTATGGTTAATGTGAGAGCCACTAGCAAGACAAAAGGTCTAGAGACAGTCCAAGATGCATTGGGCATAGTTGTTATTAGCCTTGACAATTATGTTGGTGTCATGAGCAAAGACTTGGAGGCACAATTGATCATCAGCTCCAGGGATGTAAATACCCTCAAGCTGTTTGTTTTTCATAGCATCTTTTAAGAGCCAACCTAGGGAGTCACTGGCTATGACAAAAAGCGAGGGGGCCAGGGGGCAACCTTGCCTAATAGACCTTGTAAGTCAAAAGGAGGGAGACAAAGCACCATTAATGGATAGCTTAGAGTGAGCATTTCCAAACAAGGTTCTAACACATCTAATGAACTTAGATCCAGCTCCTATATCATGAAGAGATTGCAGGACAAAATCCCACTATCCTATTATAAGCCTTGTCAAAGTCTATCTTGAAGAAGTAGTAGAGTTGATTGGACTCTTGGGAAAACTCCATTCCTTCCCACAAGGAAATGATGGCATCTATAATAAACCTCCCTTTTATAAATCCCTTTTGTTTAGGGAGGATAATATCCTTCATAAGAGGACTAAGTCTCCTAGCAAGGGTAAAGGCAAAAATTTTCTAGATGGTAGTAAGATAGGTGATAGGTCTGCAATTGTTCAAGTCCTCTTTAGTCCCTTTATTGTGGATCAACTTTATGACTCCAGTATTAACTTCAATAGCAAGAGTGCCTTTGGTAAACGCATCTCTCCAAATCAAGAGAATAAAGGGAATCAGGAAATCTTTCATCTTAATGAAAAACTCATCAGTAAGGCGATCAAGTCCAGGAGATTTGCAGGGTTTCAATTTACCAATTATTTCTTTGATCTCGTCGGTAGTGAGGGGTAGGTCCAACAAGGTAGCCAGTCCAGGAAGAATAGTTTTCTTGCTTTTAAGAGCAATAAGGACCCTTGCTCCACGGATATCCTCCCCCCACTTGGGAGAACGAGAGAAAACATGAGTAAAGAAGTTAGCTGCCTCTTGCAAATTCTGCTCAACAGGGACAACGTAACCACTTGACTTCTTCATGAACATAGGTATGAAATCTTTACTCTTTTTCTTCTTAAGCAAAGAAAACATACTTCTTGTAGGCCTATCGAGATTTCCAGCCTAGAACTCTCTTGAAGAAGAGAGAATACCTCTAGCCTCAATGTACTCCTCATTCTTTAATCTTTCTTGAAGGCAAAGAATCTTCTCCACATTCTCCATATGACGACCTAGAGAGGATAACAAATTCTTAATTTCAAGAGCAATGTCCTACCTTCTTTTAGCCCTAATGTTCTTCTTAAACTTTTTATAGTAGGTACAAGGTTTCTGGATTTCTTTTGAGAGGTGTCCAGATGCAGCCATCCAGCTTTAAAGCTAGGGCAATTTTGCCAGAGGTATAAATGAAATCCAAAAACTCTTTACCTACTATAAAAAGTTTCAAAAGAACATTAGGGCTAAAAGAAGGCAGGACATTGCTCTTGAAATTAACAATGTGCTATCCTCTCAAGGTCCTCATATGGAGAATGTGGAAAAGATTCTTTGCCTTCAAGAAAAATTGAAGTATGACGAGTACTTTGAGGCTAGAGATATTCTCTCCTCTTCAAGAGAGTTTTGGGCTAGAAATCTTGATAGGCCTACCATAAGTATGTTTTCTCTACTTAAGAAGAATAAGAGTAAAGATTTAATACCTATGTTGATGAAGAAGTCAGGTTGTTACGTTGTCAGTGTTAAAGAGAATTTGCAGGAGGCTACCCACTTCTATACTGATGTTTTCTCTGGTTTCCCCAAGTGGGGGGAGGATATCTGCAGAGCTAGGGCCCTCATTGCTCTTAAAAGAAAGGAAACTATTACTCCTAGACTGGCTGCCTTGCTGGACCTGCCCCTAACTATCCCCGAGATCAAAGAAATCGTTGGTAAATTGAAACCCTGCAAATCTCTTGGCCTTGATGTCCTTCCTAATGATTTTTTCATTAAGCTGAAAGATTTCCTAACATCCTTTATTCTCTTGATTTGGAGAGATATGTTTAACAAAGGCACTCTTCCTATTGAAATTAATACTGGAGTCATAAAGCTGATCCACAAGAAAGGTTCTAAAGAGGACTTGAACAATTGGAGACCTATCACCTGCCTTATTATCATCTACAAAATTATTGCCTCTACCCTTGCTAGGAGACTTAGTCCTCTTATGAAGGATATTATCCTCCCTGAACAAAAGGGATTTATAAAAGGGAGGGTCATTCTAGATGCCATTTTCCTTGTGGGAAGGAATAGAGTTTGCCCAAGAGTCGATTCAACCGTAGTACTTCTTCAAGATAGACTTTGACAAGGCTTATGATATGATAGAGTGGCATTTTGTCCTGAAATCTCTTCATGATATAGGAGCTCGCTCTAAGCTCATTAGATGTGTTAGCACCTTGTTTGGAAATGTTCACTCTAGGCTATCGATCAATGGTGCTTTGTCTCCCCCCTTTAGACTTAGAAGGTCTATCAGGTATGGATGCCCCCTTGCCCCCTTAGTTTTAACCATAGCTAGTGATTCCCTAGGTTGGCTCTTAAAAGATGCTATGAAAAACAAACAACTTCAGGGTATTTGCATCGTTGGAGCTGATGATCAATTGTGCTTCCAAGACTTTGCTGATGACACCAACATAATTGTCAAGGCTAATGAAAACTATGACCAATGCATCTTGGACTGTCTCCAAGACTTTTGTCTTACTAGTGGCTCTCACATTAACCATAAGAAAATAGCCTTCATATCTTCTAATAGTCATATATCTCAATGCATCTATTCTACTGGCTCTAACATTATAAAAGATGCAGTAATATTTAGATTATTAGGTATCTCCATGGGCTTCTAGGTCTCCTATGATAAAAAATGGGAATGGGTGATGCAAAAGCTTACATGTAAGTTGTTCCACTAGTATGCTTTTCAATCGTCTTTATCTCATCGAGCCTTTGTTTTGAAACATTATTTCTTCCCTCTCTAGTTTACTTCTTGTCGTGATGGACTCCCAACAAAAGCCATTTCAATTAAGTTATTGCCCTTTCTAGAAGATTGCTTTGCAGAGGTAGCTTTCATCACAACTCAGTGTCCAAAGTGGCTTTGAAGATCTGTTGTCGTCCTAAGAAGGAAGGGGGATTGGGAATTCTTTGTCCTTTGAAAATGTCTACTAACTTAGCTACCAAATAGGTTTTTAATTCAGTGGATTTGATATTTTTGGGCTTTTCTTATCAAGAGAAACATTAACAAATTCTCATTGCTTAACTATAATCTTGGAAAGACCATGCCCTATGGGACATTATAGCCTTCCCCAACCTGTATTCCCGAGTTGCTTCTAAACTTTGTTGCACATTCTGGGATGCCTTGATGATGACCAAAAAAGGTTATACTCTTAACTCCAAAAACTATAACTCTGCTACCTTTTTCTTATAGGAGAGCATATGGACAGGGTGACTTTCTCTGTGGCACAATGGAAACTTGGGAATCAAAGAACATAAGTGTTACAAGAAAGGCTTTTGCAGTTGGCATGATCTAAGTGTTGATGGAGAGATCATGTTAGAAAACTAGATCTACAGTACTACTGATTTATCCTTAAGTTGTATGCAGGTCCTTATGATGCACAAAAATATGTTCCAAGACAAGCTGGATAACTGTCTCTCACATAGACGAGTGCTTTTGAAAGAAGTGGCTGAGGACATACTCCACAGCTTCAAGAGCAACAGAGGATCTATTAACTTGATCATTCCTAAAATCAATACTAGGTGGAAAGTCTACTAGAACACTAGATAGTGGCAGCATAGATTCAACTGGTTGTGGGCATTTCCCATGAACATCAATAAGTCTTTTCTTATTTGGCTAGTAATACATCATGGTGTCTGGTGTGTGTCTAAAAACATGAAGTTTAACATTAATGATGGAGTTTGTGTTTTTTGTGGCATTGTGGAGGATCTCCCCCACCTTTTCTACAATTTTCCTCATGCTCAGAGGTGCTGGTCTTTCCTACATCCATATTCTCACAAGGTCAATATTTCTCTAACCTACAGGGAGATCTTACTTGGCTGCTACAACATGATGGATATTGTGTTCTGGAACATATGGAGAGCCTTGATTCTCTAGAGCATCTGGAAAAGCACAAATGCCACCTTGTGGAACACACAAAGAAGAGACTCCCTGTATTCTTTTGCCAAGACCTTCAGGACAGTGGCTCCAAATTGTATATCTGCTACTAGAGATGCTCCTGCTGTTGATTTTTCCATTCCTCTGCACCTTCAGAGCACCACCATTAGCCAATGGAGGGACTCCTTACTTAAGTTGTACTCTATATCTAGATCTGAAATGATTGTGTCATGTATATGACTTCTGAGCACTCTGTTGTGTACTAAAAGCACATTTATCCTCTTGTTGGGATCCAAATGTCTGTTGGTCCCTTACCTAGTTGTTGTAGTGAATTATGAACATGATCTCTTGTTCTTGGTGGGGGCCCTGCCCTATCTTACAAAATGAGTATATTAGACGCTATGAACAACTTCCTGATGAGGATAAGATAACTTTGGAACCTGATCTTGTGATCAATTTTCTGAAGCTTCTTCATCCCGAAACTCGTAGGGAAGTTGAACCGCGATTAGAAAACCGGATAAGCGCTATGGTCTTACTGACAATTGGCAAAAAGTGTGTAAAGTAGTAGAGGTTGTAGCCCATAGACATCAAAGACAATCCATGCTTTATGAGCAAACTAGTCTTCCTCAAGCTAGCCTTCCAGAAACTAAGGAGCAAGTTAGAGAACAATCCCATGCTCTGATTTTTGACTCTACTCCTATTCCTCAAATGATGGAGCCTACTCAAGGTTTTAAAGTAGAGCCAAATAAAAGTGTAGTTGAACAATCTCAAGTGGAAATTCTCACTAAGCAAATGGAAAGTTTTATTGCTACACAATCCAATTTGGCCAAGACTATAGATGCTTTACAATCAAATTACACCAAAACTTTCCAAAATCAAATGAGCCCAAT
The DNA here is from genome assembly GCA_020310875.1 of Ceratopteris richardii. Taxonomy (NCBI): domain Eukaryota; kingdom Viridiplantae; phylum Streptophyta; class Polypodiopsida; order Polypodiales; family Pteridaceae; genus Ceratopteris; species Ceratopteris richardii. The sequence goes on along the minus strand of CM035425.1, from coordinate 105,996,024 downwards.
GTCTTTTCAAGAGCCTAATGAACATGTTATAGCTACCAATCAAAATCCATAAGTAGCTCCTACTCAAGCATATCAATTTCCTCCAATGTATAATCCTTCAATGAAAAATCGTCATCCTCATGTGCAAAATCCTCAAATGTATCAAAACATGTATCCTCAAGCTTCTAAAATAGCTTTCCAAAATCCTCAAAATCAAAATTTTCATAATCATCAACCGTATAATATGGAAGCTCCTCTTGCACCTCAAGTACCACATGTTGCTCCCCAAGCTCCTCAAATACATCAATTTCCTTTTCAAAATCCTAATTATCCTGTTCAAGCAATACCTTATCAACAAAATCCTCAATTTCAAAATTTCCCACCACAAGTTAATCAAAATCCTCAAAATCAAAATGGTTTTGTGTGTGGCCCTCATAGGTGTCCTTGGTGTGATCCATTAGAGCACTTTTTGAGAGATTGTGAACTATTGAAGGTTGCTGAGGAGCAACGACTAGCAATAGACATAGACAAGAAAATATGTCACTATCGATCTAGGCTACCTTTGCAAGGAAATTATGGTAAGGGAGGAATGAAAAAACACTATGAAAATATAACCATAACGGATGTATGAACTAGAGGAGTGAAACTAGAATCTCTTGATGGACAACAAGTAGAATCAAGTAAACCGACTAAGGAAGGTGATTTTTCCATAGAGGCTTTAGTAAGAGCATGAGATGAGATTAGGAGAATAACGGCTTCAGAATCATCGATAGAAGATCAATCTCTTATTTCTCATATATCCAATGTAGAAGAAAAACAAAAAAGAGATGAAGTTGAGCCTAGTGAAAGAAGAGTGACTCGAAACAAACCTCGGAGGGAATAGAAACAATCATAGAGCAAGGAGAAACATCACAATCCAAAGATAAAAAACAAGAATCACAACCCAATGAACAAAAACAAGAGGAAAAACAAAAAGGGAAGAAGACAACACAAAGAAAAACAGAACCAAAGCCTTTAGATAAACAAGAACAATCAAAACAAACTGAAGAACAAACACGAGAACATGAACAAAAACAAGATCCTGAGCAAAAACAAAAGAAACCAAAGAGAAAACCTAAACCCATCTTGATTTTAGAAATTGAGAGAAAAATAGATTCTATGGAGATTTTAGATGACATTTTTCTTAAGAGTCAAGTGACTATGTCTTTAGAACAAGTTTTCTCTATTGGAAAGCCTGTTTTTAAAGATAACTTTATTGGCCTAATTAAAAGGAAGAGGTTTTCACTTAATCTCCATAATGAGATGCAAGATTCTCTAGATCAAGATCAAGCTATGAATGAAGCCTTAAACTTTGATGAATCTGATGATGATGAAGTAAATGTTAATAAAAATTTCTTAGGACCTATTCAACCTAACCATGAAAATCATGAAAACAATCTTGAAAGTCACTTTAAAAGAAAATTTTGGTCTAGAGGTACATCAACAATGCATGTTAAAATAGGAAATGATTAGAACACTATCACTGTAAATGCATTAGTAGATTCCGGCTCCGAAATCAATGTGATTTCAAGAGAATTCTATGATAAGTTTCGATGGCCCATAGATAAAGATTGTGGATGGCGTACGAGAGCTGCAGATAATGGTGTAGGTACCATGTATGGAGCTTGTGCTTGTTTGCCCATATCCATAGGAGGAATCACAGAAGAGTTTCACTTTTTTATTCAAGATAACTGCTCCTATGAAGTTCTCTTAGGTCAACCCTTTATTTGTGAGAGTCGTATGGAAACTAAAGCCATGGATGATGGGTCTACCTATGATAGATTTAAGTCTAAGGATGGAATACAATCACTTCAAGTCATGATAGTAGGAGTGAATCATCCTAGGAATCCATTGTCAATTAGAAAGAAACCTATTGTTACTTAGAGTCATGAGCATGCTTGTAGTGATTGTGCACCTCGATTCATGTTTGGAGCTACATATGATCAAAATTTCGGATAGAATCCATTGTTGAGCGGGACAACAGTGGATATTGGTTTGACATCTCGCATCCAACCAACATGTACAATAGTTTGTCACTTTTATTTCCATATTCTAGAAACAGCGAGTCGTAACAAACGAGAACTATGTCGTAAAAAGAGAACACTCTCGTCAAAAATTACATGTTTTCACCTCATTTTTGGAATTCCTTTACACCAGTATACATATATTACAAAAATGAGGTGAAAACAAGTAATTTTTGACGTTTTTTGTCATTTTCTCAAAAAAAAAAAGAGCTCAAAATGTAGTCAAAATTTCACTATATTAGGCATTGACGTGTCCCAAAATGTATATGATAAGACATTGACATGTCCAAAATCTATATGATAAGACATTGACATGTCTAAAATATATATAAGAATGTAGAAATCAATAGTTTTTACACAAAAATAACATTTTAGACATATCTTTAATGGGTGGATATCTGATTGTTATTCAAAATTGCTACAAAACATGGTTTCATTAACCAAACTACTTTGAGGCATTTACATAAGCACTAAAAATGTCTGAGAGCTTCAATGCAACTCACAACTTTGTCGATCTATGTCTACACCCTCATCATCTGATGCACTTGATTCAGTCTCATACTGTTGAGAGCTCTCTTCTTCTTCTTCTATATCCACAAGAGCTCTATCTTCATCCACGTACATACCAAATTCTGCAGGATCATGCACAAATCTTCTTGTTTTCCTATGATTTCCTGTACCACATACATTTGGAAGCTTTTGTTTTATCATGTTGATGGTTGCTTTCCTCAAGTGACCAGTTTTTGTCAAGGAAAAATCATAAACAAGAATATCTACATCATCCATTTTAAGAGTGGATGTGCTTCGAATATTCTTTTTCCTTTTTGAACCTGTTCGTTTAGTATCACACACCATTTCTAAGTTATATTTACCTGTGAATGCATTACTACTTTTAGTGTAATACCAATGCACCACCAAAGCCTCTATTCTTCTCTGATCAATATCTTTAGTTATCTCTAAAACCTTTGCAATCCAAAATGGTCTGGTAGCCTCATCACCATCAGCAAGTACTGCAATAAGCGTTCCAACATTTATCTCTATTAAATTTCCTTGCCATCTTGCTTCTGCCTGTTTTGTCATCCTTGGGCCTACATAAATATTTCTTTCTGGTGGATGTATAAAACTTTGAAGTGCATCTGCATTACATGCTTGGGCCACATTCACGGATCTTTGTGTACAAAAATCCCATGTGAATGGAACATCAACTGGCCAGTGACCTGCAATTGTATACTGTATAATCTCTTTTTGATGATTGAAAAAGTCCTCCCACCAAGATACATCTTGATCTCCAGCATATTTTTTTGCACGCTCAATATGTCTCTTCTTTTCAATGAGTGCATGCATCCAGCTTTTACTTTGATCAACCACACTTCCACATCTTTCTGTATTGTTTTTATCTTCATATGGTGATTGTTCTGCACCATACACTGTTACAGTAGACAAATTAGGCACCTGCAATAAGAAACTGCATCCCTCTTTAGGCTCCCACCCAAGAGAAGATGAATACTACTTTGCAAATAAAAGGGTTATTTCATCAACCCTCCTCATCAAGAATACATGGTTGAAACTAATATTGTGCAATGGAGCCAAAACCTTAGCACTGTTATCAAGGCCCATTGAGCAAAAGTGCTTAAAGTCATAAATCTGTGTGAGGTGTTGAACTTTTGGTTTTGGAGTATATGCTTCTGAAATCAGCTCAGATAAAATCGAAAGAGTAAAAGCATTGTTACGTGCCAACTTCTTAGAGAAAGTACTGAACATTTGATCAATGTGATCATGAGTGTGGCCAACCAGAAGAAAATTTACCTTAATCTTCTGAAATACCTGTTTTTCAACAAGCATGCTTAAATATCCAAAGACTGTAGAATTTTTATTCTCTCTTGGAGTATTATCTAGTTGCAAATATAGAGTTGGTGGCAAAAGACCCTTCCATGATTGCAAAACACGATGAATGACAGTAACTGTAAGGTTTGGATCATTATGCACATTCGGATATGTGAAGAAAACCTTGGACATTACAGTTCCATTGTATACCAAAGCGCCAACCAAATGCATTTGCACAAGGACTTCATCTCCAATGTCCTTAGGGATGCGATAAAAATGTGGCAAACAAGTTTTTTTTTGATCCATACCATCAATCAACAAACACATATAACGCTCTGGATTTCTGAGTGCCTTACTTCGATGATGAATTGCTTTCTTTCTCTCTAATGCTTGACTGTCACGATGGTTGTTAAGAAGGTTTTTAAAATTATGCTTTTCCTGTGGTGTTGTAGCCCCTTTTGCCATGTTTTTCAAAGTGGCGCAAACTGAACATTCATCCATTCTAACTTTACGAGGAATAGAAACATTGTTAAACTCTTCCTTCCATAATCGAGTAAAGTGACGATACAACACATACTTCTCATTTCTATTTTCCATGTCTTCTCTATATATTTGAAATACCTCTCGACGAGTAAAGTTATCTGACAAGTGCAACCTTCCAGTTGTAGGCATAACTTCACAATGCAAGCTAAAATAGTTCATCATCCAATTCATTGCATGACGTCCAACAGATCCTTTGGTCCCAACATGGAACGTATCCAAAATAAGATCCCCATTCAAAAACCCTTGTTGAACCCTATGTATTCTAAAATTTCCTACACCCATTGCAATTTTAAATGCAGCCCTACAGCATGGCATCCCTTGAGTAAAGAAATATTCAAAACCAACACGCGTTACTGACATGTTATCCTCAATCATTTGCATGCAAGAAACAAGGTATATATCTTGCCTTTCACTATCTAAATGGAGGAATTTTTCTCTTATGTGCTTTAGTTTCTTCATCCCTAAATTATACAAGCATTTCAAACCACAACAATGCTTCACAATATCCAATGCAATCTGTCTATCTGAAGTAAGAAATTTAAATCTTTATCGACTTACTTCACGAGACCTTCTTTTAAATCGTAGATTGAGCTTGCTTTGCTTTTTCGTTGCTCCACATGCACTTGAGTCAGAAGGGAGATCAATGGTTGGATCAGATGGGAGATAAAGAGGTGCATTTGGTTGAGCACATTGCACTGTGAATTGGATAACTTAAATGACTCAACAGAAAACATGGAATCATCAGCACGTTCTAAATCATAGGGATCATCACCTCTCTGGAAAGGTTCAACTGAGAACAATGAATCAATATGAGCAGAGGAAGCTGATGCCCAAGCATCCACTGAAAAGATTGAGCTCATCTTCACTGAGTTCACAGAAGACTGAAGATGAATGACCTTTTTAAATAAGTAGAAATCCGAGATCAAGTGAAGATATCACATCAAATGTCACATCAAGAAGATATGAAATCAAAAGCTTATTAAAGTACATTAAATAACATAAAACATCAAATTACATCAAATCACTTAATTACTCAAATATACACTAATAAGGGAACCAAAGATTTGATTCACTTTTGATTCAAATGAGAAACACAGTTGATTTCTAACTACATATGAGTCATTCAGTCTAAGCATTGTGAATGAATCAAAATATATCCAAGTTGAGTTCCAACAGGAATATATAATAAAATTGTTTGGAGAAATTTTACAAGAAGAAATTTTACAACTGGAATATATCCAAGTTGAGTTCCAACTGGAATATGCTATGCCATTGAACACTATACAAGAAGAAATTTTACATTTGGTTAAGATTTCAAGGATTAGGTTTTATTGTGGTCTAGGCAAGATATCAAAGAGGTAGATGAAAGTATATTGAAAAAGAATTATGTGTAAAAGAGGCACACAGAAAGTATATTCATACATTGATTTTCCATTTCAACAATGTGTTACAAGATAAATGTGAATATGAACTAAAGTGTGGAGGATAACACTATAAAGATGTCATTAATCTCACAACTTAGACCTAATTTTCTCCCAAGCAACAGACTCTAAGAAAAAACTTCTACATGAGATTAGAAATCCTCATGTACATACCATACTGTTGCCATTGAAGTTTAATTTCCATGCAAATGTATATAAATAGTTGCAAGGTTCTGTACTAGAATGTTTATTCATAGTGATTTTCCATTTCAACAGTGAGTTACAAGATAAATGTGAATATGAACTAACGTGAGGAGGGTAATACTATAAAGATGTCATTAGTCTCCCACATTTAACACAACTTTGACTTGATTTTCTCCCAAGAAAGAGATTCTTAGAAACAAATCTCTACATGAGTTTAGACATCCTCATGGACATACCATACTCTTGCCATTGAAATGTAATTTCTATGCAAATGTATATAAATAGTTGCAAGGGTCTATGAATATTTCATTAAAGTGGCTCTGAAACAGCCTATTTGTGTGGGTGCTATTCCCTGGTTAGATAAGTTGACAGATTTAGTTAGCAAGTGGACTCATTCAGTTAGATCCAGTTAGTTTCTGGTTCAAGTTACCCAATTGCCTATAAATACCAGAGGAGGAGATCATTCGCATTTTCAAAATCCACGAGCAAGAGAGAGCAGCAGAGCACAGACAGCCATGGAGCACAGAGGTCAGCATACCAGCAAGCCAAGTCTGATGGAGAAGAAGAATGTTGGCAAAAGTACCAAGAGGTAGACAAAATCATAACATAACTAAAGATTCCAAAAAGATTCCCTCTGTATGTCTGTGTAAATATCTGATTTCTAGGTATTTATTTTTCTTACCTCTAGAAATATGGATCCAAAGCATGTACAGGTCGATGCCTGGCATCGACTTTAAGGTGTAAGTCGATGCCAGGCATCGACATAGGATTGCAAGTCGATGCCAGGCATCGACTTGCAGGAGCAAGTCGATGCCAGGCATCGACATAGGATTGCAAGTCGATGCCAGACATCGACTTGCAGGAGCAAGTCGATGCCAGGCATCGACTTGTCGGTGCAAGTCGATGCCTGCAAGTCGATGCCTGGCATCGACTTGCACCCCAAGTCGATGCCTGGTGCAAGTCGATGCCTGGCATCGACTTGCACCTGCAAGTCGATGCCTGGCATCGACTTGCAGCCCCAAGTCGATGCCAGGCATCGACTTGGGCCCAAAAATCGATGCCAAGCATCGACTTGCCGGCATCAACATGCACTAAAAAGTCGATGCCAGCGATCGACTTTTGGGTGCAAAGTCGATGCTTGGCATCAGCTTTTGGGCCCAAGTCGATGCTTGGCATCGACTTTTGTGCCCAAGTCGATGCCAGGCATCGACTTTGTGTGCAAGTCGATGCCAGGCATCGACTTGAGGGTAAAAGTCGATGCCAGGCATCGACTTGGCCCAAAAGTCGATGCCAAGCATCGACTTGGGCCCAAAAGTGGATGCCAAGCATCGACTCTTGCACCCCCAACTCGATGCCTGGCATCGACTTTCACCCTCAAGTCGATGCCTGGCATCGACATGCACTTAAACATCGATGCCTGGCATCGACTTGAAGCTCAAAATCGATGCCTTGCATGGACTTGGGCCTTTGAAACCACATTTACGTTTGATCTGATATTTCCAAGTGCCTTCAGGGATGCGGAGTACAAGGATGAAAGGCCCATCAAGAAGCTCAGAGTCACCATGGGCTCTGCTGACCAGCAACGTGACAAAGGCAGTGGTCACCAAGCAAAGCCAAAGAAAATTATTGCACCATTATCCTCTGAGAAGGCCAGCAACCCACTAGGAATATCCTCAGGTGGACAGAGTAGCATAAAAATTCCTGTGGAGGATCCAAATATGAAGGAAAGGGCTAGGGAGACCGAGGTCATGAGGACAGATCGTCCACTTTGGGACATGACAAATCTCGAATGGTGCCTTCAGTATGTTGAAGAGAAGAATGCAGTCCTCCTTGTGTTCGCAGGGGCCTATGGCAGAGGAAAGATCACGACAACACAAGGTTTTCAGTATGGACTTGTTTACAAATTGGATTATGAAGATGAAGATTCTGACAACCTGCTTTTCTTGGTGGAGACATCGAAAGGATTAAGAAATGTCATATGGAAGATGGATTTCTTGTGCTCAGAGTGCTGTGTTCCAGAAGAGCTAGCTCAGATATGCAGAGACACAGTGAATTTCATCAAGGACCTGATGCCATGGATCCAGGGCAATATCATGCCAACACAGCACAAGAAGACGACCCCTGTAAAGGCAACGGGTAAGCAGAGTGTGGAGAAAAAGCCCCAAAAGAAAAAGAAGATAATTTCAGAAGAGGACTTTTCTGACTCAAGCTCTAGCTCTGGGGACATAATTGTTGCACCTGGTGGAGAGCTTGCATCTGGTGTGCTTGGCACTGAGCAGAATAAGATGAGGGAGGACATAGCTAGAAGAAAAGTTGTGAAGAAGGGGCAGTTGTTCCACCTGCCTATTAATATTATCCACAGGCCACCAGTGGATCCAGTCACAGGGAGGAGGCCCCTTGAGATCAGGGAGCCACATAATTTGCATGTCCAGAATCTTAAGAAGAAAATGAAAATAAATCCTCATGCTACTGTTGTGCCATTCCTTGTCATGGTGGATCCGAATGAGTGCAGCTGTGTGGAGGATTTCAATGAGGGTTTGTTTGAGGATTACACTTATTATGTGATTGGAGGTTCACACTCTGCAGAGGCTCGTAGACAGTTAGTGAAGGAGCACCCTACTACATTTTTCTTTAGGTATGCAGAGTGTAAGATATATGCTGGTCTTACAACTGAGGAAGCCAAGCTTCTTGCTTGGGATCACAACAACGACAATGACTACAGGCAGAAAATGTGAATATGAAGATTGTCTTGTGAAGGAAGCTGGGAGAATACATCCCAATCTACGAAAGCAATGCCTTATTGAGGTTGGAATTGCATTGGATGAGAATAGAAAGTCAGATGCTTTGAGGAAATATGATCCATGGTTTCAACTGGCATTCAGATCAGGTGAGATCTGGGATCTTCAAGATAGAATTTTCACAATGTGGGAGCACAAGGAGGTCAAGGGCCAAAAGCAACGAAAGTCGAGGCCAGACCCACAAGTTGATCTGAGGGGAAAGGGAAGGAAAGTTGACCTTGCAATTGAAGAGGCTCCTGAGGACATGAAGCTGACCCCATGGAGGGCCCTTCAAGGAATCAAGGATGATACATTGATCATATCAACTTTGTCAAGGGTAATCTCGAAGGAGTTAAGCCTCAAGGAGATGGTGACTGAGCTCAATAAGTATGTATGTTATTCTCAGATCCTTTTTCCCTCCTCCCATGCTTCTTGTCTAACCTAGTCTCTTTTATATTTATGTGTCTGTAGTCATAAAGTCTACATGAAGATTCAGGAGGTGATGATGAAGAGGCTGGGTTGCTTTTCTTGGACAGAGGTCCAAGCAGACTATCCAACCACATCATCCTACAAATCCTTATCAGAATATTTCATCCTGTTTCGTGATTGGGTAGATTCTCTTATCAGAATATTTCATCCTAACCAATTTGATGCATTGCATGGCATCGACTTGGGGGCATAAGTCGATGCCTGGCATCGACTTGTAGCATAAGTCGATGCCTGGCATCGACTTGGGGGCATAAGTCGATGCCTGGCATCGACTTGCAGCATAAGTCGATGCCTGGCATCGACTTGGGGGCATAAGTCGATGCCTGGCATCGACTTGCAGCATAAGTCGATGCCTGGCATCGACCTGCAACAAAAGTCGATGCCTGGCATCGACCTCGTGGCAAAAGTCGATGCCAGGCATCGACTTAGGTCCCTAGGTCGATGCCAAGCATCGATTTTCAGTAGAAGGTCGATGCCTAGCATCTACCCCAACAAGAAATCGATGCCATACATCCATTCTTTATGTTCTGTTTGCTGTACTGAAGAGCTCTTCTAATTGTTTTTCCAATTTGTTCTGCAGAAACCAAGGAAAAGTAAGTCTACAGAGGTACTAGATGATTGCCCCCCTGCATTCCTTGCTCACATTCAAAGAGCAAGGCATGAGAAATCTAGACTGAAAGCGAAGGAGCTGGATTTTGATGATGAACCTGATCTTAAATGTTTCTCCAATCCCCTAGACCCCCTTAGGCCTGTATATTACAATGTGTTCTGTAGTGATGTAAATAATATTTGTTCTGTTGTGCCTAGAAAACATTTCTCCCTTCTCATAGCGGACATACCCTATGGATTTAGGATGTTAGGATCAGTTAATGATGATGAACCCTTCAAACACCCTCAGATTCGGAAGATGGTCACTGATTTTGTAGAGTTGACTATGTCTCCTCTTTGGAGGATAGTAATTTTCCATAGCAGAGACCAGTCTTTCTCTGTTTCAACTGCTCTGAAGGCAAGATGTCATGCTGTGGAGTGCCTCACTTGGTAAGTAATCTTCTTTCTATCTCCATGGCTTTAATGATGCCCTATGTGACTCATAGTTCTTTTTTGCAGGGTGAAGACAAACGTAAATCACACTCCTTTGCATCGGTTTGTGAGCGCCACTGAATGCATTACAGTGGGCTATTATGATGAAGTAAGCAAAAGGAGAGTCAGGGAGCATTGCAATGAGAATGGGATCTCAAATGTGCTCATGTTCCCAGCCGTTACCAAGAAACTTCGTCATGTAGCTGGGGACATGACATTGGTTAACCCTTATCAGAAGCCACAAAAACTCATAATGAGATTGCTTCACCTATTTTCCAATGATGATGACTGGGTCCTAGACCTTTTTTCGGGCACAGGTAATTTCAATTTTCACAATTTTCATTAGTCATTGTTGATTGAAGCCTCTAAGAGGTTTTTCTGATGTTTCAGGAACGACTCTGGCTTGCTCCTTAAAGATGTTCAGGCACTGCATAGCTGTGGAGAAGGATGATGCTCAAGTGAGCTTCATTAGAATGAGAATCAATGGGCTGAATGAATGCCCAGATGAAGACCAAGAGGTTGGAAGGAAGCACATTGCAGCTACGGAGAGATTCCAACCAGCTTCAAGGGAGCCTGTTCCCCCACTTGTAGATGAACCTGGGGACATGGCTGACCTTGAAGAGCCAATCTTGGAGCAAGAGAGGCAAGATAGGTGTTCTAATGTGCCAGAGGATACCAATACCCTTGAGCCTGAGGAAAGCTATGATCAGCTTCTATTGTAGATTCACATAACTCTTGTAAAACACATGAAATGTAAAAGATCATTTTAATGGAAATATAATTTGGAGTTCTGCTTCCACTTGGTGTTCAGCTTGATTTATCTTGAGCATTTCTCTGATCATGTGTGAATGTTTCTTAGTATAATTTTGTTGAATATTATCTTCTCTTGGGAATGCTTTTGTGAAGTGTATTTCATATTCTGTTAATATGGCCAGTCATTCAATGGGGATCTTAACCATACAAAGGGGATGATCTTAATTGCCTTGTTAAAATGCTCTGATTTTTACAACACATGTACTCTAATTTTCGAGTAACTTTTAATTAGCTATCTTCTGTGCTTGTTGAGGTTATAGATGTAATGAAGGAGCTTCGCGAATTCTTACTTGTACCTTTTCAACTCTAATCTATTGTCCAAGATCATGATGTGGGATTCTTGGTCATGCTCAACAACTAGTTTTCATGGCAGCAAGAATTTTAGTATATCTATCTTGACTACTTGGGATATGAGATCAAGCTTCTAAAGACAATATTTACAAGCAAGACTCGTGATGCTTTCTAGATATTGTAAAATGCCCACTTTTTTGCTTCATATAATGGTATTTAGGTAAAAAGAAAAAGAGAACATGTCTTTGTTCTCCTTTGTTGTGACTCAGTGTTTAGATTAGATTTTCTTCATAAGAGTCAATTCTCCAAGTCTTTTATCCAAAAAACCCAAAAAAATTATAAAAACAACAAAATCATGGACCATGATGAGAACATTGAGCATGTGATTGAAACATCTCATTGTTTCTCTACTCTTGAGGAGTTAGAGTTATGTCTTCAACAAAATTCTAATTCCCATATTATTCTTCTTTCTTCCCTTGATGAGAATGCTCTAATCCACGAATATGCTCTCAATATTGACAAGTGCTCAAAATTTAACCAAACACATGATGCCTTATTTGAAACAAAGTACAAAATTGTAGACAAAAAAATCAAACCCATAGCTCAACCATTACCTCAAATAAGTAATGAAAAAATTATTGATGTGAAAAATGATCCAATTCTTAAGGATAAGAAAAACATAGGACATACATTCACGGATGAGACAATCAAACAGGTGAAAATTGGTAGAGATGATGACTTTCTTTTGCCATCAGAGAGAGATAAATTTGAGAGAGTTATACGGAGCCATGGAAAAGCCTTTACTATGTATCCTCATGAGATTGGTTGTGTAGATCCTAAGCTAGTTGCACCCATGATAATCTTTACTATTCCACATATTCCATGGAATCTTTGCCCTATACCAGTTCCAAAGGCTCACTTACCTGAGCTAATGAAACTAGTTAAGGAGAAGATAAACATGAGAATTTTAGAGCCATCTTTTGCACCTTACTCAAATCGATGGTTCACTGTGTCTAAAAAGAATGGGAAACCACATTTTATTCAAGATCTCCAACCCGTCAATAAAGTCACCATAAGGAATGTAGGAACAGGACCCATTGTAGATGTGTTTGCTAAATCATTTTCAGGACATTCTATCTATTCAATGGGTGATTTATATTCAGGATATGACCAATTCCAATTTGCAATTGATAGTCGTGACATAACCACAATGAAAACTCCTTTAGGCTTAGTGCGAATGTGTACCTTACCTCAAGGAGCGACTAATTCTATGCTTCATATCATGAGTGCTATGAATATGGTCTTACATGGTTTTATGCCTCATATAACTATGCCATTCATTGATGATATTCCAATTAAAGGGAGTGAGGAATGTGTAAAGGACATTACTTTAGATTCATTTGGATGTCGTAAATTTGTTCTTGACCATATCTCTAATTGTGAAAGAATATTCAATGATTTGAAGAGGTAGGTCTCACATTTTCCATAGAAAAATCTGTTTTTGGTGTTAACGAGGTTCTTTTTGTTGGACATTTATGTGTCCATTATGGTCGAAAGCCATACCCTCAAAAAGTTGATGCCATTAGCAAGATTTCTGAAACATGTAACAATGTGAGTGAGGTACATAGATTTCTTGGTGCTTGCATCTTTTATGTTATTTGGATCCCACACTTTGCTCATGTTGCTGATTGTCTCTATGACTTGTTGAGGAAGAAACGAAAATTTATTTGGACTGACAAACACACTCAAGCTATGTGTAAATTGAAGAAATTATTGCTTGAAGCTCCCATCCTTAAGCGTGTAGATTATTCTGCTAACAAACCTATTATATTGACTGTTGATACTAGTCCCATTGGTATAGGTTGGGTCATAAGTCAAGATGATAGTGAAGGGAATAGATATGCAATTAGGTTTGGTGCCAAAACTCTACATGAAACACAACGAAAATATCCACATATCAAACGAGAAGTATGGGGTATGGTAATAGATTTGAAACAGACAAAGAATATTTCATTGGTGCAAATGTCAAAGTTGAGACTAATTGTTTGCCTCTCATTGGAATGATAGCCAATTGTTCATCTCCTGATATAGCCATGCTTAGATGGATCTCATATATTAAGTTCATAAATCCTGAGTTAGTTCATATTCTAGGTAAGTCAAACTCAGTTGTTGATATGTTATCGAGATCTAGATTTGATGATGATCTTGAAAGTGATCTAATAAAGAATGTGAATTTAGTTGACTATGTTCCACATATATATGAGTATGAGAAATTTCATGAGTCTAAGTACGAAAATGAATGGAGAGACATAGGAAAGTATCTAAGTACACTACAACCATTACGTACCTCGACTATGAATAGATTTCCTAACATTAGGAAACGAGATTATAACTTTTTCCTATGTAATGGTTATCTTTGGAGACATGCTAAAGGTAAGGTTAAGAATCCACAACGAGTCCTAGGAAAACGAGGGCTTCAATTGCAAGTAATGAATGAAATGCATGAGATATTATGGACAGGTCATAAAGGATTTTTTGGAACATATGAAAAAATTAGAAGTACCTATTATTGGCCTAGGATGTATGTTGACATTAGTAGCTATGTTTCTACATGTTCTACTTGTCAACTTCATTCATCAGTCAAACACAGAGATCCGTTGCATCCTACTTATCCACCTTGTATTCACTACAAGTGGGTAGTAGATCTTGTAACTATGCCTAAAGGTATTGACAAAATGTGTTACATTGTACTTGCAAGAGAAGACTTAGCTAATCATGTAGAGGGACGTGCACTACAATCTAAGACCACTTACAATGTTTGCAAATTCTTGCTTGAAAATGTCATAAGTCGCTTAGGGTACATAGAGAAAGTAGTTGCCGATCGTGGAGAGTTAAATGCGAGAGAAGCTAAAGAGTTCTTTGAGCATCACGATATTCGTTCGTCTCTCACTACTACATATAATCCAGAGGCCAATGGTAAAATAAGAGAGAGGGCATCCACCTATTGTGAAAGCCATATCTAAAGCATGTAACGGTGACATCAAACAATGGCCTAGATTCTTACCTTTTGCACTTTGGGTAGATAGAATGACATGCACACATACTACTGGATATATGCCTGCTGAACTCATGTACTATCAAAAACCATTGTTTCCAATTCAGTCTCATATTTCTGCATGGTCAAATTTGCCTTGGTCTGAAAACATGTCTACTGATGATTTTTTGAGTTTGCACATTAAATAGTTAGAACAAGGTAAATTAAGACTTGATGATGCCGTTGAGAAATTAAGAGAATCTAGAATGAAGAACAAGCATTACTTTGATAAAACTCATCGATTGCATCCTAAGCCAATTGAAGTAGGAGATTGGGTGCTCATTTATGACAGTACATTTGACTCTCAATATGATGCACGCAAAAAGCTCACTCAACGGTGGTTTGGGCCATACATTGTATCAAAAGTCAACAACAATGGTACGTATGCTCTTTGTGAATTAAATGGTGTTGCACTAAAAACTTTGATTGCAGGTAAAAGGATAAAGCTATTCAAGAAACGTGATAATGACGAGTACATTTTGGATGATGACATTGAAGAAGATGACAACAATGAGGCCAATTCATAAACAAGAGTATCCATGTTATAAAAAATAAAAAAATAATAAAAAAAGTAAAATTAAAAAATAAAAAAGATATAAAACTATCATTAATTTTTCAAGTTCATGTTGCTTTGTTTTTTGCATTCTATTTTTTTTCCGTTCTTGTTTCATGCATGTTTGTTTTCAGTCTTTGCATTGCATTGCATATCCACATTACTTGAGTAAAAAAAAAGGGCAAATGATGATTTCTCTACTTGTGTAAAATTGTATCTTAAGTAGTAACTTATCTACTAAGAAATTGATTATAATCTAGGATTGTGGAAAGATAGGGCATGTAGAATTGGAGGTTTATTTTGGTGATATGATTTTCATATATAAACATGCATACGTATCATGTACCGAAAGCATAATTGTTGAAATCCTAGCTCCTGCTATTGCATCTTTCTACATCCTTAGTCCATCTCACAACACTTGTATCGGAGTTTAAACGATTGTTCTCCGTCATCAAAAATGGTTGTACCTTGTATCGGGGTTTAATTTTTCCCCATCATCAGAAAAAAAAAACAAAAAGCTGCTACATATTACCATGAAGTTTACACTTTCTTCCACCCCAAAAAAGTAATCATAGCCATTAAGATGCCGAATCATCATCATCAGAAAAAAAAAGAGCAAGCCAAAGGAGGATAAAGAGGCATAGTAGAATAAATCACGGGCTATATAGGCAGATTTATGCATTAGTGGAGTTTAGTTAGATTTCTTTGCATGTTATTAGAGAAAGAGCATATTCATATTTATGTAGGAAAGGAGTTGATCTAAAATAAGCTAAAGATGAAACATGTCTCTTGAAAATCCTAAATCTTTGTTTATAATCGTATTTAAGGTAGATTGCTTTATGAAACAGGTACAAATTTTTCTTCAAGATGAGAGGAACTGATGCTTAAAACGACTCAATACATCCACTTCCACTTCATATTGATGCTTGTTTGTTTTCTTTCTGGTTGTCAATGTTGCTTGTTCATTTGCATATATGATGCCTATTTGTTCATGCATATTCATGTTGCGTGTTTCAATTCTTTCTTTCATGCAAATTTTGCTTCATGTCATGTTGCCTACTCATTCGTGCATATGATCAATTTTTCCTTCCATGTATATTTCCTATAAAATAATTTGATGCGTGGAACATTTTGTTTTTCACAGATACTGGAGTGGCGCTTCCGAAGGAATCGCAGGTTTAGTGGGGGTGAATGTCGTCAAGATTTTCTCTCCTCTCTCACTCATGAAGGCCTACAGGAAACACATTCGCTGAAGGTAGCCAGAATTCCCTAAGAAGTCCAAGATGCATCAAGGATGTCAAAGGGAGTTCACATGCAAACTTTGGAAGAAGTCGAGCAAATCCAGGATAGTAGTCAAAGCTGGTCAAACTTTGGAAATTAGGGCAAAATTTTCAATGTCTCCAAATCACATGAAAATTCATATACTTGTAAATCCTATCAAAGGTAGTCTATAGCCCAAATTTCATATGAAAATGGATTTTCTAGCACATTGATATGCCATGTACATTTTGTAAAAAATGTAATTTTTCCACTTAGATCCTACAAAATTTTGTATAGGAATTTTTGTTAGCCATATGGTTTGGCATGTATAAAGACCATATGTGGCTACATATTTTTACAAAGTTTCAAGGCTATCAGAGCTTCCTAGACACGTTAATGCCACCTTGCAAGCTTCCAAATGTAGTCAAACTTGTACAAGGAAGATTCAGATGGGAGTTTTTTTTGCATATTCCTAAAGGAGGCCTTTCAAAACATAGTCCTACAAACTTTTATCTTCATCAAACGATATTTGAAGGGTCAAAGAGCACAAAATCTAGTTTTCAAGGTCACCACAGTTTTCTAGAATAAAAAAATGGAAGGCTTGAAGGATTGCCACATGGCAAAATATGATTGAACCATGTTGTACGTTCAAGATGAGCTCATATTCAAGGGTGGAGATGCACTAAAGCATAAAAGGAGGAGGATCCACGAGTTTTTTCATCAAAGAAAACTTTTTTGACAGTTAAAGATCAGTAATGCAAAGTTTCTCCAAAAATAGTGGCTTATCTTATCCAAATTAATGTCAGCACTGATCCGATAGTTCAGTTCATCCCTAGATCCAATGGTGGATAATGAAGGCACCTAAATTTCACTCCTTCACACTAGATTTGATAGAAAGAACAATTCCAAGCCATTGATTTGATTAATCAAATGGTTGTAGTCGAAAGTAGTGATCCTAGAGTTGAGAGTTGATTTCTCTAGATCCAAGGGCCCAAATTCATTCAAAAAACTATATGAACCCCCCTCCAAACTCCTAGAGCATCATTGTTAGGCATCCATAGGGCTCTTACTAGCTTAAGGTTTCCTTAAGACGATCAACCTCGATTGAGCGAGTGAGGATCCAAGGTGGGCTAGTATGAGTATAGTACCTAGTTTCAAATTTAAGTTAGAACTCCAATCTAGGATAGGCTCTTGAAACTAGCATCTCTATCTTGACTCACCCTCGGTGGAGCGTGTGAGTGAGTTAGAGCTGGTTTTAATGAGTCTTAGACTTCTTTAATTAAATGTCTGACATTCGGTTGAAATGTCATGGTTTGAAGGTCAGGACCACCTTTGATCAATAGACTGCTTAGCTTGACGTATCACGACGATCTTATACATTTATCTTAATTCAAATCCTTTTAATTCATGTCACTTGTCACTTGTCTCTTGTCTCTTGTCTCTTAGTCTCTTAAGTATTTTTACATGTCTTCTATTTTCTTCTATGTGTGAGAAGGCTCTGCAGTATTGCGTTGAACCAGTGAGGATGTTTCATTAAGCTTGTGAGTAAACTCTATCATCATAATTCACTTGCATGCATATAATCCATACATACCCATACATATTGATTAGTTTTTGAAAGTGTATAAGAAGCTCCAATATTGGACCATTCTTCCTTTCGAAACTGATTTATGTGTAAGGATTCCATCTATTCTCATCATGCATACATATCATCCAAAGAAGACTATGCATATGGATTAGAATTAGAAACTGTTTAAGAAGCTCCTTCAATGGACCGTTCTTCCTTCCAAATTTGATTCGTGTGTATGGTTCTCTTTCATTCTTATCAGTCATGTTCATAAATCTAACTTGCACTCCTACATGCCCATTCCCATAATCATTTCAACATCTCTCTCTTCTCCATACTCAACATTAATTTCACTTTCATGTCCTTAAACCTTCCAACATTCATTAGCTTCATACACCCTGTGTGTGCCATGACCGGACCGGATCCACCCGGATTGCGATCACCTCCACAACGATATCCTTAACCTTGTTATAAAAAAAACACATCAAAAGCCAGTTCTAAGATATCAGACTAATCGAATTTTTTTTCGATTTCTCTTCTTACATCCTATCAAAACAAATAAATTCTGCATTCTGATATTGCCCATTATTTCTGCCAGTGAATAATTAAGTCAAACAAAAAAGTTAGAAATGCTCTCAAATCCCCATGTTTATAGTGTAACATTTTAAAATTAACAGCTACAACATGAGCCTAAGAATATTCTTTAATCTTTTATTGCTTAATGTTATAAGTTTTTAGTGATAAAGCCTGAGGAGACTTATTGGACTCTTGCCTCATTATCCAATTTTCTAGAAATTTATAATCATCTCAAATAAATGATTGTAACTGTTTGATTTATTTTGACAGTCTAGATAGTCTAGTTCTACTAATAATATAAGAGATTTCACATATATTGAAACTCCTTTGACCTTTCATTCTAGAGCTGCTAGCCTACAAAACTCCTCGTACGTATGCTTTAGCTACATTATATCCAAATCAATGCTTGTATTATCAATTTTTGTTTCATAACTAGCAAATATATGTTCTCCTCAAAGAATACCATTTAGCACTTGTATTCTACTGATTCACATATCCTCTATAGAAAAGTGATAGAGTCCCTCTATGGCGAATATGTTATCCTATTGAAAATGAATCCTCTCCAACTTATCTCTTCTTTTTGTAGCTTACATATGACAAAGATTTGTCTTCCCATTGTTCTACAGTCCCTCAAATTTGTTTTATCTTGGTTATTTGGTCCATCTGCCTTGTCTTCCTATGTGTAGGCACATTGATAGTACCAAACCTTCCAATTTTGCACTCCCCAAGGTCTTCTTCCTTGAGATGATATCTTCTCATTCCATATTGAGAAGAGACCTCTTCTTGCCCTGAGAGCCCCCTTTAGGAGCTTCCTCTTTTGATGCCCTTTCATTCGCTAAGCATCTTTTTAGTAGTCCTCTTGAATGCTCCTTAAAGAAAGCTCCCAAACATATACATATGCATGCAATTCCGTATTCGATGACAAACAAGAGTATGCATACTCACCTATGCACATACATAATTATTCATGTGTATAAATTCAAACATATATTCACATTCACATGGGTACTTATGTATTCAAAGTGAATACTTTTACACATATACATATACTTCTCCCACACACATTGATCAAACCCCTATGCATGTATAAGCAAATGTCCACATATATTCACTCAGATGCAAAGGCACTTACTCATATACTATGGATTGCAACAAATAAGCAAAATTAAATTTAACACATTCAAATGGGTAACAATTAGTCATGTACTGATGTACAATAAGAAAACATTCAAGAGTAAAGTTCACCTAGTTATGAATTCATGCCAAAACTTCATTTTAAATGATGATGAAGTCCATATCCTCTAGATCTCTCTAGTTGGTACTTTGATTACATTTAATCAGATTGTGGGTTTAGGTTTAGTATCTCAACTACATTGGGTTGGCCTTGGAAAGCATACCCTGTAACACAACCTATCATTAGTCCAAGAGCTCATAACACACAAGAAAAGAAAGAAGGATAGTTCGTAGGAGATTGCAATTTGGTTTTATTAGGAGAAACGAACTTGGTATAGATATCCTCCATTGTTTTAGTGTCGCTTGAAAAGGTTGAAGTTAGAATAACATTAGGATTTTCTAGAGTAGTCTTCGAAAACCGTGGGTAATGTGGGTCCATATACCTAAAGATCAACAAATCCTAAAGTTTGAGACAGAGTTTGAGCAGCAATTTGATGATCTTTATGAACACGAGAAGAGGTGTATAAGACATGAAAAGGTGGTGTTTCTCCAATCAATTGGTATTAAAGCTCGAGATGAATTAACATGGATTCAAAATGAAAACTCAAAATAGATTGGACACTCATCCATGAAGTTGTAAGAAGATATGTTAGGAAGCAACAAAGAGTTGAAAAATTTTTTAATGATTGTAGAGTCTATCTTCAAGGAGATAAAAATGGTAAACAAATTCAGAGTATTTCAACACTTGTAAGTAATATGCAAGTCCATATAGTTTTACAAACCCTAGTTGGGCATAAAGCAAATATGCATGGAATAAATGTACATGCTTATGATGTGCATCGCCATAAAGAACCTATAAGCACAAAAGATACAATCTCTAAAGTCTCAAGATGCCAAGAGATAGTGGATACCTTTAGAATGGGTACATCCCTAAGTAATACATTTGCACTAACCTCAAGTGTGGGAGGAGAAAAGGATAAGATGAAAGCTAATCGAAATCAAATCAAATAAATATAAAAAATAAAACGAAACAAAATGCAAGAAACCCAAACATGGAAACATTAAAAAAAATATTTAGTGAATATTTAAAGAGAAGTGTTCAACATTAATATAAGAAGGAGCATTCCACTAGCCTGAATACTGAAGCCATGATGCTAGACAACCAAGCTTTATCAATTAGAAAGACATCAAGAATGGAAAGACAAAGAGAAATAGATGCTAATGTTTGTGTACCTTGCTACTCAAGCTTAACCTTCAATCCTTGGATGGTTTAGAAACTTTTTTGAGTTTTGACCTTTGTATTCATATGTAAGGATGTTTGCGTTCTATATTTAATATGCAAAAATGATTGCTTTACTGAGATTTAGCAATTAGCTATCCCGACTTTGTATAAAAACATTTCAAATATCTTTGCCTTTTCTTGTTTGTGTTACACCATAAGAAGATTATTATTTCATATCTTTGAATAATTTCAAAGTACTATTTTTACTTTCATGTGTGAATGAGAAATAGGTTAATGGAGTGAGTATCGATATTAACCATCTTTGAGAAAGTTTATTATGTGTTTTGTTTTTGCCTCTATCAAAAGAATAAATAGTTTACTTGAAATAAATCTTCGTGTTAAATTTCTTTCCTACCTTAAAGGTTGTGAGTGTGAATGTGCAACTCTATAAGGTGTATGCAAATAAAAATCTTTGACAAGTTGAGGATCATATGATGAAAATAGTTTGAGCTTGATTACATATGAACTTTATATGATAATGATAATGTTATATTGCCTCAAGTCTACGAGGGAACGATAATGTTATATTGCCTCAAGTCTATGAAGAAACGATAATGTTATATTGCCTCAAGTGTATGAGGAAATTATGGGAGGTATTGAACTCTCAATATTGAGAGTCCAGATATCAATGCTTCAATTTGAAGGATAAGCTACACTATATTCAATATTTGAAAGAGAGTTAGAGTATCCAATCGAGTATAACTTTTAGTAATATTTCCATGCATGCAACAAAAACCCCGCATGTAGGCCCAGATTAGCATGACACTGTATGGAAAGCAAAAGAGCGTGATACACACAAGTATCCATACTTTTTCTATTTCTCCCTCGTTGTCATGGACCCCATGACAATGGGCCCAAAAGTAGTCACCATTGATTAGGCAATGTTTACATTTCTTAAATATGTAATATAAGTTTCTTCTTTTTTCCTGTTTTTATTACTAGATTATGGGAAGTATATAGTAGGACCCATTTTTCAAGGCTTGTACCATAAGTTTCATGACTTTGATCTTCAAATTATCAAACGTAAAGTGAGCATTAAAAAATTTTTATCTTCTTTTTCTCATGTATTCTATGGTAATTATCACCGGACAGACCTCCTCCTTTCTCCTCATCTCCAAACAGAAACAGAAAATATGTTTGGTCTCTCCAGGAGTGAACTCACTCTTAAAGTTTGCGCTAGGATAGTGAAAATCTTTAACAAAAAGTTGTATTTTCGAAGAAAGATCCATGTCACAAAAAGATATAAATTGTCATAATGTTTTCCTAAATCTAGTATTCTATTGGAATACTTTTAACGTTGTTAAAGAGTAAGCCCTCACTGACCTTCTGAAAGATTAGGTTATCAAGAAAACGATGCATCTGATGGGATAGAATATAACCTAGTTTCCTACTCAAACACTCTTGAAGATCAGACCTTAAAGGATAGAAAATATTTATTATCAAGCATGCTCGAGACACACATGAGCCCATCCAATAATAACGTCAATGTTTGATTTAATCTCATTCTCGTTCATAACAATTAACTCTAAATGGTATTTATGTGGGTGGTTTTGAGAACCATTATTGGGAACACAGACTTTGTTTAGATGTGCACAACCTCTAACATGAAGGTAGGAAGGAACATAATATGTTGTCCACTAATGTATTCAACTTCTCATCATTTTTTAATTTAATTATATTCTTATTTATCCTAAAACATCAAAATTTTGTTTCAATTTGATAAATCCCATGAGTCTCTTACCATTTGAGAGCATTTATATACCAAAAATTATTCAATGGACATTAAGAATACATGAATTTGTTGATTTGGACTCTGATTTATGGTCCATTTGTTGCAACATAACTCAGACCACATATTTAAACCCATAATCGTGTTGCAAAAAATTAGAACACTATATTACAACAGTTGTAAAAGCATTAGATGTGAAGAAATAGACATTGAAACCATAATCAAGTTGATGGATGCACAAAAGAAATAAACATTGGTAATTTTATGAGATAGAAGCATCGCTTCTTCAGCGTTGAGGCTTATCACTTAAAAAGCCAAGAAGATATAGAACAAGTCCCTACTAATTATAGAGGAAAAACGTTTATGATAACATATCAAATGTCAAAAGCTTAAAGTATCAATATGTTTCACATGAAATAATCGGTCAAAAAGAGCCCTTAATTCACACTTTTCATTACTACACATTGATGTAAAAGCATGATGAGAGTATATTAATTGCATATTTCTGCATTGGTCCTGTGAAAAAGTTCGATTTATTCATAATCCAAAGGTATTTCTCTTCCTATCAATATATTAGTTCAACATACGTTTTGAGACCAAATATATATATATATATATATATATATATATATATATATATATATATATATATATATATATATATATATATATATATATATATATATATATATATATATATATATATATATATATATATGGAGCCCACTACTAAGAATCACCACCACTTGGTAAAAGAAATTTTGCGAAAAGCACATGTTCATTCATTAATTTTTTTTAATCGTATTTTCCATTTGGTGAAGAAGAGTACAACTTTCAATGTTGTTTTGCAAGAGTTGCAAAAAGGGTAGTGAAGGATTGGACCGTTGTTACCAAGATGATTTATTATTGCATGATTTAAGATTTTGTGAACTATTTCTAATCGATGACTGTGTTCACCTTCATGGGAGCAGCTGCAAGCATGAATTGGCTTCTAGCATTTTGGACCAAATAGAGTTCCTACATGATCTAACGCACGTCTTTCAGTGTTTGTGTCTACAGAAGACTCGATATTTCTTTCATATCACTCTCAATTATTGTTCTTATTCCTCCCTATTCATGGAAGAAGAAAGCTTCATGGATAGAACTCGAGAATGCTCATGAGCACACCTCTGTTCTCTCGTGTTCTAGGATCCAATAGCTTATGACATAGGGCATGGGAGTCTCTATTCTTGAAGCGGGAGATATTACTGAAGAAACAGTATTTGTATATAGAAATCACGTTGTTGGCATCATGGGCCAAACAAAAATGCCATCATCAACAATGAAAATCCAAGATGGGAGAAATGGGATAAGATTGAGATCCTTGAGGTCATATAGAGGTTCAAGTGTTTTCACGAGATTATCCGCAACTACGTGCGAAATGATGTAGAAGACAAGCACGAGATCCACTCATTATTGCTAACGGTTGAAGTCCCAATATATGAGTAAGTCCCAATGAGTGACGAGGAGGAGAATCGGGGAAGCCCATCTATCCATAAGCACCCTAGAAAATATGAGAATAAGGAAATAAAAACTCATTTTATTGCCTTTAATTCTATCTTTGTTGATTTAAAGATAACCCTAATGAAATGCAATATGAAACTTGAATTCCTTCTTAAATGCTATACCAAAGCTTTATTAAATCTTATAGAAATGTACAATCCGCCATATCAAAGGATGATAGATCCTTCTTTCCCACATCAAAGGGATCAGAAACTACCCATATTCCCATGTACTTAGAAGGATATTTGGATCCTCTCCACTATTAGAGAGGTTCAAAATGAGGAATCCTTATGAATTGGTTCCTAATATATTATCCCTCCCTCCTAATCTAGGCCCTAGAAGTTTAACAAAATAATCATCCAAAAACAAAAATCATGAAAGAACAACTTATAGCACATCCTCCATGAGGACCTGGAAGTTACGAAAATTAATGGTTGATGCTTTATTGCCATGCATTGAGTGGTTAAAAAGCATCAAAGTCTCTTTTGGGGATACTTTGAGGGGTACACCACTTATCTTCCACCCTCAATGTACCTACCCCTCAAAGCTAGCTAGTTGTATGTCCTGGTTTGCCTTTGCAAAGTACACAACTTCTGCTTATTCTAAGGGCCTCCAACAACTGAAATCAACATAGAGAAAAAAGAATGATAGTTCATAAGACGTGGAAATTTGGTTGGCATAGGAGGAACCTAGTGCACATATGGTTCCTGTTTATGAATGTGACTCATAACATTCATACAAAACACCTGCATGAATAGTTCATGATCTATTCTCATTATGAACATCAATACAAGGTTTGAAAGAATATAAGAAGCACAAAGATAAAATAACAAGCCTTTCAAGAGCACCAAAGTGATTTCAATGAATAATGTAAGATCTTCGAGAAGAACTTATACGTGATAACAACTCAAACAATAACAAAGATTGAAAACTTCTAACAATAGCAAGATCCTAGCTAGATAATACATATGATAGCACTTGTGCGGAGATGGATTGGAATGTTCAACAGATGAGTTGGTTTTTCACAAAACGTACTCTATACATGCTAAGTTAGCTCCAAGGATGCTTAGTAGACTCCCTTGGCTTCAGATTAATGCATTTAGAACCAGCAATGGCTTTCAAACATCATTCCTAAAACTTTGCACCAAAACACATAACTTGCATGTAGTAGAAACATGAAGAAACCTTCTTTTTTGGAAATGTAGGTGCTTAGGCTTTTGTTGAGAGATCACAACCTCATATAAATTGACCAGAGAGCTTTTGCACACATCTATTAGAGATTAGAGCTAGCTAGAGAAAGCTATCTCACGAATTTAGAGGCACCATACATTGAGAACTGAATCTAGCAATTCAGGAGGGTCATCTTGATATTTTTAGGAACTAGAAGGTGTGCACACACAATCACCTTCCTTACTTCATATCTTGCTATTGGTTGAATAAAATTTAAAGACACTTGATAAGTAGGTAGAAGATACATCAATCTAACTACACTAAGTTAAAGTGTAGCAAATGATTGAGTATGCACAGAGAAATCATTTCTACAAGATCACTAAAAAAAGGAAGATGCAATAGAGAACAGTAGACAGAGATGTACTTGAAGAAATGTTTCAAAATGTATACGATAATGAACATATGATACAAGGAAAGTGTAGTAGACTATGCATACATGGGTTGAGCTCAATGTGTGCTCAATGATGGAACTCAATAACTCCCAAAAGGACTCACTCTACCCTCCGAGTAAAAACATTTCTGTTTATACTCATCATGTGAGTTTGAATTTGAATTTTCCCTCTATATCAGATGTATAAGGGTAGTATAACCCTTCATTAATTGTGCCCTTTAAATATTTTAGGATTCTTTTGGTGGCTTCCATGTGAGGCTTCCTTGGAGTTCGCATGAATTGACTTAGCACACTAACTACATAGCATATATCTACTCTAGTTAGAGTAGCATAGTTCAAGCTTCCGAATAAGCTTTGGTAACTAGTCACATCTTCAATTAGCTCACCTTCATGAGCACTTAGCCTCTCATTTACCTCCATGGGTGTACTCACAATCTTTGTATTTTCCATTTTGAACCTCGTAAGCATATCTCTAATATACTTCCTCTTAGTTAAGAACATACCTTTCTCTGTATAAACCACTTCCAAACTTAAGAAGTATGTGAGGAGTCCAAGATCACTGATCTTGAAATCTTCCTTCATTTGATCCTTGATCCTTTTGATTCCATCTGCATCACTTTCTGTAATAATTATATTATCCACATATACACAAAGGAACTACACTTCCATTGAATCAACTAATTGTTGCTGCTCAACCATTGCATGGACTTTCTGCTCCAAATCTCTTTGCAACAATTGCTCTTGTAGTTCTTTTATGGTTTGCACATGCTCATCAATCTGCCTCTGATATTCTTCAACCATATGCACTAAATCCTTCTCATGCTTTGAAACCAAATAGTTCTGTACCTTCTCAATTTTATTTCTACACAGACTTTGCAAACGACCTTGAACCACCTTCCATATGTCTTGAACATATCTTTGCACATGCTGCTTCAGTACTCCAACATCCAACTCTGACATTAAAACTGCATCAAACTCCACATCCTCATTTTCTAATGTTTGTTTCTCTAGTGACAATAATGCTTCCATCCGAGATCTATGTACTACGGCTTCTGTCTGCAAATTAGCATTCAGTGTAGAAAACCCATTCATCTCGTTTCAATTTTTTTCTGTATAGTGCTCTTCCACTCATCAAACTCCTGTAATGACCGCTTCACTTTTGACAACTCCATTACCTGTTGCATTTTACTTTGTTGATTGTATTCCTCGAACGCCTGTGTTTTCTTGTTTACCTCTTCCTGAAGTAGTTGCACCTGCTTCTGTAAGAATTGATAACTTTCTATATTAACAGACTCTTTAGCTTGTTCATATTTTTTCAATTGTCCCTCCTGCCAGTCTAAAAAAATAGAAATTTCTTGCATTTTCTCCTTCATACTCAATACATAAAAAACTGTTCGCAATATTGATTGTTGCTTAACCTCTTCTAAATTTCTCTTTTTAGATAGTTTAAATACCTTACCTATTACTTTTGGCTGCTCCCCACTATTCGGAACCTGCAACAACCTATCATCATTTAGCATCTGTTTTTCATAATCAGTCTGAAGCGTTTGCATAACAAGTGCCAATTCTTGGGCCGTATATCCCGCCTTCAGCAAATCCGTACACATCTCCAGTGATCCTTCCACTTCTTTCTCCATTACCTACACTTGACCACGAAGTCTTGACTCATCACCTAGAATTTTGGTTTCCTTAGGACTTGGCAGCCCCTGATTATCCGTCTGATGTACAAACTAAAAAAGTGCTGCCATATATGCTGACATACGACTGTTCAACAATGTTTTGCGCCTATCTCCCATAAAAATTTCACCATGCATATGCTCCTATAGCCAATGAGCCCAAATTACCCTACCATTTGATTCAGCATGAGCTAATGGCGCAAAGGTTTCTCTTGACATGTAGTCACACTTAATAATAAAACATAATCTTTCTAAATACCACTTTTGCTGCTCCCCACGTGCATATCCTGCATTTTTCATCATATAATACTATCTTCCACCTTCTCTTGTGCCAAATTCTTTTCTCAATGACTCCTCTGAACATTTTGGAATAACCACATCCTTATATATTGGTAGTCTAAACACCTCTGCCACTAACTCAGGCGAAAACTTTACCTGTAATGTCAATTGTCCTTTTGTCTTCTTAAGAATCTTGAGCTAACTTTTGGCATAGTAATTGCATCGCCATTGTGCCCACGGCAGCGCTGCAAACTATAGTAAAGCTATCTTGTGAAGCCAAGCCGCATTAATAGGAGAATGTATATCAATCTATACCTTGAAATCCGTAAATGGATCCATGAGGGTCTGCATAAACTTCGTCGCTGTGGATGGTGTTGAAATCTCCTCCACCTCATCGTGAAGCAGGCTATCACTCTCTTCTGTTGTCGTAACCTCCTTATGCGACACTACTTCTCGTCTTTTACAATGCCCCCGCATCACCGCTATCTCCTACAATGACACACTAGAACCTACGACCAACATCACCTTTGGAGCCATGAAATAAAACGAAAAATACAGGTACAAATAGTGCAAACTTTCAAATCGTCATTGAGCTGAGAACTTCACGTACTCGATCACATGCTAACACATGCAACTAAATAATGTTTGGGCATAAGTTACCTTAAAAATCATTAGGCACATCTTTACGCACATTTCCATGCCATGAGTAAAAGTTATTCTACACGTGCAATCATTCACATTAAGGCTCATGCGCAAATCGAGAATAATTAACTCAGATCTCCTCCCCTTCACATTGCATTTTCCGATCCACAATAATACAAGCTCCCACAAAACCTTTTGACACCATAAAACGTGTTGCTTAACACTCACACAAATAATTGATTTCACCTAAGAGTCCAACTGAACCAGAATCTTGCTCCCTCTTACCTTGTTCAGGTGAATTCTACTCTCCAACAGACAATAAAATTGGTATCCTGTGCTACCTGCATGTCCACGTAGGAACACCGATCCATGATGTTGTTGGCTGCTTGCTATCATCAGTGTCCATGCGCCTTGAGTTACATCTCTTGCTGCTTCTGAATGTTCCTCTAATACTTCAGTCCGATTCACCAATACTCCCTTCTTCATTGTATGTTGATGAATAACTGCTAACAAAAATGTGAGCTATTGATTATAACCTATCCCCCAATGGATTCGTAAGAACACGCTTAATGCAATTTTTGACCAACAACAATTAAGGAAACATGTCACCAAGGATGAAAATGCAAATAAATAAGCCTTCTTGCTCCGGTGATCAGACATGTTAGTAATATGATTTTCAGACTTAACCATTAATTGCACTACATTAGAAGATAACCAATCCAAATGTGGTGGCTTCCCTTGAAATTTCTATAGTCGAAATCCATTGATTGGTTTTTCCATTCTTGTGCCAAATACATCTGCCAATAGAAAAGTTCCTTGCCCTAAATCTTGCACAGTCTGATATGGACCTTGATATCTCAATGTGAGCTTTCTCGGATGTGGTCCTAGCTTAGAACTACACACCATTACCCAATCTCCTTCTTTAAAAAACTTGAACTTCACATTCTGATTCACCCAAGCTTATCTTTGTCTTTGAATTACCTCAGTAATGTATGCACTTTCCAAGCGATCCTCGTCCAACTGCAGAAGATATTTGCTTTTGTGTTTAACCGATAAATCAGGAGACATCTTTTCTGTTGTGATTCGCAAACTTGGAACCACAAATTCCATGGGTACCACTGCCTCCAATCCATATACCAGTCGGAATGGAGTCATACTTGTTGTCACTTTGAATGTTGTTATGAATGACCACAAAGCTGACTCAAGTAATAAATCCCAATTTTTTTTATTGTCATGCACAAGCTTCTTAAAAATACACATTAATGTTTTATTTGTGCTTTCAGCCTAACCATTCGCCTATGGATGATATGTTGTAGACTTTTTATGCATAATCAAATGAGTTCGTGTTAATTCTGAAATTACTTCATTAAGGAAATGAGCACCTCTGTCACTTACCAACTCAATAGGACAACCAAATCTGGTCATAATATTATGATAAAGAAATTTTGCCACACTTGCTGCTTTATTATCTTTCAATGCCACTCCTTCCACCCACTTTGTACAATAATGTGTAGCTACTAAAATATATTTGTTGCCACGTTGAGTAATTGGTTTAATAGGGCCCACAAAATCCATAACCCACTTTTGGAATGGATCCAATGGTAAAACCGGATGATCAAACATCCGATCTAAATTGCTTGGTTGGCCCATGTCCTGACAAATCACACATCTTTTTGCATACTCATGCGCATCCTTTACCACAGTAGGCCACCATAGACCTACTTGTAACACTTTCTTTTCTGTAATGTCCCCAGACAAATGACCTCGTGCTGGACCTGAATGTGCCTCTTGTAACACTACTGGTTGCTCAAATTTTGGTACACACCTTCTATTAATCGGATCCACCCTTTTTTTATATAATGTTCGGCTATCATCAAATATGGTCTGCTTTTAAGTGCAAATTTCTTTTTCTGATCAGGTAAAAAATGTTATGGTAATGACCCATCCGTTAAAAATACCAATAATTGATCATACCAAGAATCTGGTTCAGCAACTTGTGCATTAAACAATTCCGCATCAGGGAATTCATCATTGAAACCTAAAGGTGCCTCTCCTGATTCCAACTGACTGAAGTAGTCAGCCATTGCATGCTCTTTGCCTGGAGTATGAATAATCACAAAATTAAACTCTTGCACTAAAAGCATCTACCTGGCTAGTCTTCCTGTCAACAAAGGCTTCTTAATCAAATATATCAAAGCCTGGTGATCCACATGAAAAACCACTTTATTTCCCAACAAATAATGTCAAAACTTGTTGAGAGAATATACCATAGTTAAAGCTTCCCTTTCAGTCACCAGATAATTCCTTTCAGCTGAACAAAAAACCCTATACCATTGCTAAAGCTTCCCTTTCAGGCACCGGATAATTCCTTTCAGCTAAACACAAAACCCTACTAGCATAATACATTGGTCTATACCATCCTTTCTCCTTTTGCTGCATCAAAACTGGTCCAAGAGCCACATCACATGCATCAACAAATATGTGGAAAGGCAATGACCAATCTGGTGGTTGCAAAATTGGTGCCATAGACACCATCTTCTTCAAGAGTTGAAATTCTTTTTCTTGAGCATCCGCTCATACGAATGGAAAATCCTTTTTTGTCATTAACTCACCAATACAGTTGTCTTTAGAACAATTATTATCCTTGGTACCAGAGTTTCGGGAGAAATTATTGAAGAAGCTGACTGGTCAGCGTTCAGAGCGAGCACTTAGGTCGGTACCCTCAACATCAGCCAATAATGTTGATCCAGATGTAGATTTTGTCGTGCCAGTAATTGAGGTACGGTATGGGCAAAGACGATTTGATGAAGTGTTGCTTGATGGGGGCTCATGGATGAATATATTACCTGAGCATATTTTTAAACAAAAGGGAGAAGGAGCATTGGCTCCAGCACCGTTTCAAGTGAAGATGGCAGATCAAACTCGAGTTCACCCTGTTGGCATTTTGAAGCACCAGTAGATCATTATTTTTGGAATATCATTTATGATAAATTTTGTGGTCATTAGGATGTCTGAGTCAACTTATCCATATGAAATGTTGTTAGGAAGACCTTGGTTCTGGGTTGCTAAAGTCAAGCAAGATTGCGAACTGAATGTGGTAATGACCATAGAAGGGAAAAAGCAGGTGACAATCCCTATGCGAGGAAGAAGGAATATGTCGGTGTAGGATAAACCACTTATGCCTCATACCATTCATTTGGCGGATGAGTTAGAAGATGATTAAGAGGAAAAATTTTTGCAAGCAAATCCAATGATAGTACCGGTATTGGAGGTTGATGTCGCAGGAGTATTGAGTAAGGATGATCCAATTGTGCTCAAAGTAGATGGGTCAGTTCAGGGTGAAGAGGGTGAAGGAGTACAAATACAAAGGATGTTTGAGAAAAGTATGGCAACTTGAGTGCAACCGAAGTTACAATAATAGGAAAAAGAAGTAATAAGTCTGGTTGAACGGATATATGACCAGAAGTATGCAGGTTCGGCAAGAGTAAAGGAGGAAGAGCTTCAAGAAGTCAAATTAGGGACCGAAATTGAACCTAAGATGGTGAGAATCAGTAAAGCAGGTGATGGTCAGTTTATAGAGGATCTTATTTATTTTTTGAAAGAGTATGTAGACGTATTTGTGTGGTATTATTCTCAGGTAAAGGGCATAGATCTCGATTTGCATCAACATCGGATTAATTTGAAGACAGGTGGAGTGCTGGTTGTGCACCAGCGGTATAGGATGAATCCAAATTTTGCTAAACAAGTGAAAGAAGAAATTGATAAACTATTGGCTTTTGGATTTATTAAACCTGTTAATCAAGTGACTTGGCTTTCTCCTATTATTATAGTCCCCGAAAAGAATCGGAAAGTCAGAATTTGTATGGATTATAAAAAGTAAAATGCGGAAACAATTATTGATCCTTTTCCTATGCGGTTTTGTGATGCATATTGGACACAGTAGCACGACACGGAATGTACAGTTTCTTGGATGGGTTTTCAGGGTACAATCAAATTAGTGTGGCTGAAGAGGATCAGCATAAAATGGCCTTTATTATAGAATTTGGTGCTTACGTGTTCACAATTATGAGTTTTGGGTTGAAGAATGGACCACCATAATTTAATTATGTGGCACATAAAGTGTTCGAACCTTACCTACAAGAGTTTATGCAGGTGTTTGTGGATGATTTCTTAGTCTTTGGTAAGAAGGTTTAGCATTTGGAGCATCTGAAACTATGTTTTGACAAATGTCAACAGTTTAGGATGGTAAATGCAAAGGATGACTCTCAATGGTGTTGTGATTGTAAGCAATGTGGGAAAGGAAAAGAAGTGGAAGTGTTGGCAGTCACAAGGTCTAAGAACAAAGGTCCTATTAATTGGCAAGAACAACAACAGGTTAGGGACAAAGTGCAAAAACAGGTTCAGCAAGAGCAGCATAAATAGGTGAAATTTATAGATCTATCCGAGGAAGAGCAGGATGCCGGCATGGTACCGTCAATAACAACCGAAAACAAGAATCCAATCAAGCAAGATGCTGATAAAGATTGGTTTGAGGTAATCATTAACTCACCATTATAGTGTCTTTAGACTAATTATTATCCTTGCTACCAGTGTTTCATGAGAAATTATTGAAGAAGCTGATTGGTCAGCGTTTAGAGCCAACACTTAGGTCGGTACCCTCAACATCAGCCAATAATATTGATCCATCGGATGTAGATTTTGTCGTGCCAATAATTCAGGTATAGTATGGGCAAAGAGGATTTGATGAAGTGTTGCTTGATGGGGGCTTAAGGGTGAATAATTTACCTGAGCATATTTTCAAAGAAATGGGAGAAGGGGCATCGGCTCCAGCACCGTTTCAATTGAAGATGGCAAATCAAACTCGAGTTCAGCCTGTTGGCATTCTGAAGCACCAGTAGATCATTATTTCTGGAATGTCATTTATAGTAAATTTTGTGGTCATTAGGATGTTTGAGTCAGCTTATCCATATGAAATGTTGTTAGGAAGACCTTGGTTCAGGGTTGCTAAAGTCAAGCAAGATTGGGGTCTGAATGTGGTAATGATCATAAAAAGGAAAAAGGAGGTGACAATCCCTATGCAAGGAAGAAAGAATATGTCTATGTAGGATAAACCACTTATAGCTCA
Source organism: Ceratopteris richardii (assembly GCA_020310875.1). NCBI lineage: Eukaryota > Viridiplantae > Streptophyta > Polypodiopsida > Polypodiales > Pteridaceae > Ceratopteris > Ceratopteris richardii. Next base: position 105,962,421 of record CM035425.1, on the reverse strand, counting down.
GACTATTAATTTGGCAGATGAGTTAGAAGATGATGAAGAGGAAAATTTTTTGCAAGCAACGATAGTACCGGTATTGGAGATTGATGTCGCACGAGTACTGAGTAAGGATGATCCAATTGTGCAGAAAGTAGATGGGCGAGTTCTGGGTGTACAGGGTGAAGGAGTACAAATACAAAGGATGTTTGAGAAAAGTATGGCAACTCCAGTATAGCAGAAGTTAGAACAATGAGAAAAAGAAGTAATAAGTCTGGCCGAACAGATATATGACCAGAAGTATGCAGGTTTTGCAAGGGTAAAGGAGGAAGAGCTTCACGAAGTCAATTTAGGGACCGAAATTGAACCTAAGATGGTGAGAATCAGTAATGCACTCGATGGTCAGTATATGGAGGATCTTATTTGTTTGTGGAAAGAGTATGTAGATGTATTTGCGTGGGATTATTCTCAGGTAAAGGGCATAGATCCGCAATTGCATCAACATTGGATTGATTTAAAAATGGATGTAGTGCTGGTTGTGCATCAACGATATAGGATGAATCCAAATTTTGCTAAACAAGTGAAAGAAGAAATTGATAAACTATTGGCTGTTGGATTTATTAAACTTGTTAATCAGGTGACTTGGCTTTCTCCTATTATTGTAGTCCCTAAAAAGAATGGGAAACTCAGAATTTGTGTGGATTATAGAAAGTTAAATGCGGCAACAATTACTAATCCTTTTCCTATGCCGTTTTGTGATGCCATATTGGACGCAGTAGCAGGACACAAAATGTATAGTTTCTTGGATGGGCTTTGAGGGTACAACCAAATTAGTGTGGCTGAAGAGGATCAGCATAAAATAGTGTTTATTATAGAATTTGGTGCTTACTTGTTCATAGGTTTTGGGTTGAAGAATGGACCACCATCATTTAATTTTGTGGCACATAAAGTGTTCAAACCTTACCTACAAGAGTTTATGCAGGTGTTTGTGGATGATTTCTAGGTCTTTGGTAAGAAGGTTCAGCATTTGCAACATCTGAAATTATGTTTTGATAGATGTTGACAGTTTAGGATGGTGTTAAATGCGTTTAAAAGTGTAATTGCAGTCAAAAGTGGTATTTTATTGGGACATGTCATTTTTGAACAAGGCATGGCCATAGATGTTAAAAAGATTGAAGCTATTAGGATGACAAAGGCACCTACGAATGTGAAGGAAATAATGCAGTTCGTGGGTCAGATTAAGTGGCACTCAAGATACTTACGATATTTGGCTAATATCTCTTTACCACTTTCACATTTGACAAAAAAGGATGTTCCATTCGAATTGGCGGATGCTCAAGAAAAAGCGTTTCAACTCTTGAAGAAGATGGTGTCTATGGCACCAACTTTGCAACCACCAGATTGTTCATTACCTTTCCACATATTTGTTGATGCATCCGATGTGGCCATTGGAGCAGTTTTGATGCAGCAAAAGGAGAAAGGATGGTATAGACCACTGTATTGTGCTAGTAGGGTATTGTGTTCAACGGAAAGGAATTATCCGGTGACTGAAAGGGAAGCTTTAGCAATGGTATATTCTCTCAACAAGTTTTGACATTATTTTTTGTGAAATAAAGTGGTTTTTCATGTGGATCACCAGGCTTTGATATATTTGATTAAGAAGCCTTTGTTGACAAGAAGACTAGCCAGATGGATGCTTTTAGTGCAAGAGTTTGATTTTGTGATTATTCACAAAGAGCACACAATGGCTGACTGTTTCAGTCGATTGGAATCAGGAGAGGCACCTTTAGGTGTCAATGATGAATTCCCCGATGCGAAATTGTTTAATGCACAGGTTGCTAAAATAGATTCTTGGTACAATCAGTTATTGGTATTTTTAACGGATGGGTCATTATCACAACACTTTTGACCTGGTTAGAGAAAGAAATTTGCACTTAAAAGCAGACCGTATTTGATCATAGCTAGTGCATTATATAAAAAAGGGGTGGATCAGGTTATTAAGAGGTGTGTACCAGAATTTGAGCAACTAGCAGTGTTACAAGAGGCACATTCACATCTAGCACGAGGTCATTTTTCTGGGGACATTACAGGAAATAAAGTGTTACAAGCAGGTTATGGTGGCGTATTGTGGTAAAGGATGTGCATGAGTATGCAAAAAGATGTGTGATTTGTCAGAAGATGGGCCAACCAAGCAATTCAGATCGGATGTTTGATCATCTGGTTTTACCATTGAATCCATTCCAAAAGTGCGGTATGGATTTTGTGGGCCCTATTAAACCAATTAGTCAGGGTGGCAACAAATATATTTTAGTAGCTACAGATTATTGTGCTTAGTGGGTGGAAGCTGTGGCATTGAAAGATAATAAGGCAGAAAGTGTGGCAAAATTTCTTTATCATAATATTGACGAGATTTGGTTGTCCTATTGAGTTGGTAAGTGACAGAGGTGCTCATTTCCTTAATGAAGTAATTTCAAAATTAACACAAACTCATTTGATTATGCATAAAAAGTCTACAGCATATCATCCACAGGCGAATGGTCAGGCTGAAAGAACAAATAAAACATTAATGCGTATTCTTAAGAAGCTTGTGCATGATAATCACAAAAATTGGGATTTATTACTTGAGTCAGCTTTGTGGTCATTCAAAACAGCATTCATAGTGACAACAGGTATGACTCCATTCCGACTCGTATATGGATTGGAGGCAGTGGTACCCATGGAATTTGTGGTTCCAAGTTTGTGAATCATAGTGGAAACTCTCCTGATTTATCGTTTAAACACAAAAGCAAATATCTTCCGTAGTTGGAAGAGGATCGTTGGGTAAGTGCGTACATTACTGAGGTAATTCAAAGACGAAGACAAGCTTGGGTGAATCAGAATGTGAAATTCAAGTTGTTTAAAGAAGGAGATGGGGTAATGGTGTATAATTCTAAGCTAGGACCACATCCGAGAAAGCTCACATTGAGATATCAAGGTCCATATCAGATTGTGCAAGATTTAGGGCAAGGAACGTTTCTATTGGCAGATGTATTTGGCAGAAGAATGGAGAAACCAATCAATGGATTCCGACTAAAGAAATTTCAAGGGAAGCCACCACATTTGGATTGGTTATCTTCAAATGTAGTGCAAGTAATGGTTAAGTCTGAAAATCATATTATTAACATGTCTGATCACCGGAGCAAGAAGGCTTATTTATCTACATTCTCATCCTTGGTGACATGTTTTCCTTAATTGTTGTTGGTCAAAAATGGCATTAAGCGCGTTCTTGCGGATCCATTGAGGGATAGGTTATAATCAAAGGCTCACATTTTTGTTAGGAGTTATTCATCAACATACAACGAAGAAGGGAGTGTTGGTGAATCAGATTGAAGTATTAGAGGAATATTCAAAAGAAGCAAGAGATGTAACTCAAGGCGCATGGACACTGATGATAGCAAGCAGCCAGCAACATCATGGATCAGTGTTCCTGGGTGGACATGCACATAACGGAGGATACCAGTTTTATTGTCCGTTGGAGAGTACACTTCACCTGAACAAGGTAAGAGAGAGCAAGATTCAGGTTCAATTCGACTCTCAGGTGAAATCAATTATTTGTGTGAGTGTTAAGCAACAAGTTGTATGGTGTCAGAAGGTTTTGTGGGAGCTTGTATGGTGGTGGACAGAAAATGCAATGTGAAGGGGAGGAGATCTCAGTTAATTATTCTCGATTTGGGCATGAGCCTTAATGCAAATAACTGCACGTGTAGAATAACTTTTACTCATGGCATGGAAATGTGCGTAAAGATGCGCATAATGATTTTTAGGGTAAATTATGCCCAATCATTATTTAGTTGCATGTGTTGGCACGTGATCAAGTATGTGAAGTTCTCAGCTCAATGGCAATTTGAAAGTTCACACTGCTTGTGCCTGTGTTTTTCGTTTTATTTCATGGCTCCAAAGGTGATGTTGGTCGCAGGTTCTAGTGTGTCGTTGCAGGAGAAAGTGGTGATGCGGGGGCATTGTAAAAGATGAGAAGCAGTGTTGCGTAAGGAGGTTACGACAAGAGAGGAGAGTGACAGCCTGCTTCACGATGAGGTGGAGGAGATTTCAACACCATCCACAGCGATGAAGTTTATGCAGACCCTCATGGATCCGTTTACGGATTTCAAGGTAGAGATTGATATACATTCTCCTATTAATGCGGCTTGGCTCCACAAGATAGGTTTACTACAGTTTGGAGCGCTGCCGTGGGCACAATGGCGATGTAGTTAGTATGCCAAAAGTCAGCTCAAGATTCTTAAGAAGACGAAAGGACAGTTCACATTACAGGTAAAGTTTTCTCCTGAGTTAGTGGCGGAGGTGTTTAGACTACCAATATATAAGGATGTGGTTATTCCAAAATGTTGAGAGGAGTCATTGAGAAAAGAATTTGGCACAAGAGAAGGTGGAAGACAGTATTATATGAGTGGAAGAGCGCTATACAAGAAAAAATTGAAAATGAGATGAATGGGTTTTCTACACTGAATGCTAATTTGCAGACACAAGTCGTAGTACTTAGATCTCGGATGGAAACATTATTGTCACTAGAGAAACAAATATCAGAAAATAAGGATGGGGAGTTTGATAGAGTTTTAATGTCAGTGTCGGATGTTGGAGTACTCAAGCAGCATGTGCAGAGATATGTTCAAGACATATGGAAGGTGGTTTAAGGTCGTTTGCAAAGTCTGTGTAGAAATCAGATTGAGCAGGTAGAGAACTGTTTTGTTTCAAAGCATGAGAAGGATTTAATGCATATGGTTGAAGAATATTAGAAGCAAATTGATGAGCATGTGCAAACAATCAAAGAACTGCAAGAGCAATTGTTGCAAAGAGATTTGGAGCAAAAAGTCGATGCAATAGTTGAGCATCACAATTAGTTGATTCTTTCTCTGATCAGGTAAAAAATGTTGTGGTAATAGTCCATCCGTTAAAAATACCAATAACTGATCATACCAAGAATCTAGCTCAACAACCTGTGCATTAATGAATTTCACATCGGGGAATTCATCATTGACACCTAAAGGTGCCTCTCCTGATTCCAACCGACTGAAATAGTCAACCATTGCGTGCTCTTTGCCTGGAGTATGAAAAATCACAAAATCAAACTCTTGCAATAAAAGCATCCACCTAGCTAGTCTTCTTGTCAACAAAGGCTTCTTAATCAAATATATCAAAGCCTGGTGATGCACATGAAAAAGCACTTTATTTCGCAACAAATAATGTCAAAACTTGTTGAGAGAATATACCATTGCTAAAGCTTCCCTTTCAATCATCATATAATTCCTTTCGGCAGAACACAATACCCTACTAGCATAATACACTGGTCTATACCATCCTTTCTCCTTTTGCTGCATCAAAATTGCTCCAATACCCACATCAGATACATCAACAAATATGTGGAAAGGCAATGACCAATCTAGTGGTTGCAAAATTGGTGCCACACACACCATCTTCTTCAAGAGTTGAAATGCTTTTTCTTGAGCATCCGCCCATACAAATGGAACATCCTATTTTGTCAAATGTGTAAGTGGTAAAGAGATATTAGCCAAATATCAGAAGTATCTGGAGTGCCACTTAATCTGACCCAGGAACTGCATTATTTCCTTCACATTTGTAGGTGCCTTTGCCGTCCTAATAGCTTCAATCTTTTTAACATCTATGGCCATGCCTTGTTTACAAATGACATGTCCCAATAAAATACCACTTCTGACTACAATTACACTTTTAAACAGATTTAACACCATCCTAAACTATCGACATCTGTCAAAACATAATTTCAGATGCTGCAAATGCTGAACCTTCTTACCAAAGACCGAGAAATTATCCACAAACACCTGCATAAACTCTTGTAGGTAAGGTTCGAACACTTTATGTGCCACATAATTAAATGATGATGGTCCATTCTTCAACCCAAAACTCATAATTGTGAACACGTAAGCACCAAATTCTATAATAAACACCGTTTTATGTTGATCCTCTTCAGCCACACTTATTTGATTGTACCCTCAAAACCAATCCAAGAAACTGTACATTTCGTGTCCTCCTATTGCGTCCAATACAGAACCACAAAACGGCATAGGAAAAGGATCAGTAATTGTTGCCGCATTTAACTTTCTATAATGCACACAAATTTTGAGTTTCCCATTCTTTTTGGGGACTACAATAATAGGAGAAAGCCAAGTCACCTGGTTAACAAGTTTAATAAGTCCAACAACCAATAGTTTATCAATTTCTTCTTTCATTTGTTTAGCAAAATTTGGATTCATCCTATACCGTTGCTGCACAACCGGCACTGCATCTTTCTTCCAATTAATCCAATCTTGATGAGAATCCCGATCTATGCCCTTTACCTGAGAATAATCCCATGCAAATACGTCTACATACTCTTTCAACAAACAAATAAGATCCTCCATAAACTGACCATCGATTGCTTTACTGATTCTCATCATCTTAGGTTCAATTTCGGTCCCTAAATTGACTTCCTGAAGCTCTTCCTCCTTTACCCTTGTCGAACCTGCATACTTCTGGTCATATATCCATTCAGCTAGACTTATTACTTCTTTTTCCTGTTGTTCTAATTTTTGTTGCACTGGAGTTGCCATATTTCTCTCAAACATCCTTTGTATTTGTACTCCTTCAACCTGTTCACCCAGAACTGGCCCATCTACTTTCTGCACAATCGGATCATCCTTACTCAATACTCCTGCGATATCAACCTCCAATATCGGTACTATCGTTGGATTTGCTTGCAAAAATTTGTCCTCTTCATCATCTTCTAACTCATCTGCCAAATTAATAGTCTGAGCCATAAGTGGTTTATCCTGCACTGACATATTCCTTCTTCCTTGCCTAGGGATTGTCACCTACTTTTTCCCTTTTATGATCATTACCACATTTAGACCCCAATCTTGCTTGACTTTAGCAACCTTGAACCAAGGTCTTCCTAACAACATCTCATATGGATAAGCTGACTCAGACATCCTAATGACGACAAAATTTACCATAAATGACATTCTAGAAACAATGATCTACTACTGCTTCAGAATGCCAATAGGCTAAACTCGAGTTTGATCCGCCATCTTCACTTGAAATGGTGCTAAAGCCAATGCCCCTCCTCCAATTTCTTTAAAAATATGTTCAGGTAATATATTCATCCCTGAGCCCCCATCAAGCAACACTTCATCAAATCGTCTTTGCCCATACTGTACCTGAATTACTGGCACGACAAAATCTACACCCGCTGGATCAATATTATTGGCTGATGTTGAGGGTACCAACCTAAGTGCTAGCTCTGAACGCTGACCAATTAGCTTCTTCAATAATTTCCCCCAAAACGCTGGTACCAAGGATAATAATTGGTCTAAAGAAAAATGTAATGGTGAGTTAATGATTACCTCAAACCAATCTTTATCAACATCTTGCTTGATTGGATTCTTGTTTTCGGTTGTTATTGAGGGTACGATGCTTGCATCCTACTCTTCCTCGGTCGGATCTATAAATTTCACCTGTTTATGCTGCTCTTGCTCAACCTGTTTTTGCACTTTGTCCCTAACATGTCATTGTTCTTGCCAATTAATAGGACCTTTGTTCTTGGACCTTGTGACTGCCAACACTTCCACTTCTTTTCCTTTCCCACACTGCTTACAATCACAACACCACTGAGAGTCATGCTTTGAGAGTCATGCTTTGCATTTACCATTTCTGATGTACTAGGAGTTGTCTCCTTTCAACACTCCAATTCTGGTAACTCAATAATTATAGCATTGGCTTGAGCAACCTGCTATCCCTGTTGTAGTTGTTATCCCTATTGATTAGGCTGATTATACCGAATTACTGGTATGCCCCTTTCTTCTCTATGTTTTACCCATAATGGACAATTGGGTCCTATCCAATGATCATGCGCTAAACAATATCCAGAAGGCATCACTTTTTGTGGTCGTCCCTACTGATGACCTTGTTGGTTATGTCCTTTCTAATTCCCTTGATCTCCCCATAGAGGTCTTGCTTGCTGCTGCCTCTGAAAATTGCCTCTCCCTTGCACAGGCATAGCCTGATCGGCTGCCACATCAGTATTATTCCTATTCTCTTGTCGTGAACTTTGCCCTCTATTCTTGGGTTTGCACCAACATTGGTTTGTTGTATGTCCATCTTTATCACAAATATCACAAAATCTCCTTTCTTTTGGAGCTACAATGGAATATCCATGTCTTTTTAAGTTACTAACCCATGCTTCCTCTTTACTTTGCTTAGCCTTATGCTTGCAATGCTTGCTCCCTACTACTTCTTCATCTTGGGTATCAGAATCAGAATCACTTGAACCTTTATCTGACTCCAAATCTGAATGAGAGTCAGCCTCTGAATTAGAATCAGAATGTCTCTTTTTAGTCCATCCAAATCTTCTTTCCACATGTGCAGCTGCTAACACTAATACATCAAAGCCATTCGCAATATCCACACTTGCAAGTGCATGTTTAATGGTACTTCGTAATCCTTTTAGAAAATAACATGCCAACATCTCGTTAGTAGGTCTTTCATTACCCTGCAATCGTTCCATTAAGGTACTGATTTTCTGAGCATAATCTTACACTAACATGGTTTTTTGCCTAATAGCTCTCAATTTCTGTAACACATCGAAAGGAGTCTTCTTTTCTAAATCGTTGCAAAAATGCTATTTTTAATGCATCATATGTAGCAAAATGAGAAATACCATATTGACTAAAGCATCTCATTGCTCGTCCTTCCAACGTGGCAGCAAATTGTTGAAGTTTAATGTCATCACCATATATAGTTGGGTATCCATTAGCTGTCCATTTTATCTCAAATTGAGCCACATGGAAATCAACATCTTCTTTAGAGCCTCCTCTGAAATGAGCTGCTTTGACTTTGGGATTGGGAGGTGGTTGCACCATTGGCTGTGGTTGAGGTGTACGCCTAGTTCTATGACCGATCGCCCCTGTAAGTGGATCGAACTGGAGTTGTCTTCTTACTCCTATAGTTGCTTATGTTAGGAATAATGCTCCAAGTATACCGCCCACTAACCTTACCTCTATTGCACCTGTTTCTCCCTGTTCCTCTTTTGTTTCCAAGTTAGCTTCCTCCTCGGCTTCGAACCAATCGTAGAATTTTGCGGATGATGACTCCACATTAGCTACCTTTGCCTGCCCTCTTGTAAAATACACTTTACCAAATCGTTTCCTTCTTTCCTTCATGTATTTCTTGCTTCATTAGAAACACAGTAGGACTGCCAAATGTGTTGGGGTTCGCATTCAACACATCTGTACTTGTTTCTAAACAATCAAACTTTAGCACTGATCTACTTCACAGAAAGAATACGCTTCCAACAGATTTCAGATTTAGCACTGTTACACTGCGACCAAATCTCTCTTCAATGAACATAACTCAAATAGACAAGGATTCATTCTTGCGCTGAATGTACATGAGTAACTTACTCCATTAGAGTTCTTCTACATCAGGTATTACATGATGGAAAAGTTCATTAAAACTTTTGACTATAGAAAATACATTACGAAATAGGTAAATATGCCTCTGAAATCAAGATTTCATCATTTTTGTTTCACCATTATCTTGCACAATTAGGAGAATGGAGTCTCTTTCTCTTCTGGCTCTGTTCTCTCTGAGGACGCTTCTTTCCTTTTTCTTCTTGGAAAGATTTCTTCTTGCCTCTTCTTGTTTCTTTCGCTCTCCCTCTTCGAGACGCTTCTTCCCCTTCCTAACCCCCTTCTCGTGAATGAAATACAACTACTCTCTTTATTGTGACAACAGCACCTAACAAAAAAAATAATTGTCTGCTAAAATCCGAGCAAGAAAATACAAATTCAACAAATTTCTGACTCACGAACATCCGATTGAGTAATATATGAGTTAGTAGACTTTCAGAATTCAGATTAACTATTTATCCTCAAGATTCTTCTATCCTCAACAAATTTTTCTTTTGAGTTTGTATCATGTGTTATGTAAAATGAATGCTTAGTGACCAAATATGTGTCATAACGATATTTTTCTGGTTTCCTTTTCTCTCTAGTAGAGCTCCTTATAGTTTGTTGTGATGATTCTACCACATCTCTCAACTGCTCCACTTTGGCTTTGCCTTTGGAGTTATAAGATTTGATTTCCCTTCTTGGATTTTTGTGGGCTTCTTCAAAATCACTTGAGTCATGTGTATGCTCATCTCTCTTTGACAATGTTGTAAAGTCTTCCTCTAGGTCATAGCGAAGTTTGATTTTTCTATAATCATCTTCACACCAAGACTTATTTTCATCAAACACAACATCTCTACTTACAAAGAACCCTTTATTGTTTAGGTTGTAGAGCCTATAACCTTTTTTGATTAAGGTCATAGCCAATGAGTATGCATTTCTCTGCCTTACGATCCAATTTTCCTCTCATTTGTGAAGGTATGTGTGCATATACTATGCACCCAAAGATCCTTCAATTATCAAGGCTAGGTCTTCTTCCATTCCATGCTTCATATAATGTCATCCCATCTAATGCTTCTGATAGGATTCTTTTGATTAGATAGGTGGATTTGGTTAGAACTTGTGCCCATAGATAGTTGGGCAACTTCTTCTCATTTAGCATTGATCTTGGAGCCTCTACTATGGATCTATTCCTCCTTTCTGCTACTCCATTTTTCTGTCAGTATACCTGGCTCTAATCTCTCTTTTGATCCCTCTCTCTTGTAGATAAGAATCCAAGTCATGGGAGAAGTATTCTCCCCTCCATCTTACGTTAGCCTCTTCAAGATCTTTCTTGTTTGATTTTCTACTAATGCAAGATATTTCTTAAGGCATGAAAACACTTTATCCTTATGTTTCATGAAGTTTAGTATTGTCTATCTAATACAATCCAGAGATTGATGGCTCCTTGATTGGCCGCCATACATATGTATGGACTAGCTCCAATAGGTCTCCATGAATGCATCCCTTCTTTGTGAATGGTAGTCAGTGAGATTTGGCAAATTAAGAGGCATTGGATTTATAAATCATGTGTTGTTTGGAGATATTCGGTAGACCATGCACACTTTGATCCCTACTTATTTGAATTAGAGCCATTTCACCTATATGAGCTAACCTTTTGTGCCAAATTTCTAATTCTGATAGTTTTTTACTCCTATAATTGAATAATGCAATGTTTTTAGTACCTTGGAGCTCAAATATAAATATTCTATATGAGTTTTCTCCTCTTGTTATCATCTTGAATCCTTGATTTGGATCAGTAACAAATGCTCCATTCTTTGTCAATATCACTTGCAATCCTTTTTCAGCAATCTAACCTACTCAAATTGAAGAATGCAATGTTTTTAGTACCTTGGAGCTCAAATATAAATATTCTATATGAGTTTTCTCCTCTTGTTATCATCTTGAATCCTTGATTTGGATCAGTAACAAATGCTCCATTCTTTGTCAATATCACTTGCAATCCTTTTTCAACAATCTAACCTACACTTATGAGATTTTTGGTTATAGTTGGCACCTAGAATACCTTGCTACCATCTGAAGTCTGCACATTGCCTATCTTCTCCATAGATGCCTTATCTAATTTTGTGTTTGGAATCATGTCTGTTCCTTGGGTCCTCTAAGTTTAGGACTAGAGCTCCATTCCCTACTACATGGTTTGAGCAACCTAAGTCTATATAGAATACATTCATCTACTTTACCTTTCTTCATGGTCATGTTCATCAAGAGTAATGAGTCCTCTTGAGTTTGATCATTTGCATAATTGTTGTAGTCTCATCTTCCTTTGTATCCTCCTTTATTATTATTGTTGTTATATGGGTTATTGTTGAGTCTATCTCTTGAGCTTCCATAGCCTCCTCTGTTATAACCTCTTCCTCTTTGATTTATAGGATTCTTAAAACCATTTTCAGTAATTTGATTAGTTAAGCCACATGGCACATGGAGAGAAGCTTTGTGTTCTCCCCTTGCCTTGTCTTCCTCCTTTGCCTCTTCCTCTTGAGCCTATACCTCTACCTACAAAGTTGGCTTAAGAGGTGCTACGCTCATCATCATAATTTTTTATCTTTGCCTTTGCTATCTTTATTCTTGTTTTTATTTGTATAGAGAGCGGAGGATTGATTACCTTTTGAGTTTTCTCCATTCTTCATAAGCTTTTCCTTATGTGTGAACAATTCCATGAGGGTGTTGAAATCAGGAACCTGCATGTCCATGTAGAGGTCCACGGTTGTGGTGAACGCTTCTCATTTGTCATCTACCTTTATTCCATTGATCACTTGCCTCACTACCTACTCTTCATCAATGATCTCTCCAATGCTTCTAAGTTGATCTTCTATGTCCTTTATTTTGGTGACAAAAGCAGTCACACTTTGCTTAGGCATCTTCTTGAGTGTGGCAAATTCCATCTAGAGTTGATTCTTCCTTGCCTACTTATTGAGAAGAATGTTTCAAGAGCATTCCAAGCCTCTTGTGAAGCCTTGCAACTCTTGATGTGTGAAAGTAAAAGTTCAGAGATAAAGTTTAGAATATATAACCTGGTTAGAGCATCCTTTGAGTACCATGTAGTTAACCTCTCTTATTCTTGTTGAGGTGGTTTCTCTTTGCTTCAGAGGATTGGCATCATATCATCTCTAGAGATGTAACCATAAAGGTTTTTAACTTGAAGATAAGCTTCTATTCAAGGTGACCAAGCTGAATAACTACCTAGATCTAGTTTGGCTATGGATGTTGATTTGTTGTTGTTGCGATACCACTATGAGGAGATGGATTGGAATGTTCTAGAGATGAGTTGGTGTTGCATAGAACCTACTCTACACTTCCCAAGTAAGCTCGAGGGATGCTTAATAGACTCCTTTGGCTTGACGTTAATTCATTTAGTGTTGGAGTTAAATGTCTACGGAAGCACGCGAACAACACAAGGAAGAAGAAGAAGCTTGGAGCACAACACACAATACTGAATGTATTACTAGAGAATGTATAAAGATGAGTAGCCCATTAGGGCAATAGGCGTATATACAAGCCGAGGGAAAAAAACCTCCTAAAGAGGGAAAAAAGTGCCCCGGTGTTCCTGGTGTGTTCACACACATCACTACCTAAATATATCAACAAATCCACCCTGGGAGTGATGCGGTGAACAAGGAGCTGGCACTCATGTATAAGAAATTGCCAAGCTATGTGGATATCACTCCACAAAAGGAAGTAAGCCCAAAGCTTTGCAGAAAGCTTCAAACTTCTCCCTAGGTAGAGCCTTCATGAAAAGGTCTGCAATGTTCTCCTACATGGGCACATATGCCAAGCTGATCTCCCTGGGAGAGAACCTCTCCCTGACATAATGATAATGCACCTGAATGTGCTTAGTGCGAGCATGGAACACAGGGTTGCTTGCAACTGCCAATGCGCTCTGACTGTCAGTGAAGATGGTGGTGGCAGAAGAGTGACCAACACCCAAATCAGCCATAAGGCATCTGACCCACACACACTCAACAATAGCTGTGAAAGCTGCCCTATACTCAGCCTCACAACTGGAAGTGGCCACAGTGGGCTGCTTCTTGCTAAACCAAGATATACATGAGCTACCAAGCATGAAGCAAAAGCCACTAGTGGACACACGAGTGTCATAGCAACCAGCCCAATCAGAGTCACAAAAAGCATGCAAATCTGGCGGTAGTGATCCCCCCTTGGGATAAAACAACTCAAGTAGCCGAGTACCACTCAAGTAGCAAAAGATGCGCTTAACTGCCTGCGAATGCTTGAGTGCTGGGCAATGCATAAATCTGCTCATCTATGAGGGAGCAAACTGAATATCTGGCCGAGTAATGCATAAGTAAATCCAGCATCCAACAGCTTGTTGGTAGAGAACAACATCAAATGCATCTCCAGCATCATGAAGACTCAATCGTAAACATGTCTCCATACGAGTGGCAATAGGCTTACAGTCTTCAAGGCCAAAACGCTGCAATAATGGGTCAATATATTTCGTTTGACACAAAGCCATTCCACCATCAACTTGCATAAACTGAATGCCCAAATAGTGATGCAAATGCCCCAAATTAGACATCTCAAATGAGGCATGCAAATCTGCCTTGAAATCAGCAATATGCTTCTCAATAGGACCACTAAGCAGCATGTCGTCAACATAGACAACAATGATCAAAAGCACATCATTAGCACGCTTAACATATAAGGTGCTTTTAGTTGGACTGTTCTCAAAACCATGTGCAACCAGATAGGCATGTATCTTCTCATACCAAGCACGTGGTGCTTGCTTTAAACCATATAATGCCTTCTTTAACCTACACACTTGGTTTTCATGCCCTTTCTGGACAAAGCCACGGGGCTGAAAAACATACACTTCTTCATGCAAGTCACCATTCAAAAATGCTATTTTAATGTCCAATTGATGTACATTCCAACCATGATGGGCTACATGTGCACAAATGCTCCAAACAGTAGTCATACAACATGTAGGTGCAAAGGTCTCATCAAAATCAATGCCTCTTTCCTACGCATAACCCTTTGCAACAAGCCTAGCCTTATACCTGTCAACTCTACCATCAGGTTTACGCTTCAGCTTGTATACCCACTTAGGGCAAATGGCCTTCTTGCCAGGAGGCAAGTCACATAAAGACCATGTACCATTCTTCGTTATAGCATCATATTCAGATTGCATAGCAGCCATCCAATTTTCTGAATTCTGTGCTTCATCAAAAGAAACATGCTCATTCTCATCATAGAGACTAGACATAGCCATAGCATAGCAATCTGATGCAAAGGATGCACTATCAGAGCCTGAACGAGTACGATATGACAAAGCCGCATCTAATTTGCTGTCACGCAAAGTCTGCACCAGCCATTTTGGCATAGTTTTTGCGTGCTTAATATCAGCTCTCTCATCAACAAGTGCATCATGTAAATCTGCATCAGAAATGGAATGATCTACATCATCATATGAAACCTGTAAAGGCTGAGAAGTTGCCTCATTAGGACCAGCACTAGACTGTCCACTTGTAAAAAGAGGCATCAAAGTATCATACATGTCTTTGGAGCTAACAGATGTCTCCTTAGTACATGAAAGCAATGGCTGAATAGCATCTTCCACAAAGACAACATCACGGCTAACCAAAATGCCTTTAGTTTGTGGATGATACAGACGATAGCCTTTGCTTTCAGAACTATACCCAACAAAAATACATTTTACTGCCTTATCATCCAATTTTCTACGATGTTGTTTAAGCACTAGTGCATATGCCAAACAACCAAAAACACGTAGATGAGCAACAGATGGCTTGCGGTCATGCCAAGCCTCATATGGAGTGGTAGACTGCACCACTTTAGTGGGACACCTATTAAGTACATATGTTGCACACATGACAACCTCAAGCCAGAAACTATGAGGTAAAGCCTGACTCTTGACCATACACCTCGCCATCTCCATGAGAGACCTGTTCTTTCGTTTAGCAACTCCATTCTCTTGAGGTGTATACGGCACTGTACACTGGTGTTTTATCCCACGTTCAGCCAGAAATGCATTAAAATCAGAAGACATATATTCCCCCCCTCGATCAGAGTGGAGGGTGCCCATTTTACATGCTGATAGATTTTCAACCAGAACCAAAAACTGTTTGAAGCACATGAATACTTCGGACTTTGCCTTCAATGGATATACCCATGCATGCCTGGAAAAATCATCAATGAAAGTCACGAAGTAAAGATAATTTCCAAAAGAAGATGTCTGCATAGGACCACAGACATCACTATGTACAAGCTGTGATTTCTGAGTGGCCCGAATTGAACCATCTCTTGGAAAGGATGAACGTTGCCTTTTCCACAAAATACAGCCTTCACAAACATGTTTTCCAGGTGCCTCAAGTTTGGGCAATGAGGACACCATTTCAGATTTCTGCATGCATAGCAAACTAGCAAAATTCAGATGACCAAAGCGTGCATGCCAAAGCTTTGCATCTGACATAGCCTGAGAATCATTTACTGCACATGCCAAATCATTTACAGATCTTTCATAGTCTATGAGCTTATACAACCCACGACATAAAATGCTAGAAGCAATAACTACATCGCCATTTGACAGATCATAAACTGTACACCTGTCATCAACAAATTTCACAACCAAGCCAATCTTGGCTAATGCAAAAACTAATAACAGGTTCTTTTTTATCCCTGGCACAAATAAAGCATCTCACAAAGTGAAAGAACTACCATCAGCAGTAGTCAAAATGATCTTACCAACTCCCATAACAGGATAAGAGGAGTTGTTGGCGCATGTAACAGTATTCCATGTAGGGGCAGGCTCGAGTGAAGAGAAGAAACTGTGCTGCGAGGTAATATATTTGGTCACCCCACTGTCAAAATACCAAACATCTGAGTCTACTACAAACATGCAGTACTCATGAGAAGATGGGTCAAAACTGCAGAGAGTAGTAAACACCCATTCTTCTTCTTGCACAAGATATGCAGACTCTGTTTTTGGTGTAGAGGCCTCTGCAACAACCATTCCAGCCTCTTTCTTCTTTGCCTCTTTAGCAGCCAGTTTTGGACAGTTCTTTATGATATGATCATTCGCTTTACAGTACTTACAAAACAATTTCTGCTTTTCTGATTTGTTCTCATCTTTATCTTCCTTCTTCGAATATGCAGAATTAGCAGATTTTTGCTTACTAGTTGAAGATCTACATTTTTCTTTACCCTTCTGACTAGCCAGGAAAGCTTGATCTGCAACTCGCATAATGGACCTGTTTTGCCTAGACTGATCTTCCTGCAATCGAACAGAGACTAACTCAAATGATAAGGCATTTGAATTGCCTTTCATCATCAACCGAAGAGTAGAAGCAAAACTCTGATATGAATCAGGAAGACCATTCAGAACGGTCTGCACAAGTGAGCTATCTGGTATAACCTCATCACCAAAAATCAACTATTCCTTCCGGTCTTTGATCTTCGTAAGGAAACTGTCCATAGAATCACCTTCATTCATTTGCTCACTCTCCAACTGTTTTCGGAGGTAAGCAACACGAGCCTCATTCCTAGCTTGGTACAATATGGTAAGAGTATCCCAAGCATCCTTAGTTGTGCTGCAAGAGTGAATGTGAGGAATAATGGTACGTTTGACAAACAAAGCTATCAATGCATGTGCCGGGGCATCTCTGCCATCCCAGCGAATCTGCTCTGTAGTAGGTGCACCAGAAACTGCAACACGAATAGGAATCTCCAGAATATCATCTTCGATACCATCTTCATCAACTTCTGCACCTATACTTGCAGTACCTGTAGTCAGAGGTGTAATAGGATGTCTTTCAACACCCTCCACAATGTTCCACAATCCTTTTGCAACCAATACATGTCGCATTATATAAGCCCATAATGGGTAGTTGGTACCATCCAACTTATCCTCAACAGCCAACATATGGAATACATCACTGCTTTCAGCCATGGCCGGTGACTAAAATACCTTGATGCAAAAAATTGACTGCATCTCAAAATGTTGAACAGAACTACCCAGATGAATTTCGCTAGACCTGTAGCAGACTTTGAGACGCTTATACTGGCAAACAGAAACTGGTATATACCTTTGGCACAAAAAGATGAAATAGCCTGCACAAGCATTGTGGTAGTGTGTTTGGAGGCCGAAATGAGCTTAGATCGCGATTTCGACACCACAAAGCGAAGATATTTTGATCTCTAAAACACCTTGAGTATGCTCACCAAATTTCGTGCGAATCTGAGACTGCAAACGGAGGAGTGTCAACGGCACCCTAGATGAAGCCACGACCTGCTCTGATACCAATTGTTGGAGTTAAATGTCTGCAGAAGCACGCGAACAGCACAAGGAAGAAGAAGAAGCTTGGAGCACAACACACAATACTGAATGTATTACTAGAGAATGTACAAAGATGAGTAGCCCATTAGGGCAATAGGCGTATATATAAGGCAGGGGAAAAAAACCTCCTAAAGAGGGAAAAAAGTGCCCCGGTGTTCCTAGTGTGTTCACACACATCACTACCTAAATATGTCAACATTGAGAACCACCAAGTGCTTTGGAACATTATTCCTAAAAGTTTGCACCAACACAGAGAACTTGCATGTACTAGAAATGTGAAGAAACCTTATTTTTTGGGAATGTAGGTGCTTAGTGTTATGCTTAGAGCTTACAACCTAGTATGAATTGGCTAGAGAGCTTTTGCACACATCTAACTAGAGAGTACATCTAGCTAGAGAAACTTATTTCAAGAATTTAGAGGCATCATACATTGAGAAACGAATCTAGCGAGTCAGGGGGGTCATCCCAATATTTTAGGAACTAGAAAGTGTGTAGACACAATCACTTTCCTTACTTCATATCTCAAGATTGGATAAGTCAAAATAAATGAAACTCGATAATAGATGGTATAAACTTCAATATAACTATAAAAAGTGAAAGTGTAGAAAATGATTGAGTACACACAAAGAAATTGTTTTTGGAAGATCACTAAGAAAATGATGAGACAATAGAGAAGAGAGAGAGAGACAGAGAGAGATGTACTTGAAGAAATGTATTAAAATTTATATGATAATGAACATATGATATACGCGAAGTGTAGGGGGCTATTTATACACGCCTTGAGCTCAATGTGTGCTCAATGATGTAACTCAACTCTCAGATGGACTCACTCTACCCCACAAGTAAAAATGTTTCTATTTATACTCATCATGTGAGCTTGAATTTGAATTTTCCCTCACTTAAAAGTGTTCCTACACTTTAGGGATGATTTGAATTGATTCTTCCTACCACATGAGTCGTGGGTTAATCTCCTTAATTTCAAAAGATTCTTCACTTTTTTGGCTTTTACATTTATCCAAAGCAAAAATAGTCAAATTGGTAAGTAGGTGTTCATATCTTTGATCCTCTATGTGAGGTACATAAGTTAATGTGTAGTCTTGAGATGATAGCCAAGCACTTAGGCTTTCTATTTGCACCAACAACACTTCCCTTGGAGATAGGCTATAGAATATCAAATACCCAAGACATTCACTAGTATACATAGAGAGCCACCATCCCCTACAGCAGTGGTATTAGAGCAACAACAAACAAGATGGGAGATGGATTTCCATCCTTCATTGAGAAATTGGACAGAAACAGCTACTTAGCATGGACACTAAGAATGCAAGCCTACCTTAAAGGGAGAAGTCTATATGGATACATGTCAAGAGATGAAGAGATGCCAATATTAAGAAGCAAACATCAACCTACAAAGGAAGAGCAAGAAAGGTTGACCACATGGTGTGCAAAGGATGCTCTTGCAAGGTCTTATCTACTAAACTCAATATCTGATTTCTTATTACCTCACATTAGGAATTGCAAGGCCTCCCAAGAGACTTGGGTACTCTCATCATATTGCTCATCAAATACAACAGCTAGGAAGAACCAACTATGAATGGAGTTTATAACTCTAAAGAAGCAACCAAAGCAAGGTGTGGTTGATTATGTAACCAAGATGAAGGATGTGGTTGACCAGCTTGCAATCATTGGAGAGGAGATGGAAGAAGAACACATAGTAAGGCAAATCATTAATGGCATCAAAGCTGATGATAAGTGGGAGTCCTTCACCATAGTAATGGACCTCTACATGGATATGCAAATACCTAACCTCAACACCTTGATGGGAAAACTCTTCGCCCATGGACAAAACTCAACAAGAATGGTCACAACTCTAGAGGTAACAGATCTTCTATCCTTTATACAGATACGAATAAAAGTAAGGATAAAGGTAAAAGCAAGAAGAATGAAGAAGAGGCTAGTACCTATCAAGCTAACTACACTGGTAGAGGAAGAGGTGCTAGAGCAAGGGGCGGAGGAGGAAAGAATGCCTAGAGGAGATCCTACAACAATCCACCTTACAATATTTATGGTCTTACAAATCACACCATAGAAGAATGCTTCAAGAACACAAGGAACCAAAGGGTAAGAGGCTTCAATAGAGGTAGCTATGGGAAATCTAGAGGTAGGTACAAAAATGGAGGAAGCAACTACAATTATAACTACAATCAAAGCTACAACAACAAAAATTATCAAGGAGGTTTTAGAGGAAGAAGAGATGCTAATAACTACACAAAAGACCAAGAGGATTCTCTACTCATCATGAACATGACATCCAAGCAAGGTAAAGATGATGAGCATCTTTTCTACATAAATTCAGGCTGTTCCAATCATGTGATTAGAAATGTAGCTCTATTATCTGATCTTGAAGAACCCAAAGGGAAGCATGAAGTATAGAGAGGTGATGACACTAAACACTTAGTCAAGAAAATTAGAAATATCAACACTTCTAAGGGTAACATGAACCTCTTAAGTAAGGTTGTGTTTGTGCCAACTATAACCAAAAACCTAATTAGTGTTGGACAGATTGTTGAGAAAGGCTTAGAGGTCAGATTCACTAGGCATGGAGCATATATGGAAGATCCTCAACAAGGCTTCAAAAGGATTGCTAAAGGTGTGAAATCTCGTATATTATTTACATTTGAGATTGAAGATGCCAAAAACATAGCACTCTTCATCTACAAAGATAAAACCCTATCTGAGCTAGAGATATGGCATAAAAGGCTAGGACACATAGGAGAAAGAACACTTAAGCAAATATGCAAGGATCAGAGTGTGCATGGCATTCCCAATGTGACCAAGCATCACATGATATACAAATGTGGAGCATGTCAATTTCGTAAAGCTCAAAGGCAACCATTCAATAGAAAGGGGTATATGTATGAAGACTACTTGGAGCTTGTACAGACTATGTGTAGGGTATTAGCAAAGATCCATCAATCTCACGTTCCAAGTATTATGGTTTATTTATAGATTATTATAGTAGATGGACAATTCTTTACTTCATGAAGCATGAGGATGAAGTATTTACATGTTTCAAAAAGTACTTGGCATTAGTTGAAAACCAAACATGTAGAAGCTTAAAGAGGATCAGATCTGATGGAGCTGGTGAGTACTTTTCACATGAATTTTGATTCATTTCTACAAGATAGAGGCATAAAAAGGGAAGTAACAACAAGATATACTCTTGAATTAAACGGAGTGGTAGAGAGAAGGAACAAATTGATAGTTGAAGCTGCAAGGTCAATGTTGAAGGAGAAGAAGCTACCTAATTTCCTATGGATAGAGGCTGTTTCCACAGCCACTTACTTGCTCAACAGTCTTCCATCTAAATCCTTGGATGAAATGACATCCTATGAATCATGGAATGGTAGGAGACCCTCATTGAACCATTGCAAAATATTTGGGTGCATTGCTTATACACTTATTCCCTCACGGATTAGAGGGAATCTTGACCCTAAAGCAGAAAAGTGTATATTCATTGGGTATGACCAAAGTAGAAGGGTTATAGGCTATACAATCCCACTAGCAAAGGATTTATAGTTAGAAGGGATGTAGTGATTCATGAAAATAATTCATGGCTTGAAGGTGGTTGCAGGAACGCTAAGTTATCTTATGATTTGGAAAGTGATTTTCCAACTCTCACTCAACAAGCTCAACAATTACCAGAAGATATCAATTCATAGGATGAAGACCAAATTGATTTCAATGTGTGGAAGTCAAGAGGAAAGACCAAGATGAAGCACTTGAGAGACATTCCAGAGTCCTCCAATCAAGCACTCAGGAGATCACAAAGGGAAAGCAAAAAACCCATAAGGTATGGCTATGAAACATCATTAGTCACCAAGCATTTTGTGTATATCACTTAAAACTCTATGAGAGAAGAGCCTTCTTCATTTGAAGAGGCTAATAAGAGGAAAGAATGGAGAGAATTCATGCAGGAACAACTAGAAGCACTTCACAAAAACCATGATTGGGACTTGGTTCCCAAGAAGCCAAGAATGAAGGTCATAGGATGGAGATGGATATATAAAATCACGAATTCTCCCCTTCATCGTGTGGTTACTACATCCATAATCTATGCATCATGGTTCATCACACTAAAAAGACTCATGGTATTATATATGGATATCGGAACAATGATCTATAGTGCTCAATACTCAAAAGATTAGGACATACGGGGAAAAGTGAGCCTTGCATAGGCCTTGTAGAGATTCCTAATTTTTAGGGATTAAAAAGTTTAATCTATGGTTTTGAAGAGGCACAAAAACAAACATGGTTCTATGAAATAAAAAAAAATATTAAATTTTTTGAATTTGATGTTGTTACATAAACACAAGCTCTAAAGTAGTCTTATAGTCTTGTGGATCTTATTAGTAATTAAAAATAGTATATGAAAGCTTGGGGATCTTATTAGTTATGAAAAATAATATGTCGAGGCATTCACATCTCCAAATTTGGAGCAAAAGTAGATAAAAGTAACAAGGAAAGGAGTGGTATCTATTTTTAGACAAGGAATGCACTTCTCTTGACAGCCTCTCAATAAAAAGAGTGTTTCTCTTAGTGTAGGTGTCCACATTGAGTGATTCGTGTTGCGTTGTGAAGCTTACAACTTGTAATATATAAGTGAATCAGTTTTTCTACAATTTATAATGAGAAAACCCCGCGCAAGTAGGTGTTTTTGAAGATCTTCTTTCTTGTGTCTATGGAGTGTCTCATCAGAGACATACCTCTCTTCAAACTTTCATATCTCACTCGTTATGAGGTCTTTTTGAGTGATTTCACTTGGAGCAGTTTCCTAGCTCTCATAATTTCTATCTATATAAAAATTTCCCATAGATTTTTAAGTTTTTGTGCTGCTCTACATCAGTTTTCAATTCAGATAGTTAGTCATACCTTGCTATTGCAGGCCTCTACATACCTTGACTTCAAGCTATTTGTTTGGGAGCTATACTCCACCTTTTTTGATGTTTTATGTTTCTATGGCATGCTACCCAAAGTCTACTATCAGAATATATGATTAGTTTTGAAAACTTATCATCAGAGAATTTTGGATGGTTATTTTGCTACAGTCATCTATTTTTCTTTTCTTGGAAGTTTTGAGGAAAGTTTGATTTCTGAAGTTTGGAAATATTTGTTTGATCTTTTGAAGATCTTGGGAGGTCTCATTACTTAAGTTGTGTACTCTGATGTTTAAAAGTTTGTAAACATAACATTGGGGTATCAGAGCTTTTGTTTCTTTATCAAATCTTTCATATAACTTATTGAATTATCTTCTTTGTTTACAACAATTCAACATGGCAGATTTGAGTGCATCCATTGAGAAGTTATCAGATGGGAGAAATTATTCCATGTGGCAATTTAGAATGGAGTCTTATCTCATGTCTAAAGTTCCTTTGGAGATTGATAACAGGTGGAGAAGTGAAGCCGGTATTACTAGAAGCTCCTACACAAGCAGATCAAGCAAGAGAGCAATAATGGATCGAAAGAGACAGAAGAGTTCTATTTATTATATCACATACAGTTTTGAATATTATGCTTGGGCATATAAGAGGTTTGAATACTAGTAGAGAGGCTTGGGAGTCTCTAGAAAGGTTATTTGCAACTACCAACAGAGAGAGGCAAACACAACTTATTGGTGAGCTGACAAGAGTAAAAAAGAAGCATGACAATCAGTTAATGATTATGTTCTTGAGGTAGAATCTCTTATTGAAGCATTAGACTCTATGAATGCATCTCCTAGTGAGGATATAAAGTTTAATAGCATGTTACATGGCTTGAGAGAAGATGAAAGATGGAAGTCTTTCATTACATCTATCATGACTCGAGAGAATCTGCCATCCTTTGAAAATTTACAAATGCTCATGATGACTGAAGAAATCAACATAGAAGGTGGGAACTCTTATCATTTGCAAAGAGGTAGTCAAGGACAAGCTCTTTATACTTTATCAAACAGAGCAAGAGGTAGAGGAAATTGGAGAGGAGGAGGAAGATCCAACATCAATGGAAGAGGAAGAGGAAGCTTTAATGCTACTAGAGGAGGAAGAACAACACAACAAAGTCAACAGACTCAACCAAATCAGCATGGTAACTTTACTTGCCATTATTGTGGTAAAGTTGGTCATTATGCCTGGGATTGCTTCTCCAATCCGAATAGAAGAGGTGGTTTTAGAGGATGACAAAGAGGAAGAGGCCAAGATCACATGCATCAAAACAACAACATAGTGCAAGAGGAGGCTCAGACACAGAATGAAAACATTCTTATGGCTATGCATACAGAGACACATAAGAGGAAGGTAAACAATAAAACATGGTATGTAGATAGTGGTTGCTCAAACCACATGAGTCATAACATGAACATGTTTGTGAGCTTACACAAGCCAGATTCAAGAGTCATAGTTTCTACAAGAGAAAGTACTGAGCACGAAGTAGTTTACATTGATGATTGTCCACTTAATGAACATATAACTCTTAGAGATGTTTTGTTTGTTCCTACTATTACAAGGAATTTGCTTTCAGTTGAACAGATGGAGGACAATGGAGTGAAGGTTGATTTTGAAAATAATGAGTGGCAGGCTTATCAGAAGAAGGATGGGAATTTTATTATAAAAGGATAAAAGGTAAAAAGATTATATACTTATGAAGTTGAAGTTCCAAATTATGCAGGTTATACATTGGTTAATGGGACTCAAGTAAGTCAATTGGACTTATGGCATAAAAGATTAGGACACATCAGTGTTGGCAAGTTGAAGGATATTGCAAAGAAATCATTGGTTGAAGGTTTCCCACAACTACCTAAGCAAGATTTAGATTTTGTTTGTGAAGCATGCAATATGGCAGTTTATGTGATGAACATCTTACCACCTACTCAAAGTCATGTACAAAAAGCACCTTATGAATTGTTTTATGGATCAAAACTAGATATTTCTAATTGTAGAATTTTTGGAAGCATATGTTTTGTTCATGTTCCACAATAGTTAAGGTCAACGTTGGATCCAAGGTCACAAAAAATGGTTTTTATTGGTATGGCAAAAGGGCAACCAAGATATAGATGTGTAAACCTAGATATGGGAGAGGTAATTGTTTCGAGAGATGTTATTTTTCATGAACATAAATCTTGGTATAAACATGAAGTGCAAGTAGATGAAGAAGAAACTACAAGAAGTCATGAAGAAGAGCCAAGTTCTCCAAGCTCACCAAAAAGTCACATTACACATGAAGAGATAACTCCCTCCAATCAAAAGTTGAGGAAAATTCTCGATTTGATTTCAAAGGTAATTGAGTCACAGGAAGAAGAAAGTGAATGTTCTACGTCAAGAGGAACTCAAACTCGAAGGCAAGAAAAGCATGGTAGGACAAGAAGTCAATCAAGGTATCAAGTAAGAAAAAGAAGGCAACCACAAAGATTTTCTCATGAAGCTTATATGGCAAAACTTCTTGCGGAGCAGGAACCAAGAGCTTTTAAAGAAGAATCAAAGGTAAAGAAATGGGTTAAAGCAATGGATGAAGAAATGACAACTTTGTATGAGAACAATACATGGAGTTTAGTTCCAAGGCAACCTAACATGAAGGTAATTGGTAACAAATGGACGTACAGAATAAAGAGAAACAGTGATGGTTCAATAAGTAGATATAGAGCAAGGATTGTTTGTAAAGGTTATGCACAGAGTTATGGCATCAATTATGAGGATACATTTTCTCCTCTTGCCAAGATATCAACAATAAGGACATTAATAGGTGTTGTTGCAAGCAAGGTATGGAATCTTTATCAATTAGATATAAAAAATGCATTTCTCAATGGTGATTTAAAATAAGATGTGTAGATGGAACAACCAGCAAGTTATGAAGATCCCAAGAAGCCTATGCATGTATGTAAACTCTTGAAAGCATTGTATGGTCTTAAGCGGGCTCCAAGGGCTTGGAATTTTAGATTGGTAAAGTTTCTTGAAAAGCAGGGATAGAGGTGTTCAAATGCAGATACGTCTTTGTATGTTAAGGTTTAAGGATCATTGATTGTTTATATCTCAATTTATCTAGATGACTTGATAATAACAGGAAACAATGAAGGTGAGATAGTCAAGATCAAAGTAGAGCTTGGATCTGAATTTAAAATTTAAAATTTAGGACAACTGACATACATTCTTGGAATCGAAGTTATGAAGAAGGACGATGGTGTATATCTTCTACAAAGGAAGTATATTTCAGATTTGTTAAAGAAATATGGAATGGAGCATTGCAAGGGTATCAGTAATCCGATGGAACCCAATGTGAAGTACAGTACTGAAGATGGTGAACCTTTAGAAGATCCACTTATCTACAGGTCTTTGATTGGTTCTCTTATATATGCAACTTTAACAAGGCCGCATATTACATTTAGCATAAGTACATTGTCTCAATTCATGAACAAACCCACTGATGTTCATACGCAAACAGCTAAAAGGGTCTTGAGATATTTGAAGAGTACATTAAATGAAGGTCTGGGCTATAAATATCATGAAGGTTTGGATTTGAAAGCATACAGTGATGCATATTGGGATGGAAATAAGGACGACAGAAGGAGTACAGGTGGATATTTGATATTTGCAGGCCATAATTTAGTTTCATGGAGTTCTAAAAAACAGCCTACAGTAGGACTTTCAAGCAGAGAAGCTGAATATAGAACCCTTACAAATGCAACATGTGAGATTATGTGTTATTTGAAGCTTTATGAAGATATGAATCTATCTACAACACGTCCATTACTCTTTGGAGATAATGTAAGTTCATTACAGCTCACGTCTAATCTAGTGTACCATGCAAGAACAAAACACATTGAAGTGCACTATCACTATATCCGAGAGAAGGTGGTGAATGAAGATATTGATATTCAACATGTTGGAACTAAAGATCAATTAGCAGACATACTTACAAAAGCAGTGGATGCTCAGAGGCTCAAGCAAATCAAAGTTCTACTTGGAGTCAAAGCATTGGATTTAGAGCTTGCGGGGGGCAATGTTACATAAAAACAAGCTCTAAAGTAGTCTTGTAGTCTTGAGGATCTTATTAGTTATTAAAAATAGTATATGGAAGCTTGTGGATGTTATTAGTTATGAAAATTAGTATGTGTAGGCATTCACATCTCCAAATTTAGAGCAAAATTAGATAAAAGTAAGAAGGAAAGGAGTGGTGTCTATTTTTAGACAAGGAAGACGCTTTTCTTGATAGCCTCTCAATAAAAAGACTCGTTCTCTTAGTGTATGTGTCCCAATTGAGTAATTCATGTTGCCTTGTGAAGCTTACAACTTGTACTATATAAGTAAATAAGGTGTTCTACAATTTACAATGATACAACCCCGCACAAGTAGGCATTTTTGAAGATCTTCTTTCTTGTGTCTATCCAGTGTCTCATCAGAGACATACCTCTCTTCAAACTTTCATATCTCAGTATTTATGAGGTCTTTTTGAGTGCTTTTACTTGGAGGAGTTTTTGTAGCTCTCCTTTTTCTATCTATATCAAAAGTTTTCATAGATCATTAAGTTTTCTTGCTGGTGTACATCAGTTTTTAATTTAGAGAGTTAGTCATACCTTGCTATTGTAGGCCTCTACATACCTTGACTTCAAGCTATTCATTTGGGAGCTCTACTCCACATTTTTTGACGTTTTTTGTTTTTAAAAAATGCTACTTAGAGTCTACTTTCAGCATATATGATTAGTTTTGAGAAATTATGCTCAAAAAGGTTCGGATGGTTATTTTCTACAATCACCTATTTCTATTTTCTTGGAACTTTTGAGGAAAGTTTGATTTCTGAAGTTTGGAAATATTTTTTTGATCTTTTGAAGACCTTGGGAGGTCTCGTCACTTTCATTGTTTACTTTGATGTTTACAAGTTTTTAAACATAACAGATGTCTCATGCATTAGCATTTCTAGCCTTTGGATCCTTCAAATTGATGGGCTATTTTAAATTTCACATGGGACTAGAGAGAGAAGGTGTGAGAATCAATGGGAGTAAGTACAAGAGTGTGCACACTCTCTCGAAAAACATGAGCCCTTACATCATCAAGGATCTGATGGACATGCATGTTTGGGGCTCATCATTTTTCGCACTTGATTTTGAGCCAATAGATTGTATGGATCATTCAATGGCTACATTTAAAAGGTGCCTTTCTCTCTTGTGGTAGCACTCACAACCATTTTTTATTCGCTACATCCAATGGTCAACAATCGAAGCATCCAAACTTTAAGCAATTCAAATCGGCCGTCCAATTTCATAGCCCATCCAATGGCTCACAATAAAAGAACTTTTATCATGATTGCTTCAATGTTAGCCATTCGATCTAAAGCCAATGCAAGGGTCCAAGTTCATAAGTGCCTTGACTTTTGTCATTTAAAATTAGCCTTTAGATCTTATGGCAATCCAAGGGCTCAAAATGATCTTAGAGCCTCTCAAAGCCACTCTTTAATAAAACCCAAGAGTTCTAGATGGTTTTTGGATCTTTGACCACCCAAAAATAGGAAAGCATATGCCCACACTATGTGATTAATAGAGTAGACTGTGACCACTACCCTCTTCTAATTGGTCCATCCCTAATATCTCCTTAATTTAAAAGACCCTTGCAAGGTTCATTTTTTCTCATAATGAAATAATTAAAGGTAATATTATAATGAAATTTATACTTAAAATGTTAAAAATATGATGAGAAAACTTGAGGTATATTTCAACTCATATGCAATGAGATATCCCTATTTGTATCCTCTATGCAAAGTAACCTAGCTGAGCATAGCTTAGCTTGGGGCTATCTAAGACATGAAGAGTTATACATCAATGAGTGCTCATAACTTGTGGAAAAAGTGCACAAGTCATTCTAGGTGATTGAATATGTAATGGTAGATCTTAGGTGATATAATTCCTCCTTCATGATAGTCGAGTCATTTTAGTTGGAATTCCCAAGTATCATTCCTATGTATGGAATCCATTTCTGATTGCATCACACTTATCCATTGTGGTTCTTCACATTCATCTTCAACGTAAGTGGCTCTTCATTACATGTTGTTGCAATAAGAGAATAAGCCACAAAATTACTTCATGCATGGCAAGAGCTTGATCTTGTTTGTCCAAGTAAAGGTGCACTCAAATTTTTTTCCTACAAAGTTTGTTTCAACCACTTTGGTATAGTTTGTGCTCTCTTGATAGAAATGTGTTCATTATGTAATACATCATCAACATGTATAGCATGCATGGGCTAAATTTCATGCTCATTTTCAACCATATTTGGATGCAAATATTCATCCATATATGGTTGGAAATTTCCTCGAGTTCTGATAATTTTTTGTAGAAAACTTTTAGCCATGTTTGACTGGAAATTCCCTACATTTTCAGCTCTACTTCACTAGATTTTTTCAGCTCTTTGAGCCTCTATTTGCTTGCTAGTCTACATGGCCATGGTCAAATGCACCATTTTGGAACAAATTCATGAGTGTATTGAACACATCTTGTGAGCTAACTATTGGCTGTTTTCTGCATTCAAGAAGAGGAAAAACTGAATTTTTAGAAAATACCACATCTCGACTCACACAAATCGTGTTCTTCAATTGATCATACAAATGATATTCCTTACTTTCAACACTATAACAAAACAATATACATATCTTTCCCTTTTCATCAAGTTTTTGATGTTGTTGTGATCGCACAAGAGCATACGTCAAACAACCAAACACGTGCATATGACTAACCTTAGACTTATGTCAATTCCAAGCCTCCTAAGGAGAGATGACTCCGAGTGCTTTAGTAGGGTAGTGATTGAGCACATAGTGTGCACACATGATCGCTTCCATCCCAAACTTATCAAAAAGGTGCTTTCCTTTAACCATACCTCATCCAATTTCAAGGAAAGTTCAATTTTTATGCTCGACAACACAATTTTGCTGAGGTGTATATGGCATCCTACATTGGTGTGAAATACCTCTTTCATGAAGAAAAACATTAAACTCATGTGACATGTATTCACCACCACGATCCCTATGTAGACTCAAATGCTTGTTTGAAGAAAAAGTTTTAGCCATAGCTAAAAATGCTTTGAAGCAAGAAAATACCTCATTCTTTGCTTTCATAGGATATACCCATGTATGTCAAGTAGCCTCATCAACGAAGGTAAAAAAAAAATACATGTTTCCCAAAAGATTGAATCTTGATGGGACCACATAGATCACTATGAACAAACTACTACAATTTTCTTTTAGTGTGTATATGAATATCTTTTGTAAAAGAAGCATGATGCATTTTTAAAAGAATGCAACTTTCACATCCATGCTTTTCAATGGACTCAAGTGTTCCCAAAATAATAACCATGTCCTTCTTTTGCAAGCAAAGCAAACCATTGATGTTTAAGTGACCAAAATAGGCATGCAAAAGCTCCATTATAGCCATTGAAGAAGTATGAGCAACGAAGGCATTGGAGGTAGTCCTCTTGTATGTATCCATGCAAAACAAACCATTATATAATGTATCAGACTTCACGATAATTCACCATTGCTGAAATCATGAACCATACACTTATCATTAACAAAGTGTACATGAAGTCCAGCTTTGGCAATCAACAAAACTAAAATTAAGTTCTTCTTGATATCAGGTACAAAGAATGCATTTTGCAAGAGAATCATACCTCCATTTATAGCCATAATCTCAGTTTCTCCTACTCCAATGATAGGATAAGAGGCATTGTTTGCACACACCACATGTCCTCCTTTGCATGCATCTTTCAAAGATGCAAAAAACCTTTTGCATGAATTTATGTGATTTGAAGTACCACTATCAAACAACCAGTCCAAATCAGCCTCTCTCACAACCATACATTTAGAATTCAAAGATCATCAAAATGACATGTAATAACATGCCCAAAAATCTGGAGACATGTTGGCTTCATCATTCTTTGTATTTGAGGAATTTTCAGCAATAGACATGTCGAATTCCTTCTTCTTTTCATTCTTCTTAGCAAGTTTTCTACACTCATCAATAGTATGATCAATCTTTTGGCAATATTTACATCTCTTCTTCTTTTGAAAATTAACATCATTAAAGGAATGAGTGGAAGAGGAAGATTGAGGCTTTGGTTTTGATGAACCCAAAGCCAAACCATAGTTGCTTTTCTCCTTTTGTGAGATAGCAAGTGTGTGTGTTCCCTCAATCAAACCACTCCTATTCACTCTAGATTGCTCTTCTTGAAAATGAAGAGACACAACCTCATCAAATGCATACATATTAGGATTCCCTTTTGCAACCAAACCAAGTGTAATGGCAAAGCTTTGAAAAGATTTTGGTAATCCATTCAACAATTTAGAGATGAGTGGTGCATCCGAAATAATTTCATTTATTTTTGCAAATTGCTCTTTAAAGTCCTTCATGCATCATTATGTGTGTATGTGTCTATGTGTGTATGTTTGTGTGTGTGTATATGTGTGTGTGTATGTGTATGTGTCGCTACACATCTATGAGTGTGTATGTGTTTATGTGTATGTATGTGTCTATGTGTGTGTTATGTGTCTATGTGTATGTGTATGCATGTATGTATGCATGTGTGTATGTGTGTATGTATTATGTATGCATATGTGTGTGTATGCATTATGTATGTGTATGTATGCATGTGCATTATGTATGCATGTAAGTATGTATGTATGCATATGCATATGCATTATGTATGCATATGCATATGCATTATGTATGCATATGCATATGCATTATGTATGCATATGCATGCATGTATGCGTATGTGTGTGTATGTCTCTCTATGTGTGTGTGTATCAATATATGTGTGTATATGTGTGTATGTGTGTGTATATGTGTTTGTATGTGTGTATGCATGTGTATGTGCATGTATGCATCATTATGTGTGTATGTGTCTATGTGTGTGTGTATATGTGTGTGTATGTGTGTGTGTGTGTCTATGTGTATGTGTGTGTATCTATGAGTGTGTGTGTGTGTATGTGTCTATGTGTGTATGTGTATGCATGTATGTATGCATATGAATGTGTATGTGTGCGTATGCATCATTATGTGTGTATGCATCATTATGTGTGTATGTGTGTATATGTGTATGTGTGTATGCGTGTGTGTATATGTGTGTGTGTATGTGTGTGTCTATGTGTATGTGTCACTACACGTCTATGAGTGTGTATGTGTTTATGTGTGTGTATGTGTCTATGTGTGTGTATGTCTCTATGTGTGTATGTGTATGCATGCATGTATGCATATGTGTGTGTATGTGTGTGTATGCATTATGTATGCATATGTGTGCATATGCATTATGTATGTGTATGTATGCATGTGCATTATGTATGCATGTAAGTATGTATGTATGCATATGTATGCATGTATGTGTATGTGTGTATATGTCTCTCTATGTGTGTGTATGCATATATGTGTGTGTATGCATATATGTGTGTGTATGTGTGTGTATGTGTGTATGTGTGTATGTGTGTATGCATGTGTATGTGTGTGAATGCATCATTATGTGTGTATGTGTGTATGTGTGTATGTGTGTATGTGTGTATGTGTGTATGTGTGTGTGTATATGTGTGTGTATGTGTGTGCACGTCTATGTGTATGTGTGTGTTTCTATGAGTGTGTATCTATTTATGTGTGTGTATGTGTCTATGTGTCTATGTGTGTATGTGTATGTATGTATGTATGCATATGTGTGTCTATGTGTGTGTATGCATTATGTATGCATATGTGTGTGTATGCATTATGTATGTGTATGTATGCATGTGCATTATATATGCATATGCATTATGTATGTGTATGTATGCATGTGCATTATGTATGCATGTGTGTGTGTATGCATGTATGTATGCATATGCATATGTATGCATGTATGTGTATGTGTGTGCATGTCTCTCTATGTGTGTGTGTATGCATATATGTGTGTGTATGTGTGTATGTGTGTATGTGTGTGTGTATGTGTGTGTATGTGTGTGTGTATGTGTGTGTGTGTGTATGTGTGTGTATGTGTGTATGTGTGTATGTGTGTGTATGTGTATGTGTATATGTGTGTGCATGTGTATGCATTATGTGTGCATGTGTGTATGCAACATTATGTGTGTATGTGTGTATATGTGTGAGTATTTGTGTGTGTATGTGTGTGTTTGTCTATGTGTATGTGTGTGTGTGTCTGTGTGTGTATATGTGTGTGTATGCATATGTATGCGTGTGTATGTGTGTGTGTGTGTGCACATACCTGGCTTCAACGAGATGCATGTCTCTCTCTCTCGCTCTCTCTCTCTCTCTCTCTCTCTCTCTCTCTCTCTCTCTCTCTCTCTCTCTCTCTCTCTCTCTCTCTCTCTCTCTCTCTCTCTCTCTCTCGTTCTCTTCTTGCTCTCGCGTCCAAATCCCGGCACAAATGTGCCGGGATAAACGAATATGTAATGGTAGATCTTAGGTGATACAATTCCTCCTTCATGATAGTCGAGTCGTTCTAGTTGGTTAGGGCTTGTGGATTGACACTTTGGACTCACCGAAAAGGGAATATTAATGTGGCATGTAGTGTAAAGACCCCATTCACATACTCAATCTTGCCAAAGACCAAGAATTCCAACATGTGTGTGGGGGAGGTGTGGGTGTACATGTACACAATCCTACACACACATATATATGTGTTTTTGTGTTTATGTATGTATGTAAGCATGTGTGCGCATGTGTTCGTGTATTGAACATACAGCATATTTATTAAGTTATGTAATTAGCAAGAAAAAAAGTATGTTTGAATAGTCAACTAAACTTTCAATATTGTAAATACTTAATCGAGTAGACTTTCATCAAAATACATTTTTGATGTTCAAGGTTTTGATCGAAAGTTTTGATTGAATATTTATTTCTTTAATTGAAAGTAGCTCAGATATATTGATACTTCATTTGAAAATCTTAATCGAATAATACGAGAGCTTTAAATAATCATGTAATTATTCACGAATAGATATAATAGATATCTGGAAAGAGATGGAGTTGTCAAAGAGTCTCATCGAGAAATTTTTCTTTAGACGTATACTAACAAAAACGTACAATATATGCATGAGGCCAAGTATTATGTGCATGAGAACAGGTAATTTCTCTTACCTTGAATATGTGCATGAGACTAAGCATTATTACAGAGGGACATAAGCTTGAAGATACAGATGATTGTTGAACAGAGGATTACTGAAGTTATCCGATGGTCTTGTGGTATGCCCTACATATAAACACACGGGACCACCAAGATCTAAATTCCAATTGCTAAGTAAGCAAGGCATATGTAAAGGATTGGTCTTGATGATGTTGCTTGGGGAAGGTCAAGGGGCTGGCGGTGAGATTGTGTTTTACTTTTGGAAGAAACTACTGTACCTCAATCTCTTGTCGTCCTTGTCAAATCTTCTCGTTTATTTTGATACGAATTCTCCACCTCCTGATTACAACATGTTTGAGAAAAAAATCATGGCTTTGGTTTTCAGATGGTGATGCTAAGCATGAGGCTGACCTTTTTGAACAGCAATACAAAACTCAATATCTACATTTGAGTCATTTGATAGATTTGTCGTTTAATCATCAGAGTTTCTATTATTTGACTTGCTCTCCTCATGAGAAAAGGAAGAGTGTTTGGAGGTACGTGGATCTCTTCATAACATTCATTTGGTTGACCAGAGGGAATTGAAGTTATCCGATGATGTTCAGAAGGCAAGACCTGTGCAAATCCAGTCGGCAAAGGGGTTGGGTTGGCTATGAGTTACGGTATTCTGATGAATGCATACCTCTTTGAGGAGATAGAACTTAAAAGACTGTAATATATGCCCACGTTTGTGCATCTACTCTGAATGGGGTCGTGAAGAGTCATTAGACCCCCCAATAGGAAGTCATTAGACCCCATTGAGCTCCCGATGTAGGACGCTGCTTCTCGAGACGGAAATATTTGCGCTCAAAACCATAGCCCAAACCTGTAGCCCTTCAATCAATGATGATATATAGCCCAAAACTTGTCTGTGCTATAAAAACAAGTGAATCTACTCGCCATCAAAATGTCCACCAGGTATGTCAGAGACATCACTCAATAAGGCAATCTCCAACATCACTCAATCAGGCAATCTCCAAGCCTGTAGCCCTTCAATCAGTTACTTTGCAGACGTAGCTCTTTTATGAATGACTTCAGGAATCACTCACAACATATACTTGACGTTGATTCTAGGACTGCCTCAATAAGGCAATCTCCAAGCCTGTAGCGCTTGAATAAGGCAATAAGGCAATCTCCAAGCCTGTAGCCCTTCAATCAGTTACTTTGCAGACGTAGCTCTTTTATGAATGACTTCAGGAATCACTCACAACATGTACTTGACGTTGCTCAGATACGTTGATTCTAGGACTGCCTCAAAACTATTTCTAGCTATCATGTCCCATAATAGTTTAATACCGATTAGTGTTGTAAAGGATATAGCCTCATATCAACTTTTTAGACTAGAAGGAATGCCAATGGTATAGTAGATGCCCATAAATCGATGCTTGGATGACGTCCTTATTACTCACTGGAAAAGAGTTGCTCAAAATGGATATGACATGCATCAGAATATAAAGTACGAAATTTCTGGTTGGCCAAGAGGTAAGGGTGGGTTGGCAACTAACTCGGTCACTACGTAAACCATCAAACCGAGAATAAATGTAGCCTTTTCCTCACAAAGTTACCATTCTAGATGAACCATGACCCGATTATGTTGATCTTTTTTGCTTTGAAAGTGATTCCTAGCTGCCTTATGCTGATGACTTCATGTTACAAAGCATAGAATGGGATAAGGTAATTTCATATCTCAAGAAGTAGCCCAATAGATCATGTGCACATCCTGAGAGATAGGACACTCAAGATGTGGTGTTTTTTATTTTTTTTTTTAACATGGAGATTCGGCCGAGGCCTACTCCCCTGGGCTTAACTTTGAAATTGCAACTGTACAATGAAGGGCATAGTACCCATGGGACCCCCCTTATCCCACAAGAACAAGGGTTTACAAGACTGGGTTGAACAGGGGTCATAACTACCACATGGCTAGTCAAATGATGGCACATCAGCCATATGCTTCATCATTCCAGGTTATACATGTCCCTTACATGTGGCCGGCAGGGATTGAACCCTCGCCCCCCCTCAAGAGGCGAGAGGCCCAAGCAGCTGCATTAACGGCCTGGGACTCTAGAAATGCCTCTAGCAGAGGACATTGATATTGGCCATGTACTCCAGTGTTTTTCCAATGAGAACATAGCGGCCGATGATGGCTTTAGCCTCCAAATGATGATGGAAATTATGAGGTCGTTCTCATTTTAATAGAGAATACAACAGAGAACGACCTCATAATTTGAGAAAACTACGGGGTAGTTTGACAAGTGACAGTTCTTGAGAAAACTACGGGGTAGTTTGACAAGTAATAAAGCAAGACATTATGTAGATTAATTATCAAACTTCATTTCGTCCGACTTACTCTGCTTTTCTTTTTCAAAATCTCTTGTCGTCCTTGACAAATCTTGTTGTATACACTGACACGACTTCTACGCCTCCTGGTTGCAACATGTTTAACAAAATAAATGATGACTTTGGTCTTCAGATGGTGATGTCAAGCATGAGTTGAGCTTTCTTAACAACGATAGAGAACTCATTATCTACATTTGAGTCATTAGAATGATTACTCATAGCATTCCTTGTTCAACAGAGTGCTATTGAAGTTACCCGATGAGTTTCTGATAACCCCTCCTCACCACCACCACCATCCGAATGCTCAGAAGGCAAGACATATGCGAAGTCCGCAAAGGGGTTGGCTGTGAGTTATGGTATTCTGGTGAATGCATACCTGTTCGAGGAGATAACACGTAAGACTAAGTAGGCTTTGTGTTTGTACTAATAGCCATGGAGGACCCATTAAGCTCCCGAGATGGATCATGAAAATATTCATGCCCCAATCCATAGGACAAGCCTGCAGTCCTTCAATCAATGATGATATCCGAACCCCCAGATCATAGCCCAAGCCTGAAGCACTTTGTTGGAAGGAGCTAGAGGCACAGACGACACGGAAGTATGTAACGACAGAGCAGGGAGCCAGTCGAATCGTTTTTCAAATAATTATGTTTTCAAATACTTTCCAAAAACCTCCAACAGTGATTTTTATCACTATTGTAACATATGTAACATAGAAAACCCCATTTTGTAATCCATAGCTCCATTTTCTGCAAGCCGAGGAGTCCTCGAGCTTGAGGAGCTTAGGTAGAATGCGCGTACCAATTTTCGTTATTTTTAGATACCGTCTACCCTTCCAAATAGCATCTAGGACCTAATTTTTAACTATGCCGGTCACTAGATGTGAAACCGGTCAAAACTAGTCTAGAAACTATAAAAAGAGCTAGAGAGCTCATTTTTGGGGTTAGCTTGTTTGAGGTTAGAGTTATTTTGAGCTTGTAATAGTGTTCTTGAGTAATAGAGCTAATTTCTCACCTTCCATTGTGTCTTGCTTGTCTCTTCGTAGTGTGTGTGTATGTGTGTGTGCATTTCTATGCTTCTTGTTGGGATAATGTTGGCGAAAACTTAGGCTTTTAACGCCTACTGTTGCGGAAATACTTTCGCCCTGAAGATGGGTTTCGCGACAAGGCTTGAACTCTGTCAGGCCTGCGGAAAATGCCGCGCCACCGTAATAGGATGCTAAGCTAGAGTGATTCAGAATACCTCTGTAATCAACAGTAGCTCAGCCTAATTTACGTCGCTTTAACTGTGTTATTCTGCGACTCAGGCTCCACCGGAACTTCACCAGACTGTTACTGGACTGACACCGTAGTCGTACCGGAACTTCACCGAAATAAACTTAGTTCTGTTCGTAATTGCTTCAGATGAACTTATGTGAAGTAAGGAAGTGGTGTGAAGTTTCCTTCACCGAATGAACTTCCTTCTGGAAACTTCACAGTTCTGAACTGCTACTTTCCGGTTAACTTTTGTACCGTGTGTACCTCTTCATTCCACCGGAAACTATGATCAGCTTAAAGTAGAGACGTCTAGCTACAAGATGAGCTATCTCTCATACAAAGCTTCGAACTCTGCTATGAGTTATACTTCGTTGTTCTACCGGAAAAACTTGTTTTGAGATACTGTAACTAACTGAAAAATTACTGAAATATGTTTACTGAGTAAACTGTTATACGCCGAAACATGCGTTTACAGAGAAGGTACTGAAGCACGTTTAGTAACGAGTCGTGACAGTTAACGATAAACTAAGCTTCCTACCGTAACACGAAATAACTTCAGATTCTTCACAAGTAAAGATTGCGCGCAGACATCCACATGAACATGTGTTTTCAATTAGAGAAGATGTGTACAAGTAAACTTGGCCTCTTCTTGCTCAAGTTACAGAAACTCTCCTACAGTGAGTAGTTTCTTATTACCATCTCTCTTCAGATGAAAAGACCCGACACTTCAGGCTAGTGTTATTCATCTGTACATACGCGATCTATGGCGTCTTCTGAGAACTTCTAACTCTCTTCACTCATACGCGATCTATGGCGTCTTCTCTCAGTCTCTCGTTCTCCTCTGTGTATCAGTGTGATGCTTCTCTCTCACTTCTCTGTGTCTCTCTCATACATCTACATGTACTCCCGCTCACTCTTCTTCAAATCTTGCTGTATATATATACAATTTCTTTGGCGCTCCTTTGCTCTGTCATTCTTCAATTCGCGTTATGCACGCCTTACGCGTCCGCCGCGGTTAATTGCTCTGTTATGCGGACACCGCGCACTAACTTCGCATACTGTACACCTGTGCATAGATTTTCTGAAGATTCCGTTTCTGTCTTGTTTATTGCGTCAAATTCGTGAGTGTTTCCTTA
Organism: Ceratopteris richardii; assembly: GCA_020310875.1. Lineage (NCBI taxonomy): Eukaryota > Viridiplantae > Streptophyta > Polypodiopsida > Polypodiales > Pteridaceae > Ceratopteris > Ceratopteris richardii. Next base: position 105,923,748 of record CM035425.1, on the reverse strand, counting down.
ACAGCTCCCCCTCAATCACTAATTTGACCTCTTTCGGTCTTTCATATATCTTTCTTTCTTTTATTCCTGCCATCTCTTTGAATCTGTTTGTCTTTGTTCCATCCAAGCTCTTTGTCAGAATATCTGCAATCTGATCTTTCGTAGGAGTGTAGACTATTTCTATCTCTTTCTCCATTACTTTTTCCCTTAGGAAATGATACTGAATCTCTATGTGTTTTGTTCTTGCATGAAACACAGGATTCGCTGCAAGATACAGCGAGCTCATATTATCTCCATGTATGATTGGTATACTCTGATCTATACCCATGCTTTTAAGTAAGGTCTGCATCCATATTACTTCTTTTGCTGCTTCTACCAGTCCTTTGTATTCTGCTTCTGTTGATGATAAGGCTACTGTGTGTTGCTTCTTCGAACACCAGCTTACCAGCTTATCTCCTAGGTATATCATATACCCATGCGTTGATCTTCGGTCATCTTGACTTCCTGCCCAATCTGAGTCACTATATGCTCTGAGCTTTATATCTGACGTAAAAGGATAATATAATCCTTCCTTTATAGTTCTTTTGATATATCTGAGAACTCTTTGTCCTGCAACCCAATGTTGCTCTGTCGGACAATGCATAAACTGTGAGAGAACTCCCACCGGAAAACTAAGATCCGGTCTTGTTAGCGTAGCATATATTAAGCTTCCTACTAGCGATTGATACTTCTTCATATCTTTAAATTCTGTTCCACTAAATTTGCTGAGTTTATGATTTACTTCAAGCGGTGTTGAAGCTTCTCTGCAATTTTCCATTTTGAACTTCTTCAGTAAGTTCAGGAGATACCTTTCTTGTGTGACATATACACCATGATCTGTATATGTGATTTCCATTCCTAGAAAGTATGATAACTTTCCTAGGTCACTGATTTTGAATTCCTTTTCTAGCAGTTTCTTTACTTCTGTGATTCCTGCATCTGAGGTTCCTGTAATTATTATGTCATCTACATAGATACAAATGTAGATCATTCCTTCTTCTGTTCTTTTGATAAGTAGACTTGCATCTGCCTTCGAACTTTGGTATCCAAGTTCGTTCAGATACTTCACAAGTCTGTAGTTCCAAGCTCTTAGAGCTTGCTTCAGTCCATAAAGTGCTTTTCTTAACCTGCAAACAAAGTTTGGGTATTTGGAACTTATAAACCCTTCCGGTTGTTCCATATATACTTCATCTGATATATATCCATTCAGGAATGCATTCTTTATATCTAGCTGGCTTAGCTTCCATCCTTTTGATGCTGCTATAGCAATTACTGTTCTTATAGTTGACATCTTTGCCACCGGACTGAATGTCTCGTCATAGTCTATGCCATGCGTCTGAGCATAGCCCTTGATAACCAGTCTCGCTTTATGTCTGGCTATCCTACCATCTGCAAGTTTTTTAACTTTGAACACCCATTTATTTCCAATTACTTTCTTACCGTTTGGTTTAGGAACAAGCTCCCATGTCTTGTTCTCTTCCAGTGCGGTGAATTCTTCTTCCATTGCTTCTTGCCATTGCTTCTTGCCTTTGGCTTCGTCATAGCTCTGAGGTTCCTCTTCTTCTTTAACCATATATGCATAATCTTGTTGAGTTATATATGATGTATCATACGAGTATCTTTCCGGTTGTCTTCTTACTCTGTTTGACCTTCTTAGCTCATATTCTTCGTGTGTGTCTGAGTACCCGTCTTCATCTTCGTTCCTTATACCTGTTCCGGTTCTGGACGTACTCGCCTCGTCTTCTTTGTTTACCTGTACGATTGTTTTACCTTTCTCTTTTCTTTTTATCTCTTCTTCAAATTCTTCAGCTGTATGACTCTGATCTGCATACCAGCTTTTCTGTTCATCAAATGTTACATCCCTGGAAACAGTAAAATGTTTGGTTAGAGGACTCCATAACCTGTAACCCATCTGTTTCTCATCATATCCGACGAATACATATTTCTCTGCTTTTGGTTCAAGCTTATGTCTGAGTTGAGACGGTACATAAGCATACGCTACTGATCCAAACACTTTACAGTGATCAAGTGTTGGCTTCTTTCCCCACCAGGCTTCATAAGGAGTCATTCCTTCTAAGGCTGTACATGGTAATCTGTTTACCAAGTATGTAGCTGTATTTACAGCTTCAGCCCAAAGATAATCCGGGCAATTCTTTTCTTTTAGCATAGCCCGTGCAAACTCGACTAGAGTCCGGTTTCTCCTTTCTGCTACACCATTCTGTTGTGGTGTATACCTGCAGGTTATTTCTCTCTTAATACCTGCATTCCAAAGATAGTCATTGAATTCTCGGGAGAAGTATTCTCCCCCTCCATCAGACCTCAGTCTTTTAAGCTTTCGTCCGGTGAGTCTTTCGGCATATGCATGAAAATGCCTGAAAGCTCCGAACACTTCTGATTTCTCTTTTAGAACATAAAGAGTTATCCACCTTGTGGCATCATCAATGAATAAAACATAGTACCTTGATCCGCTGATTGATCCTTCTTTCGTTGGTCCCCATACATCTGTATGTATGAGTTCCAGCACGCCATCATGTTTGAATCCTTTCTTCTGGAAAGGTAACCTGTGGGCTTTTCCCATTTGACAGGCTTCGCATTTGTGAATCATATGTTGGTTCTGTACGTTCGGTAATCCCAGTACAGACTGATTCGCTATCATAGCTTTGATTCCTTTTTCGTGAAAATGACCTAATCTCTTGTGCCAGAGATCAAGTTCTGTAATTACCTTTTCATCATGCGTGAGCAGCGCTTGGCCAATGTTCCCTTGTACTCTTAAGGTAAAGAGTCTGCCTTCTTTCTTACCAGAAACGATCTGATAATATCCGTTCTTGGGATCTTCTACAAATACTCCTTTATTTGTAAATCTGACTTGAAAACCCTTTTCGACTATCTGTCCCACACTGATCAGATTTTTCGGTATTGTTGGAACATACAAAACATTGGTTAGCAAATCTGCTCCACTCTTGCATTTCACTTTCCCGATTGATTGTACTTTGTGTCTTGTGTTGTCACCTGTTTGAACAGTGTGACTCGCACTTCCTTTTTCCAATTCTGACATCAGTTCTATGTTTCCTGACAAGTGATTAGAACATCCAGAGTCAATGTAAAATACCTTTAGATCTTCGTTATCAGATGTGCTGATTGAGTTCATCATCAATGATGTATGATTCTCATTCTGTGTGTCATTTGCGTAGTTGTTGTAGGTGGTGTTGTAGGATTGGCTCTGTCCCCAACTTCTTACTCCACCTCTACCGTAGCCTCCTCTTTGGCTTTGTCTTCCTCTTTGGAAGTTACTCTGATTTCTTCCGCTACTGCCTCTGCTATTGTTGTTTTGATTTTGATTTGATCCCTGTTGGTTGTGCCAACAGTCATGCGCCAGATGGTTACTTAGTCCACAAATCCAGCAACCTTTCTTGGTGGTATTCTGACGGCTTCTTCCTCTTGCTCTTCCTCTGCCAGTGCCTTTACCTCTTGCGTAATAAGCCTGAGAGCTTGACTCTTCTTCGTCTTTTGACTTGCCTTTGTCTTTCTTCTTGTTCTTCATATACATTGCTGAGCTATGTCCTTTTTCTGCGTCTCCTTTCAGGTCTTGCTCATATGTGAGCATCAACCCAAGCAACTGATTTAACTCTGGTACAAAATGATTTAGGGAGAGTTCAGTTGATAGTACGAAAGGTTTCCACCTTTCATCTCCTCTCAAACCTGTGAGCACTTGCGCTATTAATCTATGATCTTCGACTTCTTCATTTATGGATCCAAGGCTATCTGCTAGATCCTTCATTTTAGTGACGTAGTCACTGATGCTTTGACTTGGCTTCTTTTTGAACGTTGTGAACTCGGACCATAGGCTGGCTTTCCTAGCTTTCGTAGTATTTTGGAAGTGATCTTCCAATGCACTCCATATGTCCTCCGCTTTCTCCAGACCTCTAATGTGCGGTAGCAGATGATCTGACACAGTGTTGTAGATGTAGGCTCTTGCCGTTGCATCTTTCTTTTGCCACAGCTTCAAAGCTTCTATCTCTTCCTTTTCTGGTTGGCTATCATCTTCAAAGGTCGGTTTCTTTTCTTCTCCGGTTACGTACATCATTAACTCCTTACTCATAAGTAAGGCTTCCATGCGCATTACCCATGCGGGATAATTATCTCTGTCCAGTTTATCAATTTGGACATGATCTGCCATGATCTTCTTCCTCTCGTGGAATGATCCGGCTCTTATACCGATTCTTGGGAAAACTAGCCTGCTCTGATACCAATTGTTGGGATAATGTTGGCGAAAACTTAGGCTTTTAACGCCTACTGTTGCGGAAATACTTTCGCCCTGAAGATGGGTTTCGCGACAAGGCTTGAACTCTGTCAGGCCTGCGGAAAATGCCGCGCCACCGTAATAGGATGCTAAGCTAGAGTGATTCAGAATACCTCTGTAATCAACAGTAGCTCAGCCTAATTTACGTCGCTTTAACTGTGTTATTCTGTGACTCAGGCTCCACCGGAACTTCACCAGACTGTTACTGGACTGACACCGTAGTCGTACCGGAACTTCACCGAAATAAACTTAGTTCTGTTCGTAATTGCTTCAGATGAACTTATGTGAAGTAAGGAAGTGGTGTGAAGTTTCCTTCACCGAATGAACTTCCTTCTGGAAACTTCACAGTTCTGAACTGCTACTTTCCGGTTAACTTTTGTACCGTGTGTACCTCTTCATTCCACCGGAAACTATGATCAGCTTAAAGTAGAGACGTCTAGCTACAAGATGAGCTATCTCTCATACAAAGCTTCGAACTCTGCTATGAGTTATACTTCGTTGTTCTACCGGAAAAACTTGTTTTGAGATACTGTAACTAACTGAAAAATTACTGAAATATGTTTACTGAGTAAACTGTTATACGCCGAAACATGCGTTTACAGAGAAGGTACTGAAGCACGTTTAGTAACGAGTCGTGATAGTTAACGATAAACTAAGCTTCCTACCGTAACACGAAATAACTTCAGATTCTTCACAAGTAAAGATTGCGCGCAGACATCCACATGAACATGTGTTTTCAATTAGAGAAGATGTGTACAAGTAAACTTGGCCTCTTCTTGCTCAAGTTACAGAAACTCTCCTACAGTGAGTAGTTTCTTATTACCATCTCTCTTCAGATGAAAAGACCCGACACTTCAGGCTAGTGTTATTCATCTGTACATACGCGATCTATGGCGTCTTCTGAGAACTTCTAACTCTCTTCACTCATACGCGATCTATGGCGTCTTCTCTCAGTCTCTCGTTCTCCTCTGTGTATCAGTGTGATGCTTCTCTCTCACTTCTCTGTGTCTCTCTCATACATCTACATGTACTCCCGCTCACTCTTCTTCAAATCTTGCTGTATATATATACAATTTCTTTGGCGCTCCTTTGCTCTGTCATTCTTCAATTCGCGTTATGCACGCCTTACGCGTCCGCCGCGGTTAATTGCTCTGTTATGCGGACACCGCGCACTAACTTCGCATACTGTACACCTGTGCATAGATTTTCTGAAGATTCCGTTTCTGTCTTGTTTATTGCGTCAAATTCGTGAGTGTTTCCTTAACACTTCTCACCTTCACTCTCACTTCATCTCACATTCACGATCTTCATATCACTCCTATCTCTTCCGCGGATTGACATTAAGGAGGTGGAGCTTCTTAACGTGTTTCTCACCATTGTGCTAGAGCAACACCAAATTTGGCGCCGTTGCCGGGGATCGAGTCTAGGACGAATGTGTGATGGTAAGAGTATAGCAAGAAGTGGCGTTGGAAGGTAAAAATTTCAGTTTTTGTTGTTGTTTTTACTTAGTTTTTAGTGTTTTTCACCTCCCCCACACTCCATCTTCATCACCGCATCATCATCTTCATCTCCAAAAAAATCAGAAAATTCACCATATCCACCCATTCTCCTCATTTCCCCTCATTTGTGCATGCGAGAGAGTGAGAGAGAGCTTTGGTGCTTATGTGTACTTTTGTTTTCTTGAGTTTTCTTGCAGGTACAGAGCTCCAGTGCATCAGGAAGGCTGCAAAAAGGTAAGAAAATCAGTTTCTGTCAGAAATTTCCGTCTGTGTCAGACCATCGCGATGGTCTGCAAAGTTTGGAATTTGGAGAAGGCGACCACACCAGCGTGAAGAGCACACCTGCGCCTACAGGAATCCATAGCTGCATTCACAAAATTTGCATTTTGGTGGACCATCGCGACGGTCTCTGACCATCGTGATTGTGTCACACCATCGCGATTGGCTCACGCCATCGCGACGGCTTGGCCGGACCATCGCGACGGTCTCTGACCATCGCGATTCTGTCACGCCATCGCGATTGGCTCACGCCATCGCGCTCAGACCATCGCGACGGTTCACTTTGGACCATTGCGATTGTCCACGTTGACCGTTGACTGACGCCATCGCGATAATGCACTTTCACGCCATCGCGATTGTGCACTTCCAGACCATCGCGATTGTCCAAGTTCACGCCATCGCGACGGTGCACTTTCACGCCATCGCGATTGTGCACTTCCAGACCATTGCGATTGTCCAAGTTCACGCCATCTCGACGGTGCACCTTCACGCCATCGCGACGGTCCCAGACCATCGCGATTGTGCACCCCCATCGCAAATTTTAGGGTTTCATTTTTTGGCCAATTTTGGGGCTATTTTTGGGAAATTTTTGGGTGATTAGACTCATAAGAGACCCCGTAGCTCATATTTAGAGAAAAACCTGTTTGTCAGTTTTTACCCCCCAGGGCCTGAACGGTCATTTACTTTTTCATCCGAAGTCTGTTTTTTGAGCTTAATAGCTCATTAGAAAGCTCTTGACGAGTACTACGTGACCTCAACTATTTTTTTCTTAAATGATACGTCTATTTTTAGAGAAGCTATTTTGAGGTTGACCTAGTTTGGGACTAGAAAGCCAGGGGGCAAACATTAAAAAGTTGGGCAAAAGGGAAGGGACTTAAAAGGTGTATATACTCAAGTGCTTGATCATCCAACTGTGAATTGGTCTAATATTGGATTTTTCCAGGTCTAGCAAGGGCAATCAAAGGCAACCAAGGCAAGGCGGTGAAGGGCATAAAGCTTGGGCAGCGCGGCTTCTTGGGCATCAGAGCAACCGGAAAAGCTGACTCGAGATTGGAAGATTACTCAACCCCCTCAGTCAATTCTTAGCTTAGGCTAAACGTTAGCATTGTGGATTTAAGACGATAGGAATGCCTCAAGTTCAAGAGAATTAAATTTATCAAGTTCAAGACTAAAGTAAAGGTGTGTGACACGAAAACCTAAAGGAAGGAACATAAGTCTGACGGAACGAGAACTCAAAATTATAACAGAAAGTCGAATTCCTGACGCATACATTAAGACAAGAATCTAAATAAATCTAAAAAGAATTAAGACAGTAATAACAAAGAATCATTGACGACTTGAGCGTGTACTGAGTGTGCAAGGAGGAAAATTAATGAACCTTAGATCGGGCAAACATATAGGTAAGTCAGACCGGCGAAGCCTTAGATCATCAGAGGCAAGTGTAAGAACTACTGTACGATCGTGGGCTCAACAATTGAACACTAGTTATCCCTACGAGAGCTCAGATACTAGCGAATCAGAAATGGCATTTAGCACAGACAGACCAGAAGGAGGGTCGAATGTAGCCTATTTAGAAAAACCTGAAGGACCCTATAGAACACAACTAGAGTTTCTCTGAACCAACCGATTAGGTGCTCGCATCTATGAGGATGGTTTGTGAAGGCAAGTGGTGCAAATGCACAACCCCGATCAACCCATTGGATTGGAACGTCCAGTGGTGAAATTCGAGAGAGACGCGTACATAGACAAGGAAGGAACGATGTACATATTAAGTACGCAGCCAAACAATACCAACAAGTTTGGCGTGATTCAACCAGAGACGGAAACAAAATCTCAAGGAAAAGAACCATTAGAAGAGCCTAGAACACCTAGAGGGAAATCTGTACTGACACGAGTACTAATCCCGGAATGGATCCCTCAAGACAACAGAAGCATAGAGTTGTTTGTAAATAAAGAAACTGATGAAGCCTTTTGGAGATACAAGACAGAACTACTTAGTGAGGTAGGTATCATCACGATATACGAGTTCAAGGACTCGGATACACCTGGAAAGGTTGTATACCTGGATGAGACTTCAGAAAGAGTCTTTGTGGTACCCGACCGCGCTAAAAACACATACACATGGAGAGGTGAATTGGTGTTCCCTCCATCTAGGACGAACATGAATACAAGTCAACAAGGGGCAGGAACATCCTCAGCCCATGGAAATCAAAGAGAGGGAAATAAAGAAAGACCGGAAGTAAGCTTTAATCACCCCATAGGGAGAGATAGAACAACCACGGACACTAATAGAGCGGATAGACAAAGAGATCATGGAGTACTAGGTGGTAGAGATGATTTTCCTCTACCTAGACCACGTGAACACGCAAGAATACTGAGACCCACACAGTTAGTAAAATCAATGAAGAATTACTTTGATGGGACAGGAGATCCCTATGACCATGTCGCAGAATTCAAGCAAGTACTAAGAGCCGAACAAGTTGAAGACATGTTCACGCAATACAACGCATTTGGACTAACGTTAAAGAATACCGCTTTAACTTGGTTCCAACCTTTGCAACAAAGGCAATTTAGAGACATCCATCACTTTTTAGAGTCATTCATCACTGAATTCTCTAAAAGTGGGATTAGACATGACACGTCTTCGTTGATTCATAGCTTCAAACAGACCCCTCAGGAAACAGTAAGACTGGCAGGACGTAGGTTCAGACAATATGTTGAACGATGTCCAATGCAAGAGCTACCCTCACAAGCTAAGCAAGTGTCATTGTTTCTAGATGGCTTGTTGAGCTCTAAAGTACGCTCCTATGTGTACCTAAAAGAGCCCAGAATGCTAGAGCAATGTGTGAGAATATGCATAGACATTGAGGACAACTTAGGAGATGAGTTGGAACTCTCCAAGGTCTATAAGGACTCAAACTGTTCATCTCTAGCATCCACAAAATTGTCTAGCTCGATAGAAGACCTAGCAGAAAAAGTGGCCCAGAAACTAGGAGTTTCTAGCAAACCTAGGGTGCTAACAAACAAGCGTTGTTACACCTGTGGTGGTGACCATATGGCAAATGCGTGTCCCAATGCACCAGAACCACAAGCCAACCCTAGTGGCCAATATTGTACAATTGAGAGAAGATACACGAATCATACGGCTCAGGTCTGCCCATACAACAAACAAACCGGGAGACAGAACTACCCGCAAGCATATCCGTAGCCAGGTAGGTATCAAGGCCAATACAATGCTCAACCATATTACTATAGGCCTCCTCAGAACTACCCATACCAGGCTCAACAGAGACCTCAACCTGTCTTAGCTCAGCAGCCACCCCCACCAGCAAATGTCATCTCAGTCAAATACGCTGCTGCAGAAGAGAACCTAAGTAGGGCCTTAGTGCCTTCTTCACCTTTGATCACAGAAAGTGACCCACACTCAAACAGTTTTGACTCTACGCATGTAGATAGTCCACCCGCATATTACACAGAGTCACCAAAACATGTGGAGACATATCATTATGATAGTCCACCAGTGGAACCTAGTTGGGAGCCCGACTATAACATACAAGGCTTTTGTGCCGATTGTGGCAAGGAGCACATAATCAAAGATTGTCCTAAAAATCCAGTTAATGCTTCGAACGTGACACCGATCAATGTGATAGGTATTGTAAATAACGCAGATGGATCCAACCCTACATACGTGCCTATCCAAGCTATCACAAGAGCCCAGGCGCTCTTACAGAACCAAAAGCTTAATCAAGAGAAAGTAGCCAGAACCAGTGAAGTTGCAGAATCTAGCAGTAAAAAGACAAAATCTTGGAAAGATTCTAGAGAAAGAATTAAGAGAAAATGGAGTAAAAAGATAACTGAGCTGGAAGGAAGTTTGAAGGAATCTAGAGCCAAAATCCAAGAATTGACTTCACAGGAATTGAATCAAGAGAATCCAGCTCAAAAATCAGGATCAGTTTTAGCGGAACCCATACCAGAAAATCTAGACATGATGTTTCGTGCATATCAGGCTAGATTAAAAGAGGGACCTCAGGTAGCTGAAATGAGTAAAAACTACCCTCGAGCTGATCTAGAAATTGAGAGAACTAAACTTTGCATGAAGATGGTAGAACTAGCACAAGCTTTGTTCGAAGCCTCTAGATATCTTAATTGGAATAACATGGCAAAACCGGAATTACACTTTCAAGGACTAATGGAGAGGCTAGAATGTTTGATAGAGAGCAAAGAGAAAAAGGATCAGCCTAGGAACCCTATTGCCCCAGAGACACAGGAAAGGAATGCACCATCCCTGTCTCAAGTACCCAACTCAGAAAGTCAAGACAACTTGTCTTCCATACATAGGTACTCACATGAATTTTTGAGAGAAATACAAGAAGAGAAGTGGAGAAAGGAACAAAGAACCCATCCTCCTATTCAAGAAATAGACGACTTGCAAGAACAATTTCCCCAAGACATTCCCTCTATATACGATGATGTAGAGGAAGAACAACTGAGTGAACACACAAGATTTGAATCTAATTCTTTACAAGAATTACCTCAGTTCACAAGACCTTGGGAAGCAAAGTCTATTAGTATGAGAGCACCCACGATAATAGTGAGGAATGAAGAATCAGTAATCCCTAGAAACACGGAAGTGATCAAGAATACCAAGGTACAATGTAATCTCACTCTAGAGGAGTTGTTAAAGATGAAACCAGAATTGTGGAAACATGTAGCAAATCAATTCCCGGAGCTTGCTACTACTCCCTCACAAATAGGATCACATAATAAGGTACCAGAAATACCCGTAGAAAAGATTGGAGATGTAAGCGAAGGAGAGGAAGGTAACACTTATCTTCCGATAACCCATCAGGGCTACACCACGAAAGCCATCTTAGATTCAGGAGCCGGAGTAGCCATTGCTACCACCGCTTTATGGAAACGTTGGGGTAAGCCAGCATTGAGACCCACCAGAATGAAGCTGAAATGGCTGATGGACACATAGAAAAACCATTAGGCTTACTAGAAGGCATATCTCTCACCACTTGTGGTGTGGAATTTGAGCATACCTTTGCCATTTGTGACTTTGCAAAAAACCATGCTTATGAGATGATATTGGGATGACCATTCATGCGTCAGTTGCAAATTGTACAAGATTGGGGAACTAATTCTTTGTACTTGCAACATTTAGGAGTGACTACCAAAGTCAATCTTAAAGACTATTCACATCGAGATGTACCCCCAATACAATGGAATACCATCCATAAGACACCAGTAGAGACGGAATCCGTGCACTCATTAGAATCAGATCCTTCTTGGTTGCATGAGGATACTCATTTATGGATGTGTAAAGTAGCAAAACAAGAGGAAGAAAGGTTAGAAGCCAGGGCCTTAGGTGCAGAACAACATCCACGAACCCTTCAGGATCCAGCTTACGCACCTGTAGTATTCCCAGACGAAGAGTTTGAACCCCATGGTTGGGCAGAAATCCTAGCAACCATGGATGTAGCCATCAATTAAGAACAATGGACACCCCACTGTGACGAGGATGGCTATGACATATCAGTTTTCACGATAGAGCCAATCATGGGCGATGCAATTTTAGAAGAGTGTGAACCTAATACTGATGCATTTGAGGATGCGAGTTATTTCGATTTAGAATCAATTATCATGGACTCTCCCTTTGCATCAGAGGAAGAATACTTTCACGAGGTAGAGACTCGCACTCAGAGACACGAGGAAATTACGAATGAGGTGAGGTTAGCCACGGAAGTGACTAACAACAGTGAAGGCAAGAAAAGAAAGAAGAAAGAAATCATGTCAGAAAAAGAAGAATCCTTGTTTGAAGTACCCGAGAATTTCAAGAAATATGAAATCGAAGATAGAAGAATCATGGTACGAATGCCCAATAGAAAGGCGAATGACGGACAAGTATATGATAACCGAGAGAAAACCAAGAAAATAATAGTTGCCATAGAAGGAGAAGAAGAAAAATGTACATACATAGGGCATGATTTGACGAAGGAAGAAGAAGAAGAATTAGTTGCCCTATTGCGCGAATATAGAGATGTTTTTGCGTGGAGCTACAAAGATTTGAAAGGAGTAGATCCAGATATATGTTCTCATAGAATCCCTATGACTCCAGATGCAAAACCGACCAAACAGAAACCGTACACGTATAATGATAACTACGCTGCTAAGATTAAAGAGGAGATAGATTGCTTGATAGAAGCAGGATTCATTTACGAAATCGAGCATACCGAATGGGTATCCCCCATTGTGGTTGTGCCCAAGAAGAATGGAAAATTGTGTGTGTGTATTAACCTTAAAAAAGTTAATGCCGCAACAATTAGAGATAGTTATCCTCTTCCTATCACGGAACATCTATTGGAAAGAGTTGCAGGCAAGGAAGTTTACAGCTTTCTTGATGGTTTTTCAAGCTATAACTAAGTAGCCATTGCTCCAGAGGACCAACACAAGACGGCATTTGCCACTGAATGGGGCATATTTGCATTTGGTGTGATGCCATTTGGCTTAACAAATGCACCTGCCACTTTCCAGCGACTCATGTGTCATGTTTTTAAGGAATTCTTACGCAAGAGCTTGGAAGTTTATGTCGATGACTTATGTGCACATTCAAATGTAAGACAGACGCATATCCCGGAGTTAAGGCAAATATTTGACAAATGTCGAGAATATCAGGTTTGTTTGAACCCAGAAAAATGCGTTTTCATGGTCAGACAAGGCAAAATTCTAGGACACATTGTGTCAAAAAATGGAATCTCTACGGATGAAGAAAAGGTGAAAGTAATTGCAGAATTACCTAGACCAACTAATGTGAAAGAGGTACAAGCATTTATGGGCCATTGCGGATATTATAGGAGATTCATACACATGTATGCAATCATAGCCAAGCCTTTGTACTCTCTTTTAACCAATTTTGAATGGACAGATGAATGTGAAAATTCATTCAATGAACTTAAATGACGTTTGTGCTCACCACCTATATTGACTACCCCAGATTGGAGTAAGCCATTCCATGTACATGTGGATGCATCCAATTACGCCATAGGATGTGTGTTAGCACAACCCACGAATGAAGGTAACATAGATCTCCCCATAGCTTATGCGAGCAGACAATTGAACGCAGCAGAAAGAAATTACACCACGACGGAACGAGAAGGATTAGGGATGATCTACGCAGTAAAGAAGTTTAGGCACTATTTGTTGGCCAATAAGTTCAAGTTCTTTACAGATCATCAAGCACTATTGTACTTAGTCAACAAGCCATGTAACACAGGACGATTGATACGTTGGTTTCTATTACTCATGGAGTATGATTTTGAAGTCATAGTCAGGAAAGGAAAGACACATCTTAGAGCTGACCACCTTTCAAGATTAACCTCAAGAGAAGCTCCTCAAGGAGTAGCGGATGAACTACCAGATGCATACTTGTTTAATCTTGAGATAGCACAAGAATGGGCTAAACCTATAGTCCCTATTCTCACATACGGACCCAAGAATCCTAAGATAAAGATCAAAGAAGGAGAGATTACCAAATCTCAGAGATATCAAATCATGGCAGGAAGCATATATAAACAGGATAATCAAAAGATTCTTGCTTGTTGTGTAGATGAATCAGAACATGTGAATTGGTTGCAATTAGCACATGTAGGTGCACTAAAGCAACATCATTCAAAACATCGAACATTACAGACTCTGCATAGACTAGGAGTATATTGGCCTACGATGGAAGCAGATGTCTACAGGTTGTGTAAAGAATGCCACGTTTGTTGTGAAAGACCACCAGTAGAACATGCTACAATATATCATGTGTCTCTCACACCAGACTGGAGTGAACAATTAGTGACATACTTGAGGACGAAGACATTCCCTCAAGGAATGACCTTAGCTCGACAACGTAGTCTAGAGCAGGAAGCTCACGACTATTCACTTATTGGCGATAATCTATACAAAAGAGGACGAGATGGATACCTAAGACAATGTGTTCATGAAAGCGATTATCTGAGCATACTAGAGACTGCACACCAAGGTGTTGCAGGAGGTCATTTTGGACCCGATAGGATAATCAAAGCCATCCTCTTTGCAGGATTATGGTGGCCCACTCTTCACATGGATGCTCATACCTATGTAAAGAGATGTGATGTGTGCCAAAGAACTCAGTTTCCTACTCGCAGAGATGAAATGCCATTGAAACCCATGATGGGCGGACGTGCGTTTTCTAAGTGGGGTATAGACTTTGTAGGACCCATTAACCCCCCTGCAAAAGGTACACATGCGGAATACATTATTGTTGCCACAGACTATCTTACGAAATGGGTAGAGGCAAAAGCCACGAAAAAGAATGATGCACACACAACTGCAAAATTCTTATTTGAGAATGTCTTTACAAGATATGGATTGCCTATAGAGTTAGTGAGCGATCGAGGCACTCACTTTCTAAACCAAGTCATTGAACATTTGTTACAGGATTTTATGGTGATTCACAAGAAATCCGCACCATATCATCCTCAGGCCAATGGTCAGGCTGAAAGCACTAATAAGATCCTTTGTAACGTACTGACGAAACTCGTGAACAACAAACGTTTAGATTGGGACAAACAATTACACCACGCTGTTTGGGCATATCGAGTGGCCTACAAGACCGTACTCAATGCAACTCCCTTTCAGATGGTTTTTGGTCAGAATGCAGTGCTTCCTTTGGACTTCTTGATACGGACCCTTAAGGTTGCACAAGAACATCAGTGGACCGGCCATGAATTATCAGCGAGAATAATGGACTTGGAACGATTAGGAGAAACCAGGCTCAAGGCAGCAGCAGGAATATATGCAGCGAAGAAGCGACAGAAAGCATATTTTTGATGCACATGTGAAAGATAAAGGCCTAAAAGAAGGAGATTTAGTTCTAGTATATACGCTAAAGCAACACGCACGTAAGTTAGAAAAGCGAGGTTATGGACCTATGATCATTAACAGACTCTCAACAAGCGGAGCAGTACAATTAGCCACTTTAGAAGTAGATATAATGCCTAATTATATTAGTGGCTGTAGAGTCAAGCTATATCAGGAACCTCTTACTGAGGATATGCTTAGACGACTCACGTTGGCAAAGAAGCGTAAGGAGGAAGAAAATAGAATACGAGCGGAAGCTCAGGTAGAAGCAATATAACGCATTAAACGCATGAAGTTAAGAAGACAAGGACTAGGGAGAGAACATTATAACCCTCTGGAAACTACACCCAGATATCCCATGGCCATGTGTCAAGTAGAGTCAACCACTCATCCTAGTATAGTGGACAGGAGACCATTCATTACAGTCAGGCTAGAGCACGGCAACCCTTGCCAAGAGCTCAGGGCTTTAATTGACTGAGGTGTTGCGACTAGTGCTATTAGATGGTCCCACTATAAGGATTCAGGAATAGAAATGCGGCCAATTGAGGCATACCTCATAGGCCTAGGAGGCATGGAAACCCCTTGCATGGGTGAGATGGACCTTCCTATCCTCATTAAGGATGTGACCATGACAGCGAAGCTACTAGTGTGCCATGATGACGACCTGATAGAACCCCTAATCCTTGGCCAAGATTGGCTATACGATCACTCAGTGGACCTAAATCTTAGACAAGGCTCCATACAGATTGGAACCTTAGAACAGAAGCGAGTGATACCGCTTGACTTCCCTAACGGCATTCCGATTGAGGTTTGTAACCCTAGACCCTATGAAATGCATGCGACGGAAGATCGGAAGATCTTGGGTCAGACCAGTCACGTTACGTCTACACCAACCCACTCGGGCTTGGCTAGGGACAATTGTCAATCAGAAGAATGACAGGAGATCTTCCCTGGGGCTTCCTGCAAACTAGAAGGGGCAGCTACCCAACCGCTAGGGCAGTTGACCACAATCAGCGGTCAGGTGGGTTGCATCAGCGGCCAAATGAGCACAACACCCTGCGGTGCTCATCCTTCCAAACTTGCTGTGGACTGGCCTAGATTAAAGATAAATAACGAATCACGTCCTAATGGGCAGGTCACGCAGGTGTTGGATCTCCCTTCTTTTCCAAAGCAGAGCGTCCAATGGACCTCTCAAACCCAATCACGAACGAGTCAACCACAACAGAGGAACCCAGACCGACGACATCACCAGACAAGGCAAAGAAAGGAGCAGTATCAACATCACAGAACAAGTGGCACGAAACAAATATGGGTGCCAAAAGGACAGCAACCACAGGCTATTGGCAACACTGGAGACGAGAACAGGACAAAGTTGCAACAGAAGCAGCGTCAGTATCCACAGTCCCCTCGATCTTCTTCTACAAGTACAAACACTCGACAGATTTGGATCGCCAAGAAATACCTTATCCATAGACCCACACCCATGCAGATTTGGGTACCCAAACAATGTATTATAGCCCAACCCTCTAGCCATGTAATATATACCCCTCCGAAATCTTTTCATCCTTCAATACCACCAAACCCGATACCACTTTCTGTCCCTCAGCAGAAACATACCACCCACTCCAAGACTCTT
Organism: Ceratopteris richardii; assembly: GCA_020310875.1. Taxonomy (NCBI): domain Eukaryota; kingdom Viridiplantae; phylum Streptophyta; class Polypodiopsida; order Polypodiales; family Pteridaceae; genus Ceratopteris; species Ceratopteris richardii. The sequence goes on along the minus strand of CM035425.1, from coordinate 105,907,127 downwards.
AGGAAATGGATACCGAAACGTATCCAAACGTCTTCTTGTACCCCCTTATCTAACAATTCTCCCACCCCGTTTAAACTCCACCCTTGTACTAATTCACCCTCAACCAAACCTTGTATAAATTCATACACCCAAACCCCAAATCATGCATAATAAACGCTCATCAAGAAATGTATGCATAATCGGAACCATGTAGGTGTCTAGAGACCTGCATTAGTTTTGCAAATAATCATTGCATCAATCACTTCACGACACTTGGCTACCCGGGTTACACATCGGTTATGGAAAGGGATTGCGGTCTCACCTTAATGGGATCATAATTAATTTCCATACTAATGTGTTAATCTTTTGTAGCAGATCTTTTCCATTAGCTCATCAGTCATCATGCAAACCGAAGCAGGACCATCGGAAGCAGGCCCCAGCGTGGCTGCGGTGCCCCTCAATGTTTTACGTGCAGAATCCCACCCGACCGCTCCACCGCCAGAGTTCCAAGGATTTCCGGGACCCATGCCAATCGATAACCCACCTATGGGATACACAGAGAAGATACACCGTAACTCTCACTGGTTCCAAGGCCTAGCAGGACCATTAGCTGATGCTGACTTCATTTTTGAAGCAAATATGACATTTGATGACCGCACATGGGGCAAGTATCAATTCTTCTCAAGAGAATTCGAAGGCCTACAGAACACCCAGGACTTAACTCATGTTTGGGCCAGAGCCGGCTTCACGGAGTATTTCAGTGATCCTCTACCCAAACCTGACTTTTATAGGTGTTATTATTTAATCACCACTTTGCTAGCCTCAGAGAATAAGGACATCCCAGGAACCTTTATTTTGCCTTCTTTAGTGGATGATCCACCTTACAAAAGATTTTATCTTTCGAAGGATTTAATCAGAGCTGCCATCAAAATACATGGAACACACACTCCAACGGAGAAAGAACGGCTAGTCCCAGAGCAGATGAAGCGTGGTGACGTAACTAAATGGGAGGATATTTCTGCTATAACACCTGAGCTCTCTAAGCCATTACGGATATGCATGCAGCATTTTGCTTTCCCAGCTCAGGATCGTTTTACCATGCCCCACAAGAGAATCTGGTTTGGTTTATACTTGGCATGTACTGGACCGCAAACGGTTGATCTAGCCAGCTGGATCATTGATCAGCTCTATTTGGCACAACATAGGTGGGAGCGAAAGAAGGTAATCAATGGATGTTGCGCCCTCACCAGGATCATATATATGTGCTTGGCATATGATTTACCCATTGAGCGCGCCATGACTAGTGAGGAACTGAAAGCATTGAAAGGCACCACTCGGAAGGCTAGAAAGTCTAGCAAAGGCAGAGCCGAAAAGCGGATGAGAGGTACTATCCCGTGCCTACAAGTCCCAGCATCACCCTCGCCGCAACCATCTCCAGAGCAGTCACCAACAGCAGCCACTCCCACAGTACAACCTATTCGCATAAGGTTATCTAGACCAGTGGTAACAGAGGGCACCACCAGTACTTTCGCACCCCAAGTAGCCACAACCACAGAACCTATCACCACAGCAGCTGAACTTCCCACCACTATTGGTGCAGAAGCTTTCTCTTTTCCAATACCGCATTTAGAACCAGGACAAGCAGAGCCACTGGACCAAACCTTTGATTTTGAGATGCCCAATGCATTCTCCAATCAGTTCCAGTATTCAGAAGGACACTTGTTTTCTCAAGAATTTGAAAGGCCTAGCTACCCTACTACACCTAGGGATCAGCCACAAGGACAGATCGTGTCCAGCTCTGATGACGAAAGAACAACAACCGATGACGACGAAGGTGACGACGAAGCTAGCCAGGGAACACATGAATCCCAAGAGCATGAACAGACAGATGGCCAAGGCCAACAAACAGACACACATGGCGATACTAGTACTCATGAAGACGAAACTTACGAGGCAGCAGCTTACACACTAGCTATCAAGAAGCTGTATAGAACTATGGAAAAAGTTGGGCACGCAAAAAGCTGACAGAGCAAGAGAGTCAAACAATAATAGAACAAGAACTTGTCACAGGCGGATTCGAAGACGCATACATCAAAGGATTCCACGAGTTAGTCAAATCAGTAGGCTCCAACGAAGCACTTAGGTACTTGCAAAGAAAGCCACTACCACAATTTGACCCCCGCAGAGTACGACTACTTTCAAAGCCCGGCAAATACATTCGTGTACCAACCGAAGCACAATCTTCAGAACAAGCCAGGGAGGCACGCCTCGTCCCCGAAAGTTCGTTGGTGGTAGAAACCATCTTTGTAGATTCCCCACCCCGCGCTACAGCTGTACAAACCTCAGTAGTCACTGAAACACCGACCACCCCAACCGCTCCTCTCTCACCGCCCGTCCATCCAGCCTCCCCTATTCACCCTCCTTCCCCCATACCAACATCTTCATTCGCCGGTGGTGTTGCAGAAATAGTCTTTACGACCACTCACCCCACAATTCCTGCACCCATCAACCCTAGTCTACCCCCTCCCACACCCACCTTTCTATCCAACCCTTTCCTCCATCAATCTTTTCCATCTTTCCCCACAACTCCAAGACCCCTTTTCCCATTCCCACCGCCATTAACCTTCTCCCCCGTCTCACCTCCCCGACCCACTGTAACCCCGCTTTCCCCTTTCCACCAAGCTGCTCCAGCCAGCCCCCCTGTAAATTACCCCTCAACCTTTGTAAATCCCGTATTTACACCAGCACGAGCACCCACAATCACACCCATATTCACGGTCACCACACTAGATACGTCCACTGACATGGACATCTCACCACCCACTGCACCATCACTCACTTCACTCACGGCACAAACATTTTTAGGCACATCACAATTTTCAACAATCACTACATCATCCACCTTCCCATCCCCATTCCCCGTTCCCGTTGCATCTACACCAACTGCATCTTCATTTAGCACCCCGTTAATACTATCACCCACTGTAGATAATGCATTTCGACAGATGTTCATGTGTATGACGCAAGTAAGAGATGAGTTCACATCTCTTGGTGATAATTATCAGCAGCTGCAGAGGACAACCAATGACTTACAGTCGCAGCTTAATTTATTGTCTATTGAGAATGCCTCTCTGAACACCCGCTACCAAGAATTACGTGAGGCTTATCACAAATTGGAACTAGAAAGCGAAGAAAAGACCAAGGAAGCCACTGCTGACCTAGACAACTTATTAAGAGCCCAGACAATCCGCAATGCAACGCTAACACGAAACATGGGCTTACTACGAAGACACCTGGCAGCCGCCAAGGAAGAAAACCAGCGCTTACAGGATCAGAACCGAGAAAACTTAGAAGCAGCGCTTGACCACCCAGACCAGCCACTCAGTCCTAGCAGGTTCAAAGCCATACCCTCAGACTCGATGAGGATGCTGCTAGACGATCATGTGAGATTGCTAGATGAATATGACCGCATGAACGAGGAGTTACAGAAACTCAAAGAAGATCACAAATTACTCCAGTTACGAGAACCGGCACACCAAGACATACCCGAACCTGTGGACCCCTCTCCTGACCTCCTAGAGGAACTCAACTCATTACGGGCCCAGGTATCGACCCTTGAATCAAGGATTGCAGTATATGAATCACCACCAAGGCCAGATTCCCCACCTGAGCTTCCAGCTGAGGAAGAAACGGTCACCATCCCGGTGGAGGAAACATTTGAAGAAGCGTACGAGCCACAACCCATCCCAGGCGGACGCGTCACGGCCGAAGGCCAGATGACTTACGAACTTCCGACCCCCGCGTGGATGAAGACTATTGAGGAACTTGGAACAACGCACTCAGCGAGAGTAGAGGCACAATTACATGCCATGGCGATGATAGAAGAACGAATATTACAGTCTCCATTCTTTGCTCATTTGGCCCCGCGACGATACATATCTGGGCACGAGCTACACTATAAACTGTATTTCATGTTAATGGCCGAATACCAGTTAGCCATTGAGAAAGAGACAGGTAAGAAACCATCGCATGCAACTCAATTCGAGGCGGATGATTTGCCACGAGATGCACAGCAAGGAAGGATCTATCAACCAGAGTGGCGAAAAGATTTACTACAGCAGTATCCAGAGATGATGAGTACATGGGTAAAGGCACCTTTGCATTTGAAGTATAACCCGTGTTGGGGACGAGTGCCACGATGCCGCTCCTGGACTGCCTTTGCTATTAAGGTACAAAACAATAAGCAGTGCCAAGACTGGTTGAATTACCCCTATTTTAAGCCACCCATTGAGTTACCAACTGTTGGCTACATGATAGCTACAATTCGCCACTGGCTCCCTAGATTAAAGCATATGGATGATATAGCAGCGCATATGACTGTCAAAATCTTTGACATGATGCAAATGATTTTTAAAGTCTTCCGACGCGTCAAGGCACCACATGTCAACACCCCGGGCTTTGAGCATGGCAATTTCGATCTGGTATATGATATGAGTACAACGCCATCGCTACGGGTTTGTTATGCCTGGCACTACAGAATAAAGTACCTACCGGCGTGCTACAAGCAGACATTCGAAGAGATGTTCACAACCGGCTTCTGGGAATACCATTCAGAGGTATTCATAAGCAGGCCTACACATTTATTACAATTATTTGCCTGTGAACGAATGGTCTATTCCACACACTATCAGCTCCCGCCACCGGAAGAACCGCAACCTATCGACTAGGAGAAACTCGAGGCCGACCTGGCCCGAGGCATTCGTATCTCCGAGCACACCCTCGCTCAAGACCTCCTACAGAACTATATCCGGCAGACCTCACAGCAAGGTTCTGTCAGGGACGACAGAAGCGAGAGGGAGGGGGGTGTTGGAAGCAGCCAGAGGCACAGACGACACGGAAGTATGTAACGACAGAGCAGGGAGCCAGTCAAATCGTTTTTCAAATAATTATGTTTTCAAATACTTTCCAAAAACCTCGAACAATGATTTTTATCACTATTGTAACATATGTAACATAGAAAACCCCATTTTGTAATCCATAGCTCCATTTTGTGCAAGCCGAGGAGTCCTCAAGCTTGAGGAGCTTAGGTAGAATGCGCGTACCAATTTTCGTTATTTTTAGATACCGTTTACCCTTCCAAATAGCATCTAGGACCTAATTTTTAACTATGCCGGTCACTAGATGTGAAACCGGTCAAAACTAGTCTAAAAACTATAAAAAGAGCTAGAGAGCTCATTTTTGGGGTTAGCTTGTTTGAGGTTAGAGTTATTTTGAGCTTGTAATAGTGTTCTTGAGTAATAGAGCTAATTTCTCACCTTCCATTGTGTCTTGCTTGTCTCTTCGTAGTGTGTGTGTATGTGTGTGTGCATTTCTATGCTTCTCACCTTCACTCTCACTTCATCTCACATTCACGATCTTCATATCACTCCTATCTCTTCCGCGGATTGACATTAAGGAGGTGGAGCTTCTTAACGTGGTTCTCACCATTGTGCTAGAGCAACACACTTCAATTAATGATGAACGCCCAAGCCCTAAATCATAGCCCAACCCTGCAGCCCTTCAATCGATGATATTATTGAAGCAATCTAAGCAGTATCGTTTTGCAACAGTAGCTCTTTCATGAATGACTTGAGTAGCTTCTAGTGCTGGACTCTAGAAATAAGTGTATGGACTCACCATCAAATTTCCATCAGGTATCTGATGAACACCACTCATACAACAGTAATGCGGGAATCACTCACACGGGTGGCAGTGATGTTCTTGGAAGAAACAAAGAAATTTCGCAGATCACAATCTTTTTCCACACTTAGCAAGTCTTCTTCTTGCATACTCTGAAATGATAACTCCATCTCCTCATTGCGACCTTCGAGACTGCGAGTTCAAACTCGACCTCCAACGCTCATGCGACTTCACTCTTCGAGTTTTCACTGAAAACATCTACGTCTGATGCGATTCTCCTCCTCAAGATTTCTGTACTCTTCATGCAAGTTGCAACGTGGACGCTTTTCTTAGTGACAATTGTACGGTCCTTTCGATCATAAGCGCCACCTTCCCTCCAAAGCTTCTGCAGGTTGAGCTTCTAGTTTTTTTTTTTTTTTTCAATAAAAGGAAGTTCGACCTTAGCCTATTCTCTCAAACTTTGATTAAAATAAACAAGAAAAGTTACAAGTGAATGGGACTAGTGTCCATGGGAACCCCCAAATCCCACAATGCAGGGGAGGAGTATGGCAAGCTAGAGGGCAGAACAAATGAGGCGGATAAATGTATCATCACCCTCATGTGAGATCCATTTGCGTTTCAACTTGTTGTTTTCAAGGAGATAAATACAGTGATGTCTAAACGGTGGAGATCTCTTATCTCGGGAGATTCTTACCTAGAAGAAACAAGGATTTCTCGATCGACCATTCCTTAGGAGTTTGGCCAAAATTAACAGCACATCGCTCCCTCTAAATCTTCCAAAGAGTCTCACCCCTGATGGCATTCCACAGCCTCGATGAGCAGCCGACCGCCTCACCCAATAACACTTGTTGCCAATTGATTTGGTTTGTGAGTCTCAATACCCAAGTCACGTGACACCAGGTAACATGGGACTTGGGGCAATCAAAGAACAAGTGAGCTAGATCTTCGATGCATCGATGGCAACGCTTGCACCATGGTGGTACACCACAGATTTTGTTAGCCCTTGCATTGGACCAGATACCTTTATGCAAGATCTACCACATGAGAACAGACTTTTTGATCTCAATTAGGGGGTGCCAAATAGACATGAACTTTACTTCCCATCGAAGTTTGGTCCAAGAAAGGCACCATCTCTTGTTAAGAGTGTGATGAACATCTAAGTTCTCTTTGAAGTTGGGGATTTTGGATAGTTTCTTACCATTGCTCCATTTGAGGCCCTCTAGGCAAGGAAGATCTTGACCGTAGAGGAGGGTAGTTGAGCAGTCCCATGCTAAACACCTTCCTTGAAGAAGAGTCCATTCCTCGAGGGTAACTCTAAGTCTTGGGTCCAAGTCTTCGAACCTAATCCACTGGCTGGTCTCTTGTTTCTAGAGTTGTTTCCATTGTTTGAACCCTTTGTTCCATAATTGCTTTGTAGTTTGGAGGTTCCAAGACTCCACCCCCCTAATTCCGTCGATCGAGAACTAGATAGAGTCATTTTGTCTTATCCCATCCACCCACTTCCACTCATCACTGATTCTGATAATTTGTTTGGCCTTGTTCCAACTCTTCCATAAAGAACACACGAGGCTAGAGCCTTTAGGGGACATCGGGTGGAGGGAGAACAAAAGCGTGAGAATCTCTATGTCCTTCCAACCAGGATGGCCAATTAAGGTAAGGTCTTCCATGGTTTTGAAGATCAATTTAGCCCAGGAGGACTCATTATTGCTCCATGCCTTGATAAACCACTTTGTCGCCAGCTTGTCAGCCAACCTAGTGATATCCATAATTCTCAAGCCCTCTGAGTCTTTTGGGCTAATGCAAGTTTCCCATTTGATTTTGGGAATCCCCCTCCTGTTGGGGTCCCTATTCGAAAGGAAGTTTCTGCAGATTCTTTCCACTTTGGCCAAGTCTTTCACCTTAGGTCTCCAACACGAGATAAAGTAAATAGTTGTAGACAGCATAAATGTGTTAACAACCATAGCACGCCCTACCAACTTGACTTGCATACCTTTCCAATGATTTAGTTTGCTATCCTGCTTGGATAGCACCCAGTTCCATCGTTGGTCCATTGAGATGTCGAATCCCATCGGAATGCCAAGGAGACAGAAGACTTCACCTCTAAGGATAACTTGACACCCCTGATCTAACAACAATTGTGGTGTAGGTCCACTGATTGCTCTAAAAGGAGTTTTAGCATGGTTGATTTTTGAGCCTGATGTCACACAAAAGGGGTCGAGGCACCACCAAAACACCTAAATGTTGTTTATATCGTTATGCACACAGGCATTCATGTCATCGGCAAAGACTCTCGCAATCATTTGGCCGTGATTTAGAGGTAGGGAAAGACCCTAGAGATTACCAGTGTCCATGTGATGCTTTAATAAGTGACTAAGTCCATTCGAGGTGATAGCGAAGAGTAAACAAGCTAGAGGGCAGCCTTGCCTGATTGATCTTTTTAAACAAATGGGCTCGGAGAGCTTACCATTGATATTTATTCTAGTTGGTGTTTCCAAGAAGAACTTTTGGCTGCAACCAAGGTCTTTCAATGATTGAAGAATAAAGTCCCATTCCAATCTGTCATACGCTTTGTTGAAGTCGATCTTAATGAATACCAGATCTTGAGAAAACTCCTCAGCAAACGCAAGGCCTTCCCAAATATCGACAATTGCTTCAAGTATAGATCTACCTTTGATAGAACCTTTCTAGTCCTCACAAAGCCATGAATTTAAATGACAAGAGATTCTGTTGGTGATAACTTTTGCAATTATCTTGTATCCTGTTTGGAGCATGGTAATCGGTCGCCAATTTTCAATTTTGTTCTTATCTCCCCTTTTGTGGATTAACTTGATGACGCCATTATTAAGACACTCAGGGACGGCACCGAACGAGAGAGCCTCTTGCCACACCAGACGCAGTGACACTCAGGGAGGGCACCGAACGAGAGAGCCTCTTGCCACACAAGATGCAGTGGGGTGGCCACCTCATGTTTGAGGGACTTGAAAAATTCATTGATGAGGCCATCAGAACCCGGACTTTTCCCATTGGGAAGATCATCAGTAACCTCGATAATTTCATTCTCAAAAATGTTAGCATCCAGCAGAGAGATCATGTTCTGTGGGATTCTAGATTGAGCAACTCTTGAGATGGTTGCCATGGAGTCGCACCTCTGCGGGGAAAGAGGAGCTGAGACTCCGAGAAGATGGGTAAAGTGCTCGACGATGATAGATCTGTTCTCAACTTTCATGCTACATTTAGTTCCATTGCTATCGAACAATAAAGGGATGGATTCCCTAGCTTGTTTCCTTTTGAGGATGTTACGTATCTCTTTCGATGGTTTGTCCGCCTTCCCCGCCCACCAATCTTTGAAGAATATTTGAAGATTTTTCCTTTGAACCTCCTCCTCTAATCTTAGTCTTCCCCTGATTTTCAAATGACCTTGTTGACATTGTAAGTTACCTTTGTTCACCTCTTTTGACCTTGTTGACATTCTAAGTTACCTTTGTTCACCTCTTCTTCAAGCTGTGAGAGCCTCTACTACACCATTTCTCTTCTTTTTTTGCGGATATCTCTTATAGCCTTTTGAGTCCTTATTAGAATTTTTCGAGTCCTTTCCACCGCGCTTCTCTAGCACTTAGCCAGTTCATTACAGTAGGCAAAGGCTTCCACCCACACTCCACAAAGTTCTTGGTGGAGAGAGGGGAGGGAAAATGATGTCTCACAAGCATGAAACCAAGGGGCTTTCTGGAGCATGGGAATCGGTTTGAAAGACAGAGTAATCGGGTAGTGGTCCGATATAGTTAGGTCCATGTGTTGGGAAATCAAAGGAATACCCCACTAGAGGATGGTGTTTTGGTCGATGTAACATCTATCAAGTCTTGCCTTCCTCAAAGAGTCCCCCAATTGGAGATTTGACGAGGCGAACCCCTTCATGTCTTTCACCTCGACCACGTCGAGATGGAGCTTGATTTTATCCCATCTGTCTTTCTCTTGGCCGTCAATAATTTTTCCCTTGTTATTCCATCGGACCTCAAGAAACTCAACCATGTTGAAGTCCCCACAAATCAGAACATTATGTGAGAGGGAATCAAGGGAAGCCCAAGTATAAATTCTATCCGCTTCTCCATTAGGGGCATAAATCGAGACCACAATGAACTCAAAAGGGAACCTGATAGACACAACAATCCAACGATGATTCCGACCTTCAAAAGTCGAGGTCACACTGCTGGACAAGGAGTGAGAAGTGGAGAACCAAAGGTGGTTCGGAGAAATGCATTTATGCCGTTTCTGGAGATCCTCTTCGTCGATTTTAATCTCTTGTAAGCAGATAAAGTGAGGGTTGAAGCACTTGTCTTTGAACCACTAGCCAAGAGTTGTCGCTCTTGACGGGTCAGACAAACCCCTGACATTTAGTGATGTAAATTTCATTATTGATGGTTTCCCTCTTTGAGGGGAGGGACCCGATCTTTTTTCTTCTTGTGATCTTCTTTTTTCCTTCCAACGTCTTCACTTAGGATCCTACGCTTGAGGGGGCTCTTCCATGGCATGCCCGATGGTTGTTTTCGTTTAAGCTTTGACTTTTGTTGCGGTAATCTTGGAATGCAAATCGGAAGGGTAGGACCAAGGAAGGAGTTTTCACTATCTGGGTTTTCTTCATTGCTAGTAGTGAAGCCTTCCTCTTTACTCGTGGTGTAACCTTCTTGGTTGTCTTCTTTGCTGGTAGAGTACCCAAGGGTATTATCATTGTTGGTGCATTTTACCCAAGCCTACGTGCTTGATATTATCCTCATTTGTAAGTCACATGAGTAGTCATGTGAACACCTCTTGTAAAAGAGTTCATTTTTATCTCTTGTAATTGAAAAAAAGAAAAAGGAAGAGTATAGCTTACCTCATCCATGATGTAAAAGAAAAGTCATGGCCCTATCTACCTAAAATCACGAATTTTGGAGTTGAGGGAATATCTCCTAACTTTGGGGATCACTTTTAGGTGGAGCCATTCGAATTCGAATTCAAAACTCCCTCCAAGAATAGCTATAAAAGGAGCAAGAAGGAAGAGGCGATTAGCAAGCCTTGTACATGACCACTTCATGTCATTTTGTAGAGATTGAAGAGCTTACTCCATAGCTCTATCATTCTACTCCCATTGTGCAAATATTCATTGCCAATGTGGTTGTAATCATATGTGAATCTATACATTTATTATCATCTACTTCTCTGTTTTGTTCTCTGCTATACTCACTCAGAGCAGTACCTTCAGAAGGTCATATCTCGAGTTCTACGGATCCCTTTTCAGTGATTTGACTTGCGATGCATAGCTCGTACTGTCTTCTTTGTGCACATAAATTTTCAAGGTCATTGGGTTAATACTTTTGGACATATCTGCATTATACTGCTTACTGGTCTATCTCTGCAGAGCCCCGAGAATTGTGGGAATGTTCCAGAAATTGATGAAACTTGTTCTCAGTGCTCAGTCCATCATTTGACGTGTTTTAACTTGGATTGGGAAGCTTGCTAAGTCTATTTGCTATGCCCAAAAGAAATTTTTCTAATTCCTACCAGGTTGAGAGCACTGTTCATTTTTTCCAGCAGGTGTATGTCCAAAAATAGCAAGTTTTGGGAGCTAGTCATTTCGCAACTAGTCTGTCTTCACTTAAACTTTTGGGATACATGTTCCAAAGTACTTGGCTTATATTTTGGTGGATTTAGGAAGCTCAAAGGGTCTACTAATCAACTCTGAAGTCTCAGTTGGCTGGTGTGAAGCTGGTTGTAGCAGCACCTACTCATCTTTGGATTGCATCCACCATCTCTCTTCACAGTGGTATCAGAGCATAGTCAAGCAACATGGGAGATGGATTTCCATCAACAATTGACAAATTGGATCGAAACAACTACCCGGCATGGTCTCTAAGGATGGAGGCTTACCTTCAAGGGAGGAATCTATATGGATTCATATCCGGAGATGAAGCAATGCCAACCATGAGGAACAAAGGGCAACCATCACATGAAGAAGTGGAAGGACTTTCGAATTGGTGTTCGAAGGATGCACTTGCAAGGTCCTATATTCTAAACTCAATCTCTGATTTTCTTTTACCTCATGTCAAGGGATGCAAGACATCAGAGAGACCTGGAATGCACTTGCTTCTTTCTTCTCTTCCAACACTCGAGCAAGGAAGAACCAATTGTGGATGGAGTTCACAACAATGAAGAAAAGCCCGAAGCAAAATGTGATTGATTATGTCACAAAGATGAAGGAGATTTCTGACCAACTTGGAAGCATTGGAGAGGTAATTGAAGAGGAGCAAATCATAAGACAAATCATGAATGGAATCAAAGCAGACGACAAGTGGGAGTCATTCACAACAGCCATGAATTTATACATGGATATGCATGTACCCGACCTCAACACACTCATGGGCCAACTCTTCACTCATGAAGCAAAGATTAGCAAACTTCTGCCTTATATTCTGATAAAGCTAAGGTCAAGGACAAGTCAAAGAATAGGAAGAATGAAGATGAAGGAAGCTCTTTCCAAGCAAACTTTGCAGGTAGAGGAAGAGCTAGAGGAAGAGGCAGAAGTGGAAAGCAAGGCAGGGGGAGATTCCAATCATCTCAACCTTGCAACATATGTGGCTTATCTAACCATACTACTGAAGAATGTTTCAGGAATCCAAGGAACTCAAGAGGAAGAGGATTCAATAGAGGTGGCTATGGATCAAATAGAGGTAGATACAATGGAGGCTACAACAACAACAACTACTACAACAACAATTACAACAACAACAACTACTACAACAACAATTACAACAACAACAACAACAACTATCAAAGTGGCCATAGAGGAAGAAGAGATTACAATAACTATGCAGAGGAACAAAGTCAAGAAGATTCATTATTGATTATGAATCTATCAGCAAAGAAGGGTAAGGATGATGATCACATATTTTACATTGATTCAGGATGCTCGAACCATGTAGCAGGAAATGTGGCTTTACTTTCTGATTTGGAAGATCCTCATAACAAGCATGAAGTGCAGACAGGAGATGACACAAAGCACTCAGTGGAGAAGATAGGTAATGTGAAGACATCAGATGGGAATATGAACCTCTTAAGCAAAGTCTTGTATGTCCCTACAATTACCAAAAATTTAATAAGTGTTGGACAGATTGTTGAAAAAGGATTGCAGGTTAGATTCAACGGATTTGCAGCATATGTTGAAGACCCAAGGCAAGGCTTTCGAAGGATTGCCAAAGGAGAAAAGACAGGAAGGCTTTTCACTTTTGAAGTGGAAGATACAAAGAACATAGCTTTGTTTAGCTATGGATCTCAAACTCTAACAGAGTTGGAGATATGGCACAAAAGGCTTGCTCACATTGGTGAGAGGACACTGAAACAGATTTGCAGGGACCAAAGTGTACTTGGTTTGCCTAATATCACAAGGCAACACATGATTTATAAGTGTGAAGCTTTTCAACTCGGCAAGGCTCATAGACAACCTTTCAATAAGAAAGGATATATGTATCAAAATCCTTTGGATCTAGTGCACACGGATGTGTGGGGTCCAAGTAAGGAGCCATCTATATCAGGCTCAAGATATTATGTATCTTTCATAGATGATTGTAGCAGGTGGACCATTCTGTTTTTCATGAAGCACAAGGATGAAGTGTTTAATTGCTTTAAGAAGTATATTGCTCTTGTTGAAAACCAAACAGGTAGGACTTTGAAATGACTCAGATCAGATGGTGGAGGAGAATACTTCTCTTCTGAATTTGATGCCTTCTTGCATGAAAGAGGCATTAAAAGGGAAGTCACTACAAGGTATACACCCGAACTCAATGGTGTAGCAGAGAGGAGGAACAGAGCTATTGTTGAAGCTGCAAGGTCCATGCTCAACGAAAAGGGATTGCCAAACTACCTATGGGCAGAGGCTGTGTCTACAGCCACATATCTCATAAGTAGACTTCCATCTAAGTCACTAGATGGAACCACTCCATATGAAGTGTGGAATGGAAGAAGACTTAGTCTAGAGCATTGCAAAATCTGTGGATGCTTAGCCTATGCTCACATTCCTTCTCAAGTAAGAGGGAAATTGGATCCCAAGGCAGAGAAGTGCGTATTTATTGGTTATGACCAAAACCAAAAAGGATATAGATTATACAATCCAACCAATAAAGGATTTTCTGTGAGTAGAGATGTAATTTTTGATGAAAACAAATCATGGTTTGATGATGACAGGAAAGTGAAGCTGCCGTATGACTTGGATGAAGACTTTCCATCACTTCAACCAAAGGATCCAAAGCAGATTGAAGAAAGTGATTCGAAGATTGACCTAGAAGACTTGGAAAGACTAAAGCTATGGAAGAACAAAGGTAAAGCAAAGATGCAGGATGCTACATATGGACCGGAGAGCTCACATCAACCACTTAGAAGGTCTTCGAGGGAGAAGAAGAAACCAGAGAGGTTTGGTTATGATACTTCTTTGGTCACCAAGCACTCAATCTACATTGCAAAGGATTCAACCAATGAAGAACCTACCACATTCGAAGAAGCACAAAGCAAGAAAGCTTGGAGAGATGCAATGGATGAAGAAATGGAAGCCTTGAAGGAGAATGACACTTGGGAGCTTGTACCTAACAAGCCATCTATGAAGATAATCGGATCTCGATGGATATACAAAATCAAGAGGAATCCAGATGGAAGTATAAATAGACACAAAGCAAGGTTAGTTGCTAAAGGGTTTGCTCAAACCCATGGTATTGATTATGAGGAGACTTTCTCTCCTGTTGCAAAAATGCCTACAATTAGGGTTCTCATTAGTCTTGCTGCATCTAGAAATTGGAATCTTTATCAACTTGATGTAAAGAATGCTTTCTTGAATGGATGGATTTCTGAGGAAGTGTATATGGCACAACCTCCTGGATATGAGGATGTACATCATCCTAACTATGTATGCAAACTAAAGAAAGCTTTGTATGGATTGAAGCAAGCTCCAAGAGCTTGGAATTTCAGATTGGTGACTTATTTGCAGGACCAAGGATTCAAAGCTAGCAAGGCAGATACCTCTTTGTTCATAAAGAGGAATGGATCTGAAGTGATCTATTTATGTGTGTATGTTGATGATATTATTATCACAGGCAATGATCTTGAAGGAATCAAACAAGTAAAGGCTCAAATGAAGGAGGAGTTCAAAATAAGTGACCTCGGACCACTCACTTATTTTCTTGGATTGGAGTTGATCTACACAGATTCAGGTATATACATCACACAAAGGAAGTATGTCCATGACATGCTTGTCAAGTTCAAGATGGAAAATACCAAGTGTGCAGGTACACCTATGGAGCAAAATCATAAGCTTAGTGCTTATGAAGGAGAGCCAATTGAAGACATCACAAGCTATCAAAGCTTGGTTGGAAGTTTGAACTATGCAACACTCACAAGGGTGGATATATGCTATAGTGTTAGCATATTGAGTCAGTTTATGCAAGCCGAGAAGACCACATATGGAAGCGGCCAAGAGAGTCCTCAAGTACCTAAAGGGGACCATGAACGAAGGTTTGTTCTATTCATTTACTTCAGATATTGAGCTAAAGGTCTACTCAGATGCAGATTGGGCCGGATCTAAAGATCATTTCTTGGTCATCGAAGAAGCAACCAACCGTGGCATTATCTTCTACGGAAGCCGAATATAGAGGTTTGGCTAATGCAACTCAAGAAATCATGTGGTTAAAGTCTTTGTACACAGATCTTGGACTTCATTCTTCAACACCTCATATTTTTGGTGACAACACAAGCTCACTACATCTAGCAGCTAATCCGGTATACCATGCTAGAACCAAGCATATTGAAGTCCACTACCATTATGTAAGGGAGAAGCTAATGAGCAAGGATATTCAACTATCCTATGTCTCTACAGATATGCAATGTGCAGACATGTTGACTAAAGCTCTTGATGGTACAAAGTTAAGTAGATTCAAGTTGATGATTGGCTTGCAGGAAATCAAGGACAATTGAAGATTTATTTGGAGGCCAAGCATGTTAGGCTTGAGGGGGAGCTGTTGGTGCATTTTACCCAAGCCTACATGCTTGATATGCTTGATATTATCCTCATTTGTAAGTCACATGAGTAGTCATGTGAACACCTCTTGTAAAAGAGTTCATTTTTATCTCTTGTAATTGAAAAAAAGAAAAAGGAAGAGTATAGCTTACCTCATCCATGATGTAAAAGAAAAGTCGTGGCCCTATCTACCTAAAATCACAAATTTTGGAGCTGAGGGAATATCTCCTAACTTTGGGGATCACTTTTAGGTGGAGCCATTCGAATTCGAATTCAAAACTCCCTCCAAGAATAGCTATAAAAGGAGCAAGAAGGAAGAGGCGATTAGCAAGCCTTGTACGTGACCACTTCATGTCATTTTGTAGAGATTGAAGAGCTTACTCCATAGCTCTATCATTCTACTCCCATTGTGCAAAGATTCATTGCCAATGTGGTTGTAATCATATGTGAATCTATACATTTATTATCATCTACTTCTCTGTTTTGTTCTCTGCTATACTCACTCAGAGCAGTACCTTCAGAAGGTCATATCTCGAGTTCTACTAATCCGTTTTTGGTGATTTGACTTGCGTTGGATAGCCCGTACTGTCTTCTTTGTGCATAAACTTTCAAGGTTATTGGGTTAATATGTTTGGAGATATCTGCATTTTACTGCTTACTAGTCTATCTCTACAGAGCCCCGAGAATTGTGGGAATGTTCCAGAAATTGATGAAACTTGTTCTCAGTGCTCAGTCCATCATTTGACGTGTTTTAACTTGGATTGGGAAGCTTGCTAAGTCTATTTGCTATGCCCAAAAGGAATGTTTCTAATTCCTACCAGGTTGAGAGCACTATTCATTTTTTCCAGCAGGTGTATGTCCAAAAATAGCAAGTTTTGGGAGCTAGTCATTTCGCAACTAGTCTGTCTTCACTTAAACTTTTGGGATACATGTTCCAAAGTACTTGGCTGATATTTTGGTGGATTTAGGAAGCTCAAAGGGTCTACTAATCAACTCTGAAGTCTCAGTTGGCTGGTGTGAAGCTGGTTGTAGCAGCACCTACTCATCTTTGGATTGCATCCACCATCTCTCTTCACAATCATTGGGGTCTTTTACATAATGGTTGACCCCTGGGAAATCGACCGCATTAATCTCCTTTTCTAGGTTACAGTACATGTTATTCAAAGGAGCAATTGTCATAGTGTTCCTTGTTATTCATCTTTGAGGGCTAACTTTCCTCATGTGTCTCACTTCAATGAATCCTTTTGAATCCATCTCAGCAACGCGAGTTCCGTCTTCTTCCTCCACCGGAGGGGGATGACCTTGAGTGTCAACTTGAGGGAAAGGATCCAAGGTCCCATCTGGTTTAAGCTTGTTTTTATTGGTACTTTTCTTCAAGGGGGAGTCTTTGATCCTATGACCTTGATGCCCACAACGGAAGAACGCGTATGGCAAATTCTTGTAAGTAATCTCTTGTGTCCGAGTCTTACCATCTCCACAGTTTATAGAGATTTTCGAGGGAAGGACCTCATTCAGGCCTGTTTCAATGCAGATCTATGGGTGCCATCTTGCATTGAAAGAATGTTGAGCACCATCGTGGATTAACCCCCCAACATCCTCTCTTGAGGCCATCGGTCAACCGATCGGTGAAACGATTTCTCGAAGAAATCCATACAGAAAGTACGGCAAATTGGGAAGCTCCACCCAAAGAGGGTAACAAAGAGGCTTTGACCTATTCGGAACAAAGTCTGGGGTCCACTTAAATAGGCAAAGGGTGGACCGGCCCACTTGCTAGGAGTCGGCTTGCAGGGCTCGGAAGGCCATCTCTTCATTCTCAAACACTAGAAGAAGGTGATTCGCCGGAAAGAATTTCCATTTGCACACAATTAGGCCACAGACGAACCACTCCTTGCAAAGCCAAATTCTCATACTTTCTAGAGGGGTCCATGAAATATAAAATCCCATCCATTTGGAGATTATGAGCATATTCACAGAAAGAAAACTTTCCATTTCTCTTAAAATGCATTTAACAATACATGGATAGATATTAGGAGACTTCAAACATAGATGATTCAATAATATGGTATAAACGATATGATCATCGAAGAGTTGTAATGAAACTTGATGAAGCTCAAATCCGAAAACATCAAAAGATGGAAAGAACTAGTATTGCACTAATGAACAGAGATTTGAATAATAGCCTATGGAAGAATCTTGAAATGAATCATTTGAAAAGCACAAGTTGAGGAAAGAGAAGTGGTTTTTATAACATAATTAACCCTTTATAGGCTCTCTTATGGTTATCACTACTATGAAAGTTGCCACATCAAAATATTTTCCCATTTCTAACTCTTCTTCAAAGTTGATCTCTTCAACATTTTCATTTATTTGAATATTTAAGATGCTCTCAACGCACAGGTTTCATGATGTTTTCCTTGCCTTCATCAAGCTCCTTTTGTTCGATTGTCTCACTTAATATATGAGCAAGAAAAAACTAAAATTGAACACTGACTTGAAGTAGAAACATCCACCTTCATGGTGGGGGGAAAATCCGTTCTCCTATTGTAGGGGATGACTTTCTATACTTTTTTTAAATTTTGGCAAGAATTTCATTTCCAAAGATGCTTGAATGAATATATTTTTTGCCAAAGATTGGCACTCCCTATCCAATCATAATCCTTAGATAATCATGCCACTCATCTTTTAGAAACAAATTACACTTACCTACAAAAGGAAAAAAATCTAATGTAAGGTTGCATATCTTGACAGAATTTGGAAAGTGATTAAGTGCTTGGCCCTCTCAGACCATGGAATCTAGAAGTTTCTCATATGGAGAAAATATGAGATTAGAGCTCGTCTCCTCCATCTCATGCACTTTACCTGTATTAAGCTAAGGATCAAAAGGATGATTGATACCAGCAAATAGGACCAATCAAATGTGGTGAAGCATGTGCTATCACTTGAATTGGTTGTGTATGAAATGCAAGGCTAGGAGTGTCGAATATGGATACAAAAAGAATCTTGAAGGTAGAAAATTTATAAACTCAATGCCCAAGAAATAGCGCAGCACACCAAGATCTTTCATGTCAAATTCCTGCATAAGAATTTTCTTTACCTCTTTGATGCTTCCTTCATTATCACCACCTACAATCACGTCATCAACATAAATAGCCACAATAGTGATGCCATCATCAACCTTCCTTGCATATAGTGAGTGATCTACATCACACATAGAAAACCCAATGCTGGTTAAGTAATGAGCAATCCTTGCATGCCATGCACGAGGGGCTTGCTTCAGCCCATAGAAAGCCTTTTGCAACCTGCAAACATATTCTGGGTGCTTTGAATCTTCATATCCTTGTGGCTGGTCCATATATACTTCTTCCTGTAACTCACCATGTAGGAAAGCATTCTTCATATCCATTTGATGCAAAGTCCATCCTTTTGCTGTAGCTAATGCAACAAGCGTTTTGACAATAAACATTTTAGCTACAGGGCTGAATGTTTCCTCATAATCAATGCCATATTTCTGTGCATATCCTTTAGCTACCAATTGTGCTTTATACCTGCTTATGCTGCCATCAGCATTATGCTTTACCTTGTAAACCCATTATGCTTTACCTTGTAAACCCATTTCTAGGGATCTAGTGAGTTTGAGAGGTAGTTTAGTATTTTCATATACATTGTAGCTGAACCACTTCATTTTCCATCATGAGTGCACACGTCCTCATACACTTGGTTTAGGTGGTTCTTTAGATTGATAATTAAACGTGTATCGATCCACCGCTATATGCTCTTGTGCGGCAAATGAGATTTAGTTTTTTTGACACAAGTCCCTAAGACTTCGAGACTTAGGAACACACGTTTTTGGTGCCATTGCCGAGGAACAAACCTAATCAAGGTGCCTTCATGATGGTTATAGCTCTGGAATGAAGGAATCGTACTCGTAGAGGTGAATTCGTTCCGTGGCAAGTAGTCAGACACTTCAGCACTTGTTACTTCACATCCCTGAGGTGTATGTAATTAGTTTTTATGTTTAGAGCTAGGAGTGAGGAAGAGAAGGAAGAGTTACAGTTAGTTTAAAGAGAGAAGTGGAGTACGAGGAAGTTGGATCACCAAGAAAAATCTCAAAAAATTGCCAAAATTAGTGTAGAGTAGGCTTCAAGCATCACAAACTATAAAAACAAAAAAAAAAAATTAGTTCATTTGACACAAGTGCAGGAGCTGGTATCTTGTATAGATAGTGATTGGTATCGTCACTTTGCTATCGGGCTAAGTCAGCTAAGAGAGGAGTTGGGAGCATACACTTGGGTTGAGGCACACTTGAAAAATCAGTTCATAACCACCACCACACATTATTAAACTCATTTTCAGTATTGTGGGGTGGGACAAAGAGTTTTGGGAGATTCTATGAGAGAGGCAGAGGGTTGATAGAAAAATCAGTTCATAACCACCACCACACATTATTAAACTCATTTTCGGTATTGTGGGGTGGGACAAAGAGTTTTGGGAGATTCTATGAGAGAGGCAGAGGGTTACGACTAAAGAGGGGATAGAACTAAACCTTTTTGTACAAAAAAAATTAAGTTTAGAGCGATTTTGGCTGAAGTATCACGGTCGGTTGAGTTTTGGTATCGCGATACCAAAATTCCCTAGTATCATGATACTCTCCTAGTATTGTATCGTCGCATACCACTTGAAGTATCGCGATACAAATTTGGTATCATATCATCAAGTTGGTATCACGATCGCAATCAGCTGGTGGTATCGTATCGCGGTCCACTTGGTATCATATCGTTCCAGTCACGGTATCGTATCGTCGACCGAACGGTATCGTATCGTGCACATTGTTGGTATCGTATCGCATATCTAGTATTGTATCGTCTGACCTCCTTGGTATCATATTGTTTGTCATACTAGTATCGTACTGCAACGTGGTATCGTATCGTCCAAAAATTTAGTATCCTATCATGCAAAGTTTTGGTATTGTATCATCACTTGCACTAGTATCGTGTTGTGAGAGATTTTGGTATCGTATCATGTAGTGCACCGGTATCATATCGTGCAAAGTGTGGTATCATATTGTCAAGTGCATTGGTATCATATCGTGCAAAGTGTGGTATCGTATCGCAAAGAATCTGGTATCGTATCGTCTACTATTCTAGTATCATATCGCCATAGGCAGAAGTATCGTATCGTCCTATAGTCAGTACCATATTGTGTTAATCTGTGGTATTGTATCGCTGGAGTGGTATCGCCTAGAACATATCAAGTCATTTGACAGAAAAATTAGAGGTAATTGAAGAGCCAATTGTGGGATAGTGAGAACCAAGATAGCCCTAAGAGGGTGGATGAACTTGAGATCAGGATGTGTGCTAAGTAGACGGAGGAGTGTTATTTCATTCGTAGGAAGTGCAACTCAGGCAAGTCATCACTCTATCTATATTGACACCTCTAGTGACTCAGAGGAAGAGATACCAATGGCTTCAGAAGACATGCAAGGTTTTGTCCCTAGGGGGAACTTCATGTCAATGGTAGAGGGGGAATACCGCACCTCTCTGCAATATGTGTCCACTAATCCCCAAGAGATTCCCATCTACCTGGATGGCTTAAATAGATCAGTAGCTAGGATGGTGAACTCTACGGATTCAACAATAGTGCCCACACCTACAGTCAAGTATGAAGGAGTGTACATGGACAAGTTGGGTCACATCTACGTGGTAACAAAATACCCAGATCGGATCAATGAGAGAGAAGGATTGGAAAGAAAAGTAAACTCAGAAAGAGCGAACCCTGAAGAGTTAATAACTACACCTAGAGGTAAATCATTAGTGAATCGAGTCTTGAAAGGGGATTTGATACCTCAAGATGATTACCTATTATAGGTCTACTTGATCCATGGATAAAACTTCTTGTTACAAACTGACTCACCTACACGAGGACAGCAGGAAAGTCCAATGACCTTCTATGAGTTAAAAGATCCTCTAGAGGAGTCTAGAGTCACATACCTAAACAAGAACCAAATAAGGTATTGGTCGGTAGATATTGTTGATAGGGCTCAATTGAATTTTATGGGGTTGCCAGTGTTTCCTTCGCGAGAGCAGGAAACTACCTCTCATAATCCCTTTGGGACACATCAAGAGTCAGAAAATACAATGTCGGGACAAACGATTCAACGGATATGACAATGTCTATGGACCAGAGTTGGCAACACTACAATACTATGGTTATGAGGGATATGACCTACAATACTATAGTTATGAGGGATCTGACAATGTCTATGGACCAAAGTTAGCAACACTAATGTACACCACACCCAAGGTACCAACACCCATCAGACCACCCATCAGACCGCCTATGCCAAAAGGACTATGCTATAGATGTGGAGGAGATCACTTTATAAGAGAATGTACTCGGCCATACAATCCACCACCCCCTAGGACCTGAGAAGGGTATTGCAATGAATGTGGAAAGGAACATCTCTTTAGAGACTACCCAAAGAATCCCAATAAGACTCATGATACTACACCTATTAACATAATAGAAGTAATTTAATCGTCAGAAAGTGACAAGGAATACACAGTACCATTGAAGGCTATCACACGAGCACAAGCAAAAGGACTAGAAAGAAAACAAGCAGACTTGGAGCAAGAAAGAAGTAAAACCCTAGAACCCAGAGTACAATTAGCGGGAGACTCTGAAGATCCACTTGAGAATATCCAAACAACTAAATGCCAAAAGTGGAAGGATAGAAGGGAAAACCGCAAAGAAAAATGGATGAAAAATAAGAACAAGGAAGACAAGAAGGACACAAGAGGCAATAAGAAACCTAAGGAACCTGAAATTCAGAAAGAAATTCCCATTACACCGTAGACACTAGAACCAGACAAGCCAGGATCAATTCTAGCAAACCCAAGACTAGATGATTTAGACATGTGGTTGAAAGCTTACCATGCTAGAATCATGAATGGACCAAATGTAGAGCAGCACGAAAAACTTTACCCACAAGGGGAATTAGAAAAGAAGAGACTAGCGATATGTAGAAAACTCATAGAGGTAGCTCATGCCACTCTAGAGAAGACTATCTCAGTCCTCGCTCAGACGAGAATATCCAAGAATCAATACAATGATTTTCTTAAAACCAAGGACCAAAAACCAAAAGAGAGGGATGATAAGAAAGAACTATTGAATACCCAGGACAAATCCATATCCACAGTCCCTGATTTAGAGGCTGGTTGGCCAAGAAAGTTGTGGACTAGGATTCGAGAAGATCAATGGAAAAAGAATGGAGTTGCAAAACTACCTTTTGAGGAATTAGATGTGGAAGGCTATCAACCAACGCCAAATTTGGAGGAAATATATGAAGAAGTCTCTATGCTAGACCGAAATAGGGAGGAAGCTCACAACATCTTCACCCGACCAAACTACATGGGAGAATATGAGAAGGAATCCATAATCTTCCGTGCTCCCATAGTACGAGGGAAAGAAGAGTCTTCAGACAAGACCTCACACAATCTAGCAGAACTCAAAATGACCAAAGTACAATGTCAATTGACTGTGGAAGAATTACTTTAGGAAACCACAATTATGGAAACAATTAGCGGGACAATTGAAGTTAGAGCAGGAGAAGAACGAAAAGGGATGCAAGGAAACTGAAAACCCTTCCACTATACAAATTTGGGTGGATAAGGTTGGAGAATTTAGCAAAGGAGATGAAGGCAACACATGTTTACCCGTCACATACAATGGATACATGACCAAGGCCATACTAGATAGAAGAGCAGGAGTGGGCATTGCCACCAAAGAGATTTATGATAAATGGGGAAATCTAGACCTGCAACCAACGCATATGAAACTTCAATTAGCAGATGGTCATTTAGAGAAACCCCTGGGAATATTGGGAAAAAATAAATTAACCACCTGTGGAGTCCAGTTTGAGCATACATTAGCTATATGTCAATTTGGAAAGGGAAATAATTTTTAAATGATATTAGGATGACCTTTCATGAGACAACTCAAGGTAGTGCAAGACTGGGGAAGAGACTCATTATACCTTCAACATCAAGGAACCACTACAAGCATACCTTTGTGTACAAGGATGTACCCCCATTACAATGGAATCTCGTACACAAGGAAGAAGATGATTTGTCTATCCATAGTGCCAGATCAATTCATCAATCGTGGATGCAGGAGGATGGCCAATTATGGATGTGTAAGGAAGCACAGAGAGAGGATAAAAAACTTTAGCTATGGCCTCTAGAACATCAAAATTATCGACCCATAGAGGACCCAATGTATATGCCTCAAGTTTGTTTTGATGAAGCATTCGAACCACACAATTGGATGGAGATTCTAGAAACCTTGGACGTATGTGTAAATGAAGAAGTATTGACCATGAACGAATGTGTGGATGAAGAAGGCTATGACATAAGCTTTTACATGGTAGTCCTTCAGGAGGTAGAAGCGGGAGAAGTATTAGAAAAGGAATGGAAAGAAGAATACAAGAGCATAGTGATGGAACTGGAGTTTGACTCGGAGGATGGATACTTAGAAGCCATCTAGGTCGAGGACGAGTGTGGAACACCCAAAGTGTTAGCAATAGAAGCAGCCCCTATAGTACCTAACCATGGGGAAACCACAAGTAAGACCAAACCAACACATGACCTCTTTGAAGTCCCAGAAAACTTCAAAAGATATGAAGTACAGGAAAGTAAAATAGCAATCCAGATGCCTAAGAGGGAAGCAAGAGAAGGAGAAGCTTATGACAACAAGGAATAGACGAAAAAAGTCATAGTGACCGTAGAAAATGGAGAAGACAGATGCACCTACATAGGAAAGGATGTATCACATGAGGAGGAAGAAGAATTGATCAGACTGATTTGAGACTATCGAGATGTGTTTGCATGGACCTACAATGACCACAAAGGTGTGGAACCCTCCATTTGTTCTCAATGAATACCAATGACACTAGATGCTAAACCATCGAAGCAACACCCATATACATATATTGATGTCTATGCAGCAAAAATTAAAGAAGAAATAGATAAACTATCAGCAACCGGATTCATTTATGAGATACAACATACCGAATGGGTGTCACCATTAGTACTTGTGCCCAAAAAGAACAGGAAACTGAGAGTGTGCATTAATCTAAAGAAATTCAATGCAGCCACAATCCGTGATAGCTACCCATTACCTATCAATGATCACCCCTTGGAAAGAGTTGCAGGTAAGGAAGTCTATAACTTCTTGGATGGATTCTCTGGATATAACCAAGTAGTTATTGATCAGAGTGATGCCGTTTGGAGTCACTAAAACCCTTGCTACTTTCCAAAGGTTGATGTGTCACGTTTTCAAACAATTCCTAAGGAAGAGTATGGAACTATACATAGAGGACCTATGTACATACTGAGATCGGAGACAGGAACATATTCCAGAGTTGCAAAGAATATTTGAAAAATGTCGGCAATATAGAGTCTGCCTGAATGCTAAGAAGTGTGTTTTTATGGTAAGACAAGGAAAAGTTCTAGGGCATATCGTATATAAGAATGAAATATCTACTGATGAAGACAAGATCAAAGTAAATCTAGAACTTCCAAGACCAAAAAATGCAAAACAAGTGCAAGCGTTTATGGGTCATTGTGGATAATATCACCGATTTATCCACACGTATCCTATAATTGCCAAGCCATCGTATGGATTGATGACTCAATTCACATGGACGGAGGAATGCGAGAAAGCATTTAATGAACTAAAAAAATGACTAAGCACAACACCTATTTTGAAAGCACCCGATTGGAACAAGCCCTTTCATATTCATTCGGATGCTTCCAATTATGCAATAGGATGCATTTTACCTCAACCGGAAGACGAAGGAAAATTGGACCATCCTATTGCTTATGCAAACAGACAACTGAATCAAGCCGAAAGAAACTATACAACTACGGAGCAAGAAGGTGTAGGGATGGTGTACACTGTAAAGAAATTCAGACACTACCTCTTAGCCAACAAGTTCAAGTTCTTCATAGATCATCAAGCCTTATTGTACTTAGTCAATAAGCCTTGTAACACAGGAAGACTAGTGAGATGTTTTCTGTTATTAATGGAGTTCGATTTTGAAGTGATTGTAAAGAGAAGAAATACTCACATGAGGGCAGATCATCAGTCTAGGTTAACACACAGACCACCTAGCGGAGTATCCGAGGATTTGCCAAACACTTACCTGTTCAGATTGGAAGTATGTCATAAGTGGGCAGAAAAGCTAATTCCAATACTCACTCATGGATCGCAACAATCAATTAACAGGGAGATTAGAAACTAAATTCTACAATCATGTAACTTACACATTGTAGCAGGAAGTGTGTATCATAAAGAATCCAATGGTGTATTGTCTAGATGTGTGGAAGAAGATGAACATAAGAACTTGATTAAACAAGCGCACATAAACAAATGGAGAATGCACAAGGGAACTCATGGAACTCTAAGAGAATTGAAATGGTTACGAGTCTATTGGCTTGATATGCCTAAGGATATTCATGAGTATGTCAATAGTTGCACGGAATGTGAGGAAACCACTCCAGATGATCATTCATCTTTACCTTTCTCTAGAATAGCACCCAACTGAAGTAAGACGTTAGTGAAATTCATAAAGACATGAGAGCATGAGGATGGAATGAGTTTAGCGAAGAAATGATCCTTAGAAGAAATGAGTAAGGACTATGTTATCATGGGGAGGCAATTATTCAAGAGAGGGAAAGACAATCAACTACGACTATGTGTGCATGAAGGAGAGTACTTACCCATATTAGAAATGGCACATGCAGGTGCTGCAAGAGGACATTTCTCAGCTCAAAGAACTGTAAAAATGATCCTCTTTGCAGGCTTGTGGTGGCCAACTCTACATATGGATGCAGACACCTACGTACGAAGTTGTGAGACATGCCAAAGAGCTAAATATTCTATCACACGAGATGACATGCCATTGAGACCTATGGTTTGCACGAGAGCCTTTTACAAATGGAGTATTGATTTCATAGGGCCCATTAATCCACCAACCAAAAGATCACATTTTGAGTACATAATAGTAGCAATTGATTATCTGACTAAATGGGTAGAGGCAAAAGCAACTAGAAAAAATGATGCACAGACCACTACTAAGTTTCTGTTTGAGCATATCTTTACTCGTTTTGGAATACCTATAGAGATAGTGAGTGATCGAGGAATGCATCTCATTAATGTAATAATAGAGTCCTTGATGAATAAGTCCTTAGTGATTCATAAAAAATCAGCCCCTTATCATCTTGAAGCCAATAGTCAAGCAGAAAGTTCCAATAAGGTGTTGTGCACTATATTGACAAAGATAGTCAATAGTGGAAGGTGAGATTGGGACAACCAATTGTATCATGCAATTTGGGCTTTCCATGTGGCTTACAAGACAGCCATTAGAACTATACCATTTAACCTAGTGTATGGACAAAATGCAATCCTGCCAATCCATTTTTTGGTGCCTATGTTAAGAGTAGCCCAACACTATGAATGGATGGGGCATGAATTGTCCAAGCAACTCGAACAAATTGAGAGGCTACACGAAACTAGAATACAAGCTATTGCGGGAATTTATGCAGTGAAAAAGACGTAAAGCATATTATGATGCGCACATCAAAGAGAAAGGACTAAAAGAAGGAGATTTAGTTCTAGTATGTACTTTGAAGCAACATGCCAAGAAGCTATAAAAATGCGGATATGGACCTCTAATAATCAATATGGACCTCTAATCAATATGGAGCGGTTAACCTAGCCACACTGGATGGAGATATACTTCCTAATTACATAAGTGGTTGTCGAGTAAAAAGCTACATGGAGGCATTGATGGATCACATGTTAACAGGACTACTACGGGCACAAAATAGAAAAAAAGAGGAAGAGAGAATTAGAGAAGAGGCAAGGCAAGAAGCCCTAGAGCGTATCAAGAAATGAAAAGAGTGGATAAGGCAAAGGGACGAACGATATTTACAAGGAGAGGAGCCTATTCCCATGGCCAAGTATCAAGTTCACCAGGCTAACACAAACAACCTCAGAATATCCCAACCATATTTAAACCAAAGGATTGGAACTATAGAATATGAGCTAATAGCTGAATTCATAGTCTCAAGAGCAACACTCAGTTGCATACGAATGATGGTCATCACACATCTCCAAATGACCATAACACTGACTAAAGCACACATGATAGGCGCTGGGGGCCAAGTTATAGAATGCATTGGAGAAGCCATGATATCTCTCCACCTAGGAAATTCCACTATGGAGCAACGAGTTCTGGTCTGTAAAGATGAGGATTTAATAGAAAATCTAATCCTAGGGCAAGATTGGATTATTGAAAATGAAGTGAGCATTCATCTAGCTCAAGGGTACATCTCAGCCAAAATAGGGCATAAGGAAATCTTTAGCCTATTAGGAGAAAGACTCCCTCACTTGCATGAAGCCATCAAGCATGGGAAAGAAACCCTAGAAGAGGGGTTAGCAAACGAATCAATCAAAAGTTTACCAGAGGAGTGCCCTAAGAATGGATTGACCACCAATACCAATGCATCACTTGATGAGGTGGACTCATCCCCCATGAACGGTGAATCCAAGAAAACGTGTGGGACAACCCTCAAGTTTCTTATAACAAGGGAAGACCATCCATGTGGAAGTCCACTATCCCATTATCGCAATCAAGAAGTGTTAATCTACATTGGGTTTGCAAGGATCCAATGAGGGAAATAGAAAAGTCTACACAAATACAGGTCACCCATCCTATGAGGGCAAGGGGAAACAAAAAATCCTCTTCATTACAAGAAGAACCAAAAAGATTTTTGAGAGTGTGGCTTCCAAAGTCATTAGTAAAAGCCCAAACAACATGGCAGCACATATGGATTCCAAAGAAGGTCCGACAGATTGCAAGTCAAGAGATAGATAAGCAAGAAGAAATATTACACCGACAAAGCAGGACCATGAAGCTAAAAAAGATTCACCAAAGGTACCAGAGGAACACGATATCAACCACTCAAATTACAAAAAAGAAAGAGGAGAAACTTAGAGCATGGAAAAACCAAGAGAAGACGAAGCCTCACACATCAACTACAAAATGGATATGGAGACCCAAGAGGGAGCAAGGATAGGAACAACCCATTCAACAGGATTTTGATTGCACTCATGAAGAGTAAAACTAATCTTGAAGATATATAGTTAGTCTGAATTGCACTCAAGTTTTTGATTGCACTCATGTCTGTAAATGTTCGGGTCTTAGCTCTCCAAATTAGCAGAGTTTCAGAATTCAGATTAAATATATAGCTTCAAGATTCCTCTATCCTCAACACCTGGCACTGCTCGGTGGGGGATTTTTAACAAAATCTAACTCGAATTTACAATCCCTTGATCACATATTATTATCTGCATTGACTGCTTAAGTTCTTCAACTTCCACTTCTCCAACCTTTTGACTCTGCAGCATATTGAAATCCTCCTCAGAACAATCCTGCTTTTCTTGAAAGTCCCTATCAATAATGACTTGTTGCTTTTCAATTATCATATCCACCTTTTCTCCTAGATTATTTTGGAACAACTGTTCTTGTAACTCTTTAATTATTTGTGCATGTTCTTCAATTTGCTTCTCTTGTTTTTCAATAATATGGAGTAAATCTTTTTCATGCTTTGACACAAAGCATGCATGCACCTGCTCATTCTGAATCCTAAACATACTTTGCCAATGACTCTGAACACATACCAAATATCTTGAATATTCTTATGCAGCTGCTGCTTTAATAATCCAATATGTGACCGTATCATTAATACTACATCCAGCTCCACATCTTTGTTTTTCCAGCACCTATAATACTTGCATCCTAGAGTGAAGAATCACTTGCTCATTCTCCAAAGTAGCATTAAGTGTTGAAAAATCCATCATCTCTTTTTGAGTTTCTTCTTGTATAGACCTCTGCCATTCTTCAAATTCCTCCATGGACCGCTTTATTCTGGACAACTCTATTACTTGTTGCATCTTGCTTTGTTGAATATATTTCTCTAATGTTTGTGCCCTCTTATTCAATTCTTCCTAAAGTGTTTAAGCCTGCCTCTGTAAAGACTGATAATCCTCCATGTTAATAGATACTTTTGTCTATTCGTACCTAGTTAATTTCTCCTCTTGCAAGACTAAAAAATTGGAAATTTCCTGCAACCTTTCCTTCATCCCTAGTACATCATACCCTGTATTCCTTATTGATTGGTGCATAACATCCTCTGCCAACTTATCCCCTACTGCTTGCAGTTGTTCTTCCAATCTTCTCTTTTTAGACAACTTAAAAACCTTTCCTAGTACTTTTGGGTGCTCATCCTCATCTACCACCTGTAGGAGATTATCCTCCTTTATCGCTGCCTTCCCTAAATTGGTTTGAATTATCTACATAACTCGTTCCAATTCTTGTACAGTACAACCTGCTTTCAAAAGATCCGTACACGTCTCTAAAGGTCTATCCACCTCTCTCTTAGCTAGGTGATCCTGATTTTTACCCATCAGCTCGTCACTATGAATGTTTATCTCCTTTGGCCATGATAACTTCTGACTGTCCACCAGCTGCACAAACTCGAATAATGCCACTAAATATGCTGACATCCTACTATTCGATTGCATTTTACATCTATCCCCTACAAATATCTCACTGTGGATGTGATCATGCAACCAATGAGCCCAATTGACGTGTCCACTTGCCTCTACATAAGCCAAAGGTGCAAAATTTTCTTTGGACATGTAATCATATTTGATGATGAAATATGACCTCTCCAAGTACCATTTTAATTGCTCCTATCGAACATAACCTACATTCGTCATCATATAATATTGTCGTCCCCCTTCTTTGTACCCAAAGTCTTTCTTCAAGACGTCCTCAGAACACTTGGGAATGACCACACCATTGTATATAGATAACTTAAATATTTTTGCAACTAATTCAGGTGGAAATTTTACCTATAATGCCAGCTGACCTTTCGTTTTTCTGATGATCTCCAGCTGGCTTTTTGCATAGTAGTTGGATCGCTATCTCGCCCATGGCAAAGTAGAAAATTGAAATAAACCGATCTTACGGAGCCAATTCTCATTTGTGGTGGATTGTGTATCAATTTCCACCTTGAAATCCGAAAATGGTTCCATGAGAGTTTGCACAAATTTGGTAGTCGCTGATGGTGTCGATATCTCCTCCTCGTCATCATGAACCAAGCTATTACTTTCCTCAGTTGTGGTTTCTTCTTTGTAGCAACAGACTATTGTACAAAATGGGTGGAAGCAGTGGCATTGAAGGATAATAAGGCAGCAAGTGTGGTGAAATTTCTTTAACATAATATTATGACCAGGTTTGGGTGTCCGATTGAGTTGGTAAGTGATAGAGGTGCTTATTTCCTTAATGAGGTGATTTCAGAGTAAACAAGAATTCATTTAATCATGCATAAAAAGACTACATCATATCATCCACAAGCAAATGGTCAAGCAAAAAGTATGAATAAAACCTTAATGCGTATTCTTAAAAAGCTATTGCATGACAATTAGAAAAATTAGGATTTGTTACTTGACTCAGCTTTGTGGTCATTCAGAACAACATTTAAAGTGACAACACGAATGACACCATTCCAATTGGTATATGGTTTGGAGGCAGTAGTACCTATGGAATTTGTAGTTCCAAGTTTGTGAATCACAGCAGAAAAGATGTCTCTTGAGCTATTGATTAAACACAGGAGCAAATATCTTCTTCGGATGGAGGAGGATCGTTTGGTAAGTTCATACATTACCAAGGTAATTCAAAGGCGGAGACAAGCTTGGATAAATCAGAATGTGAAGTTTAAGTTATTTAAAGAAGGGGATTGGGTGATGGTTTATAATTCTAAGCTCAGACCTCATCCAAGAATCTTACATTGAGATACAAAGGCCCATATTAGATTGTGCAGGATTTAGGAAAAGAAACTTTTCGAGTGGCAGATGTGTTTGGCACAAGGATGGACAAACCAATCAATGGATTTAGGCTGAAACTATTTCAGGGGAAGCCGCCACATTTTGATTGGTTATCTTCTAATGTTGTGCAAGTGATCCATCATCCTGAAAATCAAATCAACAACGTTTGTGATCATCGTAGTAAGAAGGCTTATTTCTCTCCTTTTTCATCCGTGGTGAAATGTTTTCTTGATTCTTGTTGGTCCAAAATTACATTAAGTACTTTCTTACGATTACAATGGGTTCCATGTCCAAAGCTGCAGTATAACATTTAGTCAAGGGTTATTCCACAGCCAAAAATTGAGAAGGAGGTATTACTAGATCAGATTGCAGATTCAAAGGGATATTCCGAGCCAACAAGTAATGAAGTTCCGGAGATAGGTACAACAAGGGTTGCAAGTGGTTAGAGAAATGACAAACAAGTGCATGAGGGGGAACATGAACAAAAAGATAGTGCTTAGCCAGATATTATCTTGCAAAGTAAGGTTAGTCGGAACGTTGTGGTGGGAAGTTGTGCACTAGAAAAGGAAGGCACACGTAAAAGATCTTTTAAGCGTGTTATGGTAATGCGGGGAAACAGGTTGCTAATGATTTTTAAAGTGACCCATACTAAAATATTATTGAATTTCATGAACTGGTATGTGAGTAAGTAAGTCAAACATTTCCGTTAGTGGCAAGTCAAACATTCGCTCTTGCGGTACTTGTGTTCTTAGTCCTGAAGCTGTGTTGCGCAAAGAAGAAACCACAACTAAGGAAAGTAATAGCTTGCTTCAGGATGACGAGGAGGAGATATCAACACCATCAACAACTACCAAATTTGTGCAAACTCTCATGGAGCCATTTTCGGATTTCAAGGTGGAAATTGATAAACAGTCCACCACAAATGAGAACTGGCTCCGTAAGATCGGTTTATTTCAATTTGCTACTTTGCCATGGGCAAGATGGCGATGCAAATACCATGCAAAAAGTCAGTTGGAGATCATCAGAAAAACGAAAGGTCAGCTGGCATTACAGGTAAAATTTTCACCTCAATTAGTTGCAGAAATATTTAAGTTACCTATATACAAGGATGTGGTCATTCCGAAGTGTTCTAAGGACGTCTTGAACAAAGACTTTGGGACAAGGGAAGGGGGACGATACTATTATATGATGAAGAATGCAAGTTATGTTCAACGAGAGCAGTTAAAATGGTACTTGGAGAGGTTGTGTTTCATCATCAAATATGATTACATGTCCAAAGAAAATTTTGCACCTTTGGCTTATGCAGAGGCAAGTGGATGTCAGCATATTTGGTGGCATTGTTCGAGTTTGTGCAGCTGGTGGACAATCAGAAGTTATCATGGCCAAAGGAGATAAACATTCATAGTGACGAGATGATGGGTAAAAATCAGGAATAGCTAGCTAAGATAGAGGTGGACAGACCTTTAGAGACATGTACGGATCTTCTGAAAGCAGGTTATAATGTACAAGAATCAAAACTGGTTATGCAGATAATTCAAACTGATTTAGGAAAGGCAGTGATAAAGGAGGATAATCTCCTACATGTCATAGATGAGGATGAGCACCCAAAAGTACTAGGAAAGGTTTTTAAGTTGTCTAAAAAGAGAAGATTGGAAGAATGGCTGCAAGTAGTAGGGGATAAGTTGCCAGAGGATGTTACGCACTAATCAATAAGGAATACGAGGTATGATGTACTAAGAATGAAGGAAAGGTTGCAGGAAATTTCCAATTTTTTAGTCTTGCAAGAGCAGAAATTAACTAGGTACGAACAGACAAAAGTATCTATTAACATGGAGGATTATCAGTCTTTATAGAGGCAGGTTGAAACACTTCAGGAAGAATTGAATAAGAAGGCACAAACATTAGAGAAATATATTCAATAGAGCAAGATGCAACAAGTAATAGAGTTGTCCATAATAAAGCGGTCCATGCAGGAATTTGAAGAATGGGAGAGGTCTATACTAGAACAAATGCAAAAAGAGATGATGGATTTTTCAACACTTAATGCTACTCTACAGAACGAACAAGTGATTCTTCACTCTAGGATGGAGGTATTACAAGTGCTAGAGAAGCAGATGCTAAAAAACAAAGATGTGGAGCTGGATGCAGTATTAATGACAAGGTCGGATATTTGATTATTAAAGCAGCAGTTGCATAAGTATATTCAAGATATTTGGACTGTGTTTCAGAGTCGTTGGCAAAGTATGTTCAGGATTCAGAACGAGCAGGTGCAGGCATGCTTTGTATCAAAGCATGAAAAAGATTTACTCCATATTATTGAAAAACAAGAGAAGCAAATTGAAGAACATGCACAAATAATTAAAGAGTTACAAGAACAGTTGTTATAGAAGAATCTAGAAGAAAAGGGGATATGATAATTGAAAAGCAACAATTCATTATTGATAGGGACTTTCAAGAAAAGCAGGATTGTTCTGAGGAGGATTTAAATATGCTGCAGAGTCAAAAGGTTGGAGAAGTGGAAGTTGAAGAACTTAAGCAATCAATGTAGATAATATTATGTGATCAAGGGATTGTAAAATCGAGTTAGATTTTTGTTAAAAATCCCCCAGCGGGCAGTGCCAGGTATTGAGGATAGAGGAATCTTGAAGATATATAGTTAATCTGAATTTTGAAACTCTGCCACCATAACCCAGCTTGTAAAACTTTCTTCCCTGTAGTATCTCCTGACAAATGACCTCCTACTAGACCTTAATGTGCTTCTTGTAACATGGTTGGTTGTTCAAATTCTGGTACACACCTCCTTATGACCTGTTCCACCCCTTTTTTGTATAATGCCCCAGCTATAACCAAATACAGCCTACTTTTAAGTGCAAACTTCTTCCTTTGATCAAGTGTAAAGTATTGTGGTAATGAACCATCAGTTAAAAAAACTAATAATTGGTCATACCAAGAATCTGCTTCCACCACTTGTGCATTAAACAACTCAGCATCCGGAAATTCATCACTTACACCTGTAGGTGCTTCTCCTGAATCAAATCTACTAAAGTAATCTGCCATTGCATGCTCTTTTCCTGGAGTATGCATAATCACAAAATCAAATTCCTGTAATAAAAGCATCCACCTGGCTAATCGTCCTATTAATAAGGGTTTCTTGATTAAATAGACCAAAGCGTGATGATCGACATGAAAAACCACCTTATTGCCCAAAAAATAATGTCGAAACTTGTTAAGAGCATATACCATTGCCAAAGCTTCCCTTTCCATCACCGGGTAGTTCCTTTCAGCCGCACACAATACTCTACTAGCATAATAGACGGGTCTATACCATCCTTTCTCTTTCTGCTACATCAAAACTGCTCCTACAGCCACATCTGATGCATCAACAAATATGTGAAATGGCAATGACCAATCGGGTGGTTGCACAATTGGTGCTACCCACACCATCTTCTTTAACAATTGAAATGCTTTCTCTTGAGCATTTTCCCATACAAATGGAACATCCTTTTTGGTCAAGTGCGTAAGTGGTAGAGAGATATTTGCTAAATACCATAAATATCTAGCATGCCACTTAATCTGACCAACAAACTGCATTACTTCTTTCACGTTGGTCGGTGCTTTGGCTGTACTAATAGCTTCAATCTTCTTAACATCAATAGCCATCCCTTCTTGTGAAATGACATGGCCCAATAAAATACCACTTTTGACTGCAATAACACTTTTAAATGGATTCAACACCATCCTAAATTGTCGACATCTGTCAAAACATGATTTTAGGTGCAGCATATGTTGTACCTTCTTACCAAACATCGAGAAATCATCTACAAACACCTGCATAAAATCTTGTAGATAAGGTTCAAACACTTTGTGTGCCACGTAAATGAATGATGGCGGTCCATTCTTCAATCCAAAACTCATGACCGTAAACACATAAGCACCAAATTCAGTAATAAAATTGTTTTATGCTGATCCTCCTCAGCCACACTAATCTGATTATACCCTGAAAATCCAAGAAACTATACATTTCATGCCCTCCTACTGCATCCAACACTGAATCACAAAATGGCATAGGAAACAGATCTGTACAGTTGCCGCATTTAACTTTCTATAATCGACACAAATTTTGAGCTTCCCGTTCTTTTTCGGGACCACTATAATAGGAGATTGCCAAGTCATCTGATTCACAGGTTTGATAAATCCGACTGCCAATAGTTTATCAATTTCTTCCTTCACCTGTTTAGCAAAGTTAGGATTCATTCTATATCTTTGCTGCGCTACGGGTACTGCATCCGTCTTTAGATTAATCCGATGTTGATGCAAATCAAGATCGATACCTTTCACTTGAGAGTAATCCCAATCAAACACATCTACATACTCTTTTAGTAAGCAAATGAGATCCTCCCTAAACTTTCCTTCCAATATTTTACCAATCCACACCATCTTTGGTTCAACTTTTGTCCCTAAATTAACCTCTTGAAGCTCCTCCTTCTTTACCCGCGTAGAACGTGCATACTTCTGATCATATATCCGTTCAACCAGAGTTATTACTTCTTTCTCTTGTTGTTCCAACCGCTGTTGTACTGGAGTTTCCATACTTTGTTCGAACATCTTTTATATTTGTGCACCTTCAACTTGTTCACTCGAAACTGGCCCATCTAAGTTCTGCACAATCAGATTATCCTTACTTAATACCCCTGCCACATCAACTTCTAATACTGGTACTACCATTGGATTTGCTTGAAAAATGTTTCCTCTTCATCATCTTCTATCTCGTCCGCTAAGTTAATTGTCTGAGCCATGAGTGGTTTCTCCTATACTGACATATTTCTTCTTCCTCACATAGGAGTTGTCACTTGTTTTTTACCCTTTGTGATCATTACCACATTCAGACCCGAATCTTGCTTGACTTTAGCAATCCTAAACCAAGGTCTCCCTAACAATATTTCATATGTCTATGCTGACTCAGACATCCTAATGATAACAAAATTTACCATAAATGACATTCTTGAAATGATAATCTATTCCTTGTTCAGAATGCCAACCGGCTGAACTCGAGTTTGATCCGCCATTTTGACTTGACAAGGTGCTGGAGCCAATGCCCCTCTTCCCATTTCTATAAAAATATGCTCAGGTAATATATTTATCCCTGATCCCCCATCCAGCAACACTTCGTCAAATGGGCTTTGGTCGTAATGTACCTGAATTACTGGCACTACAAAGTCAACATCTGCTGGATCAATATTATTGGCCGAAGTTGAAGGTACCAACCTAATTTATGGCTCTAAATGCTGCCCAAGTAAGCTCTTCGACAACTTTTCTCGAAACGCTGGTACCAAAGATAAAAGTTGATCCAAAGACAATTGTAACCGTGAGCTAATGATTACATCAAACCAATCTTTTTCTGGATCTTGCTTGCTCTGACTCCTGTTACCCTCTATTATTGAAGGTATCAAATCTACTTCTTCTTGTTGCTCTGTCTGACTTACAAACCATACCTGTTTATGTTGCTCGTCCTGAACTTGCCTCAAGACCTTGTCTCTGATATGTCTTTGTTCTTGCCAATTAATAGGTCCTTTATTTTTTGATCTTGTAATTGCCAACACTTCCACTTCTTTGCCTTTCCCACATTGTTTGCAATCTCACTACCATTGGTTATCAATCTTAACGTGTATACTCTCAGATGTACTTGGTGCATCAGTCCCCCTATCCTCTTGATCTGGCCATTCTATAAGCATGGCATTTGCCTGAGCCGCTTGTTGTCGCTATTGTTGATGTTGTCCCTGTTGATTATTCTGATTGTACCTGAGAACGGGCATACCTCTCTCTAACCTATGCTTTACCCATAAGGGACAATTCGGCCCTATCCGATGATCAGGAGCTGAACAATATCCACAAGGCATCACCCGTGGCGGTCGACCCTGGTGATTCCCTTGTTGGTTATTCCCCTGCTGATTTACTTGATCTCTCCATGGAGGTCTTACTTGTTGTTGCCTCTAAAAACTACCCCGCCCCTTGACGGGAATAGCATGATTGGCCGCTACTTCATTAATATTCCTATTATCTTGTCGCGAACTTTGCCCTCTATGCTTGGGGTTGTACCAACACTGATTTGTTGTATGTCCCTCTTTGTCACACATATCACAAAATCTCTTTTCCTTTGGAGCTAGGATGGAATATCCATGTCTCTTTAACTTATTAATCCATGCCTCGTCTTTACTTTGCTTAGCCTTATGCTTGCGATGCTTTTTGCCTACTATTTCTTCATCTTGGTCATCAAAGTCAGAATCCATTGAACCTTTGTCTCACTCCGTTTTTGAATCAGATTCAGTCTCTGAACTAGAATCAGAATGTCTCTTTTTAGCCCTTCCAAACCTTCTTTCCACACGTGTAGCTGCTAACACTAATACATTAAATCCATTATCAATATCTACACTTGCCACTACGTGTCTGATAGCACTTCGTAGTCCTTTTAGAAAGTAACTTGCTAACATCTCATCAGTAGGTCTCTCGTTCCCTTGTAACCTATCCACAAGTATCCTAAATCTCTGAGCATAATCCTCAACCAGCATGTTTTTCTCTCTGATCGCTCGTAATTTTCTCAAAATATCAGAGGGAGTCTTTTCCTTCCTAAATCTCTGCAAAAATGTTGTTTTTAATGCATTGCATGTAGCAAAATGAGCTATACCATATTGCCTGAACGAGCTCATTGCTTGTCCTTCCAAGGTAGCTGCAAATTGCTGAAGCTTAACTACATCACCATATAGTGCCTGATAACCGTTTGCCGTCCATTTAATTTCAAACTGAGCAACCTGACAATCAACATCTTCTTTAGAGCCTCCTCTGAAATATGCTGATTTGACTTTAGGATTGGGAGGTGGTTGTGCCATTGGCTGTGGTTGAGGTGTACGCCTAGTTCTTTTATTGGTCACCCCTGCAAGTGGGTCAAACTAGAGCCGTCTTCTTACCCCTACAGTTGCTTCTGTTAGGAATAGCGCTCCAAGTATACCGCCCACTAACCTTGCCTCTCCTACACCTGTTTCTTCTTCCTCCTCTACAATGTCCACATCGGCTTCCTCTTTTGCTTCATACCAATCATAAAATTCTCAGGATGACTCCATGTTAGCTTCCCTTGCCTACACTCTTGTAAAATACACTTTACCAAATCGTCTTTTTCGTTCTTTCATGCATGTCTTCTGCATTAGCAACACAATAGGATTGCCAAATGTGTTGGGGTTCGCATACAACACATCAATTACTTGACTCTGGTAAACCAAGTTCTTAGCACTAGTTTGCTACACACAGAGAATTGACTTCTAGCAAATTTCACATCTATCACTGCTCTGCTGAGATGGAGTATAATTTTAAAGATTATGACCTACAATAGACATAGTTTTACGCTTTCTGTGAACAAATTTAGGCAAAAATCATCATTACAAGTCTTCTAAAACATTCTTATAAGATAGAAAGAGTTCATGAGTACATTCGAGTAATACAAATAGTAAATCATTACATGATTGATCCGGACTGAGTCAAATATGTATCTGCGCTATTACAAGAATGAAGAATCTCTCTTATGCTTCTTCTACTTCTTGTTTCTTCTCCCACCCCTGCTTTCTTCTTCTCTCTCTTTTTTTACTCGTGTGAACCAAAACATAACTACTCACTTCTCGCAAAGTCGGCTCTCAGTTAAAATATAACTGTCTGTTAAAAATCCGAGTAAGCAACATCCTAGTTAGAAGAAATTTGATTCAGCAACAATCTCATTGAGTATTCTCCAAATAA
This sequence comes from Ceratopteris richardii, assembly GCA_020310875.1. Classification (NCBI taxonomy): domain Eukaryota; kingdom Viridiplantae; phylum Streptophyta; class Polypodiopsida; order Polypodiales; family Pteridaceae; genus Ceratopteris; species Ceratopteris richardii. The sequence continues at coordinate 105,867,706 of CM035425.1, read as the reverse complement.
GCAGAGTTTCAAAATTAAGATTAACTATATATCTTCAAGATTCCTTTATCCTCAACAATTGTATTGATATAGAAGAAGACGTTGGACTCATTCACCAACATTTTTGCTTTCCAAACATGCACAGATATACTACTCCACAGAAGATCATACTGCAAATGTTATCCCATGCCATCAAGCAAACAAGGAATCAAGTTAACATGACTCCATACATTCAAGAACAACTCTTTGAAGCAAAGAAACAATGGAATCATAAGAAGTTCTGGAACGGAAGCATTGCCTTAACAGTACTGATCTATCGTGCCTTAGGCATTCGAGAACATTTGAAAGAGATGCCTTTATCTGAAGAAATGGCTAAGTATGCAAAGATTGCCACGGTTCCAAGGAAGAAGATAGGAGTCAAAATAGTAGAACAAGTTGAAATGAGCTCCAAACCGAGAATGAGAGGAACCAAAAGATTACGGGAGATGATGCAGGCAGAAGCCGAAGCTGGAGCTATAAAGAGAACACATGTACTTCCAAGAACTAGGCTTGAAGACAATCCACCCATAGTACCGAGGGGGAATTAACAAAGGCAACGGAAGCAATTCATCAATATTTGGAAAGTCAGGTAAACATGCCGCTTCAAGGACATCATATTGACAGACGGTTGGAGACAACAAACAACAAAAACGCCTAAACAAGGTTCATAGATATAGAGAATTGGGATTGATGAATTCTAGCTCATCATCCAACACACTATAAGAACAAGAAACATCTGTAATGAATGTAGATATTAGAAGTGATTTAAGGCATGATGGTCAATGGGAAGAATTGAATCAAGTACCCAATGACTTTGGCATGGAAGGCACAAAGATGAACCAGATGCCTGACACCACTATCAAGGGCACTACAAGGCATGAATCATCTCAAGAAGAAATTCATATAATCAAATTGAATGAAGCATCGAACCTCCAAATCAAAGAGACTCCTTTAGTGGAAGAAGACCTGGTAAAGAACCCCAAGGAAGAAAAAGGAGAAGACATAGTAAAAGAATCCGAACCCTTCACACCAATAAGGGTAGTAGCAGAACCCTCTATGTTAGATGTCAGGTTTCAAGGGAGTGCTACCAAATCGACCAATAATCAAGAGGAAAGAAGAGACCAAGAAGTACAGCTCCAAGTAAGGCAACCGCACAATGACACGATACATGTGGAACAAGGAAAAGACGTACGGACGGGGGAAGAACCAAGCATTCCCAAAACTTGGTTGAACGTGGATGTAGCTCAGCTCAAGCCAATAGTACAACAAATGATACAAACTGCTATGGATACTCAATAGCTAATGCTTGAAGCTGATGCAGACTACGACAAGGCAATGCGGGAGAAAAATCAATTCCAAGAAATAGGTGAAAACGTATCTTCCAAATTAATTCAAGCACAAAGGATAATATTAGAAAAAGAGTCAAAAACCAACAAGGCGAAGAATAAATGTACCACACTCAAAATGGAAAACAAGAAGTTGCAAGAACAATTGAGAGAACTACAAAGCAAATATGAGGCTGGCGAAGGAAAAAAAGCACGAATGAATACTAGAAGTAAAATCCTTGAATCTCAAATCAAGGTATACATGGATGAAGCTGACAATCTAAGGAACACGAACAAAGAACTGATGATGTCCCTACTAGGCAATCAACCTATAGAAGCTCCAAAAATGATAGAAAGTAACATAAAAGCATTGGAGGATCGAATAGCAATGTATGAAGATCCACTAAAGAAAGAGGAAGCCATCATACCAGAATGCAAAAAGAGATATATGGACGACACCAATGAACTTAGGAGGAAGTGGAAGATGGCAAAAAAACAATACTTAGTACAATGCAACGAAGATGTTAATCAACTTGCTGCCATAGGAGAGGATCTCCTCAAGAACAAGGATACGATTATGCGGGCCACCAAAGAAATCAAAGCAAAGGATGACCTAATAAATAAATTGAAAGATCAATTAAAACAGTAGGTTAACGTGGGGACACCAGTAGTTTCACACTCCAAAGCAGCTACTGAGGAGACTGAGGTACTTCCTCTTTCTCCCCCCATGCATCATTCACCGATAAGGGAGGAAACAGAGACCAACACTGAAAAACATCCTCGGGCTATTGTAGAACTAAGCCAAAATGAGCGGGCACTACTGGTGTCCCAACTTACTAAAGAATTTGAAGAAAAATTAATCCAAGTAATGAGAGAAGCAAAGATTGAAAGCAAGAATCTAGAACAGGTTATGAAGCCTTTCAATGTACCTTATGGGTTACTCAAAGAAGAAACATGCCAGTACATAAAGATGACCACCAATAAAGAACCTGATAGTAATCTATAGTTCAACATGCAGACATTTACCTATACACAAGAGGAATTTGATAAAGCAGATCCTATCTGGAGATGGAAATTTTTAGAAAAGAATCCTACATTTTATTAAAGAGACAAAGATGGAGATCAAAGAATAAAACATAGGATTCTTTTCCAAAAATTTCCATCTCCAGATAGGATCTAATTTATCAAATTCCTCTTGTGTATAGGTAAATGTCTGCATGTTGAACTATAGATTGCTATCTGGTTCTTTATTGGTGGTCGTCTTTATGTACTGGCATGTTTCTTCTTTGAGTAACCCATAAGGTACATTGAAAGGCTTCATAACCTGTTCTAGATTCTTGCTTTCAATCTTTGCTTCTCTCATTACTTGGATTACTTGTTCTTCAAATTCTTCAGTAAGCTAGGACACCAGTAGTGCCCGCTCATTTCGGCTTAGTTCTGCAATAGCCCGAGTATATCTTTTGAGTGTTGATCTCTGTTTCCTCCCTTATCGGTGAATGATGCATGGGGAGAGAAAGAGGAAGTACCTCAGTCTCTTTAGTAGCCACTGTGGAGTGTGGAACTAATGGTGTCCCCACATTAACTTGCTGTTCTAATTGAGTTTTCAATTTATTTATTAGGTCATCCTTTGCTTTGATTTCTTCGGTGGCCCACATAATCATATCCTTGTACTTGAGGAGCTCCTCTCCTATGCAAGTTGATTAACATCTTCATTGCATTGTACTAAGTATTGATTTTCTGCCATCTTCCACTTCCTCCTAAGCTCGTTGGTATCATCCATATATCTTTTTTCGCATTCCGCTATGATGGCTTGCTCTTTCTTCAGTTGATCTTCATACTTTGCTATTCGATCCCCCAATGCTTTTGTGTTACTTTCTTTCATTTTTGGATCTTCTATAGGTTGATTGCCTAGTAGGGTGCATTGTCTTCAAGCCTAGTTCTTGGAAGTACATGTGTTCTCTTTGTAGCTCGAGATTCTGCTTCTACCTGCATCATCTCTCGTAATCTTTTGGTACCTCTCATTCTCGGTTTGGAGCTCCTTTTAGTTTCTTCTACTATTTTGAATCCTTTCGTCTTCCTTGGAACTGTTGCAATCTTTGCATACTTAGCCATTTCTTCACATGAAGGCATCTCTATCAAATGTTTCCAAATGCCTAAGGCATGATAGATCAGTACTATTAAGGCAATGCTTTCATCCAAGAACTTCTTATGATTCCACTGTTTCTTTGCTTCGAAGAGTCGTTCTTGAATGTATGGTCATGTTAACTTGATTCCCTATTTGCTTGATGGCATGGGACAACATTTGCACTATGATCTTCTGTGGAGCAGTATATCTGTGCATGTTTGGAAAGCAAAAATGTTGGTGAATGAGTCGAACTTCTTCTTCTATATCAACACGGTTAATATCTATAAACGATCAGGTCTTAGCTCCCCGACTTTCCTCTTTCAAAATTGTATTTTCTTTCTTTTCCCATCTGAAAGCTTTTTTAATTAAGTTGTGTGTGAATTGTATGAACTCCGGTTTGTAGATTGGCAGTTCAAAGTATTTCTGAATATTAGCTTTCTTCATAATGTCTATACTGGATGGAAGTTCATGCCCTACTTTGAAATCTTGGGACATTATGGGAATTTGATGGTCCGTGTCCATAATTTTAATTGTTACCAAAAACAGATAGCCCCTCATAGGTTGATCCTCCCAAAACCAGTGACCTTTTGCCTTTGTTATGCTCTATCTGGGAAATTCCAACATTTCCGCTTGAATAGTCGCTTTAGAGTCCTCAGAAGTCATCTGCACTTGTAATAAAGAGAGCATCAACTTTTTATAGAAGGCATGGTGTTAGTGATGTGTGTCTCAATGACATGTTCATTGCATCACTCTGTTTCCCTTTACTTAAGTAAGTAGCATCTCTTACCACATATCTTTTCATTTATATTCCTGGAAGAAAACATGAGTTAGTTTAGCCGACACATTTATTTATTTACATAGTAGGTTCATTCCTAGGAAAGTAGAATCTATAATCAATTCCGAAATGTGCACCACTAGTGTTGTTAAACACATCATGTGTCAAATGCATGGCCTCATAGTGTGGCCCTGGCATGCATACTTTAAGTGCATTCAACTCTTCATTAGTGCAATCAGAATCTTCTTGAATCGGTTGTTTCTATCCTTGCTACCTCTTGGATCTCCATATCCATTTTGTAGTTGATCTGTGAGCTTCATCTTCTCTTGGTTTTGCCGTGCTCTAGGTTTTTCCTCTTTTTTTTTTATAGTTTGAGTGGTTGATATCATGTTTCTCTCGTACCTTTGGTGAATCTTGTTTAGCTTCATGGTTCTGCTTTTTCGGTGTAATATTTCTTCTTGTTTGTCCATCTCTTGACTTGCAATTTGTCAGACCTTCTTTGGAATCCATATGTGCTCCCGTGTTGTCTGGGCTTCTAGTAATGACTTTGGAAGCCACACTCCCAGAAATCTTTTTGGTTCTACTTGTAATGAAGAGAATTTGTTGTTTCCCCTTGCCTTCATAGGGTGGGTGACCTGTATCCATGTAGAATTTTCTATTTCCCTCATTCGATCCTTGCGAACCCAGTGTAGATGAGCACTTCCTGGTTGCAATAATCGGATAGTGGAATTCCACATGGATGGTCTTCCCTTGTTGTAAGCAACTTGAGGAGCGTTGCCCTCATAGTTTTTCTTGGATTCACCGTTCATGGGGGATGAATCTACCTCATCAACTAATGCATTGATGTTGGTGGTCAATCCTTTCTTAGGGCACTCCTCTGGTAAACTTTTGATTGATTCATTTGCTAACCCCTTTTCTAGGGTTTCTTTCACACGCTTGATCGCTTCATGCAAGTGAGGGAGTTTTTCTCCTAACAGGCTAAAGATTTTTGTATGCCCTATTTTGGTTGAAATGTACCCTTGAGCTAGATGAATGCTCCCTTAATTTTCAATAATCCAATCTTGCCCTAGGATCAGATTTTTGATTAAATCCTCATCTTTACAGACCAGAACTCATTGCTCCATAGTGGAATTTCCTAGATGGAGAGATATCATGGCTTCTCCAATGCATTCTATAACTTGGCCCCCAACGCCTATCATGTGTGCTTTAGTCGGTGTTATGGTTGTTTGGAGATGCATGATCACCATCATTCATATGCAACTGAGTGTTGCTCCCGACTCTATCAATGCATCTATTAGCTGGTATTCTGTAGTTCCAATCCCTAGGTTTAAATATGGTTGGGATATGCTGAGGTTGTTTGTGTTAGCCTGGTGAACTTGATAGTTGGCCATGGGAATAGGCTCCTCTCCTTGTAAATATTGTTTGTCCCTTTGCCTTATCCACTCTTTTCGTTTCTTCATACGCTCTAGGGCTTCTTTCCTTGCCTCTTCTCTAATTCTCTCTTCCTCTTTTTTTCTATTTTGTGCCCCTACCAGTCATGCTAACATGTGATCCGTCAATGGCTCCATGTAGCGTTTTACGCGACAACCACTTATGTAATTAGAAAGTATATCTCCATCTAGTGTGGGTAGGTTAACTGCTTCACTTGTTGAAATCCTATTGATTATTAGACATCCATATCCGCGTTTTTATAGCTTCTTGGCGTGTTGCTTCAAAGTATATACCAGAACTAAATCTCCTTCTTTTAGTCCTTTATCTTTGATGTGAACCAAGAAGATCTGGGAGGATGCCTAATTCAGTGCAACGATTGACATATGATAGTTACATGGCTCGCCATTGTGCCTAGATGACAAAGGTAATACAAGATGTTGAACCTTCTTGTTTTGAAGATGCAATTGGTAATGCAAATTGGGAAAAAGCTATGGATGAGGAGATGGCTGCACTTTATGGAAATGATACATGGGAGCTGGTTCCATTGCCACAAGGAAAGAAATACATAGGCTGCAAATGGGTTTACAAGGTAAAGCATAATGCTGATGGTAGCATAAGCAGGTGTAAAGCACGATTGGTAGCTAAAGGTTATGCACAGACATATGGCATTGATTATGAGGAAACATTCAGCCTTGTAGCTAAAATGTCTACTGTCAGAACACTTGTTGCATTAGCTACAGCAAAAGGATGGACTTTGCATCAGATGGATGTAAAGAATGCTTTCCTACATGGTGAGTTACAAGAAGAAGTATATATGGACCAGCCACATGGATATGAAGATTCAAAGCATCCAAAATATGTTTGCAGGTTGCAAAAGGCTTTGTATGGGCTGAAGCAAGCCCCTCGTGCATGGCATGCAAGGATTGCTGATTACTTAACCAGCATTGGGTTCTCTATGTGTGATGCAGATCACTCACTATATGCAAGGAAGGTTGATGATGGCATCACTATTGTGGCTATTTATGTTGATGACCTGATTGTAGGTGGTGATAATGAAGAAAGCATCAAAGAGGTAAAGAAACTTCTTATGCAGGAATTCGACATGAAAGATCTTGGTGTGCTGTGCTATTTCTTGGGCATTGAGTTAATACATACAGAAACAGGTATATGGATGTCGCAAAGGCAATATGCCTTGAATATGCTGCAAAAGTATGGTATGGCTGATTGTAAGCAAATTTCTATGCCATTAGATCAGAATTTGAAATTGGATACTAGATCAGGCGAAGCATTGCAAAATGCTACTATGTACCGGAAAATTGTGGGAAGTCTTATATATCTCACAATTACAAGGCCTGATCTAAGTTATACTATTGGACTTGAAAGTCAGTTTATGCAGCTTCCCAGGAAGCCACATTTGGATGCTCTGAGGCGCACTCTACGTTATGTGAGTGCTACTTTGGATTATGCATTGTTTTATGAAGCTAGTGTGGAGTTGCACGTTCATGGATACACCGATGCAGATTGGGCTGGTAGTACTTCAGATAGAAGATCTACTAGTGGCTTTCTGTTCTCACTTGGAGGTGCACTTATTACATGGAGCAGCAAGAAGCAACCCACTGTTGCTTTGTGGAGTACAGAGGCTGAGTATAGAGGTGCTGCAATGGCAGCATGTGAGGCATCATGGCTGGAGATGTTACTTGCAGATTTAGGTGTGGAAGTGCAAAATCCTATCACTATCTATTGTGATAATCTTAGCATCATACAGTTAGCACGGAACCCTGTTTTCCATGCTAGAACAAAGCATATCGAGGTTTATTATCACTTCATCAGAGAGAAGGTATTAGCAGGTGATATTGATCTTGTTTATGTGAGAAGAGATGAGCAGGTTGCTGATATTTTCACCAAAGCACTTGGAGCTGAGAAGTTGAAGAAGTTTCGAGAGATGCATGGATTACAGGATATGGCGTTGAGCTTGAGGGGGAGTGTTGAGATATCAAGCTCAACATGTGATGATCCAGGATGACACGTACCGGTTTTTTGTTTCTCTGACATGTATAGTGGTCATACCGATATATGTTAGGGATACTTCATTGAGCTTTATTAGATTTATCTACAGAGAGTGATGGCACATTTGTTTCTTGCCAGCTCACTCATTCGCGGATATTAGGTTTTTCCTTATGTACTGATCTTTATATATTGCACTTGTTGTATTCTTGTTTTTTAGGTCATTCTTGTACATTCCTTTTATGTAATAGAAGAAGAAGAAGAAGAAGAAGAAGATAATTCTTCCTTGCCTCAATCTCTGTGTGTTCTCCTTGAGAGTGAGAGTGTGTGTGTGAGCTCTCTTCCTTATCTCCTTCCTTGTGACACGTATTGCCTGTTGTGTCCTTCTTGTCTTCCTTGTTTTATTTTTCATCCATTTTTCTCTGAGTTTTTCCCTTCTATCCTTCCACTTTTGGCTTTTAGTTGTTTTGATATTCTCAAGTGGATCTTCAGAGTCTCCCGCTACTTGTACTCTCAGTTCTAGGGTTTTACTCCTTTCTTGCTCCAAGTCTACTCGTTTTCTTTCTGGTCCTTTTGCTTGTGCTCGTTTGATAGCCTTCAGTGGTACTTTGTATTCCTTGTCACTTCCTGACGATTCAATTACTTCTATTACGTTAATAGGTGCACTATCATGAGTCTTATTGGGATTTTTTGGGCAGTCTCTAAAGAGATGTTCCTTTCCACATTCATAACAATACCCTTCCCAGGTCCTAGGGGGTGGTGGATTGTATGGCCGAGTACATTCTCTTATAAAGTGATGTCCTCCACATCTATAGCACGGTCCTTTTGACATAGGCAGTCTAATGGGTGGTTTCATGGGCATTGGTGCCTTGGGTGCCGTGTACATTAGTGTTGCCGACTCTGGTCCATAGACATTGTCATATCCCTCATAACCATAGTATTGCGGGTCATATACTTGCTCATACTCCATCATAATCGTGTCATAGGGATAGTATTCTCCTTGGGTATGCTCGTATCCTAGATTCTCGATTCTGTACTGGCTAATGGTGATGTTGGTACTATGGCTCTCTCCATGTTTTCCTCAAGTTGAGCATATTTAACTGGCAGTACGTTCTGTGGAAGTGGTGGTTGTTGTCCTAACACCGAATGAGGTTGTCCATATTGCCCTTGCTCATATGGCCTAGGTGCTACTTGAGGTCGTGGATAGGGATTGTATCTTGGAATCTCCGTTCTTGGCTCTCTAGGAGGGTATCCATACGGCCTATATTGAGGTTGATGTAAAGGTCATGTCGGCCTATTAAATGGACAATTCTCAGTGGTATGATTAGTGTATTTTTGTTCTGTATGGCAATACAGAGTGGTTCCTTGATGTGGATGCCTATTGTATGGATAAACGTAAGGCAAGAACGTTCCTCCTCTTACACACATGTGAGTAGGATGGTTTCCTCCGCATATGCTGCATCTTTGCAACATGGGTATTTTGATGGGTGGATGCTGGTAGTTCCTCTGTCTGTGAACTCCTAACTTCTTGGCTACCAGCTCCGCCAACTGCTCTATCTTACTAGAGTAAGATGTCACTATACTTCTAGTGTCTTCTCATGTCGTAGGGCTTGGTGTACTTTTGAGATCATTAGCTAGGTTTTCCTCTAGGTCAATACACTCTTGAAGGCATTCGCTCAACGTATGCAACCTCTTCACATAGACTAAAGTTCTCAAAGTCCCGTTCGTCAGCCCGTCTAAGAATAGTGATATCATTTTTTGTTGAGTGGGTCTTTCTGTTACTGGGCATCTATTGACATGTTGATTGAACCTCTGGGAGCTGTTTTCACCGTTTCATTTGGGCTTTGTTTGAAGCTATGGACTAAAGATGAAGACTTGTGTTTGATTCCTCTCTTAGTGAATTCCCCAATGAGTTCCTCAAAAAGTTGTTCAATATTTCCAAATTGATTGTGATCCAATGGCTGGAACCAAGACAAAGTCATTCCTGTGAGAGTGAGTCGAAGGACTCATACTGCAGAAAGAAATCCTCCACTTGCTCAGCTTGTAGAAGTGGTTTAAATTCAGCTATGTGATCATAAGGTTCTCCCATCCCATCATAATGATTTCTCATACACTTAACCACTAGAATTGTTCTTAATCTTCTTATGGGTTCTGGGTGTCTAGGCATTACATGAATTGCTAGTCTAATTGGAGGCATTCCAGGCTGCACTCCTAGTGGTGGTCATGGCCTCACTAGTGGCCGATGTTGGTTGCCTAGTCCAGGGTGAGTTTGATTGTGTTATTGCAGCCCTGGCAATGTGAATTGCACATGGGTTCGGTTGGGAATGCTCTGTTAACGCGTTGGTCCCGACATTGTATTTTCTCACTCTTGATGTGTCCCAAAGGGATTATGAGAGGTAGTTGCCTGCTCTTTGAAGGGAACACTGGCAACCCTATATACTTCAATTGAGCCAACGACACCTACTGGCCAATACCTTCTTTGGTTCTCGTCTAGGTACGTGATTCTAGACTCCTCTTAAGGATCTTTTAACTCAAAGAGGTCGTTGGGCTTTCCTCTTGTCCTCATGTGGGTGAGTCAGTTTGTAACAACAAGTCTGATCCATGGATCAAGTAGACCTCTAATAGGTAATCATCTTGAGGTATCAAATCCCCTCTCAAGAATCGAGTCACTACTGATTTGCTTCTAGGTGTAGTTATTAACTCTTCATGGTCTTCTCTTTTGGGGTTTCCTTGTCCTTCCAATCCTCCTCTCTCGTTGATCCGATCTGGGTGTTCTGATACCACGTAGATGTGGCCCAACTTGTCCATGTACACTCCTCCTTCATACTTGACTGCAAGTCTGGGAACTATTGTTGAATCAATGGAGTTCACCATCCTGGCTAGTGATTTATTTAAGCCATCCAGGTAGATGGGAATCTCTTGGGGATTAATTGACACATATTGCAGAGAGGTGCAGTATTTAAGCCATCCAGGTAGATGGGAATCTCTACCATTAACATGAAGTTCCCCCTAGGGGTAGAACCTTGCATGTCTTCTGAAGCCATTGATAGCTCTTCCTCTGAGTCACTAGAGGTGTCAGTATAGATAGAGTGATGACTTGCGTGAGTTGCACTTCCTATAGATGAAATAACACTCCTCCGGCTACTTAGGACAGGTCCTTATCTCAAGTTCATCCACCCTCCTAGGGCTATCTTGGTTCTCACTATCCCCCAATTGGCTCCTCAATTACCTCTAATTTTTCCCTCAAATGACTTGATATATTCTAGGTAATACCACTCTGGGCGATACCCCTCTAGCGATACGATACTAGAGATTAACATAATACAATACTGACTAGAGGACGATACGATACTTCTGCATGTGGCGATATGATACTAGAATAGTAGACGATATGATACCAGATTCCTCGCGATATGATACCACACTTTGCACGATATGATACTAGTGCACTATACGATACGATACCAAAATCTCTCACAATACGATACCACACTTTTCATGATACGATACTAGTGTACTATCCGATACGATACCAAAATCTCTCACGATACGATACTAGTGCAAGTGATGATACGATACCGAAACTTTGCACGACACGATACTAAATTTTTGGGCGATAGGATACCACATTTGTGATACAATACTTTTATGACAAACGATAGGATACCAAGCAGGTCAGATGATACGATAGTAGATATGCGATACGATACCAACAATGTGTGCGATACGATATCGTGATCGGAATGATACGATACCAAGTGGACCGTGATACAATACCACTGGCTGATCGTGATGGTGATACCAACTTGAGGATACGATACCAAAGTGGTATCACGATACTTCAAGTGGTATGCAATGATATGATACTAGGCGAGTATCGCGATACTAGGTAATTTTGGTATCGTGATACCAAAACTCAACCGACCACGATACTTCAGCCAAAATCGCTCTAAACTTAAATTTTTTTGTACATAAGGGTTTAGTTCTATCCCCTCCTTACTCTTAACCCTCTCTATCTCTCATAGAATCTCCCAAAACTCTCTGTCCCACTCCGCGATACCGGAAATGAGTTTAATCACGTGTGCTTGCGGTTATGAATTGATTTTGCTATCAAGAACTTGTGTGGCTTACCTTCAAGTGTGCCTCAACCCAAGTGTATGCTCCCAAATCCTCTCTTTTGATCACTTAGCACGATACCACACTAATGATACTAATCGGTGTCTGCACATGACTCGTGCATTTGTGTCAAATGAACTTTTTTTTTTGTTTTTATAGTTTGTGATGCCTGAAGCCTACTCTACAATAATTTTTGCAATCTTTTTGAGATTTTTCTTGGTGATTCCAACTTCCTCCTACTCCACTTCTCTCTTTAAACTAACCCTAACTCTTCCTTCTCTTCCTCACTCTAACCCTAAACCTAAAAACTGATTACACAGACCTTAGGGATGTGAAGTAATAAGTGTTGAAGTGTCTGACTACTTTCCACTGAACGAATTCACCTCTACGGTTATGATTCCTTCACTCTAGAGCGATAACCATCACGAAGGCACCTTGGTTAAGTTTGTTCCCTGGCAACAACACCAAAAACGTGTGTACCTAAGTCTCGAAGTCTTAGGGACTTGTGTCAAAGAGACTAAATCTCATTTGCCCCACAAGTGCATATAGCAGTGGATCGATACACATTTAATTATCAATTTGAAGAACCACTTCGACCAAGTGTATGAGGACATATGCATACATGATGTAAAGTGAATTGGTTCAGCTACAATTATATGAAAAGACTAAACTACCTCTCCAACTCACTAGATCCCTGGAAATGTTTGAGGCAATACCACTTACAATAGCAAGCACAAATTTGAATGTTTCTCCTAGCTCAAACTTTGAATATGGCCAATACTGGGTTCATTTTAAAGCTCTCAATGAGACACATCTATTCGTGTATTTTCACTTGAATCTGACAACCGCTCTTCAAGTTATGGCCAAAACAGTGAATGGCACGAAACACCTACACTCGTTCCACAACTCATATTGCCTCACACACACTACAGGTGTTCAAACGTGATGGGGAGGGATAGACAAGAGTCCCACACACACAGTTCAAGCATCATACACAGAAAAGATCATGGAGAAGATGAAAAGCAATAGGGAGGAAGCAAATTCAAAATTTCAATTCTCCTTCTTCACAATGGCAAAAATTTCTTACAGAGAGTCACAAAGTGACTTATATACATGTGGCCTAAGAATGATCCTTTCACACATGAGACCGGCACTTTATTGACTAACCTCTAAGTTCCTACTATTTTACAAGAGTTATGTTACAAGGATTTGGGGTTTATGCAACTAGAGGACTCCTCTAGTGCATTGACATAGCTTCAAGGGAATTTCCTAGGATTTTGAAGAAGAAATTTATGCCCATTAATTTGAAAATTTTGGAGCTCCTCTTTTGTGCCTCTTTGCTCTACAACATGTAGTCTCTTGCAATAGATGATATCCATCAGGGTCTGTTTATCACAATGGAGCTAGTCTGTCAAAACAGACAGAGTCTATTACAATAGAAAAGGTATGTTTCTTGTCAACTTTTTGACCTGTTTTGACAAAGCCAAAAAATTGCAAAATTTTTGATGCCTCTATTGCATAAATATGGCATTGGAGAGCTCTTTGCTATGGTGTAGGTACGTTCTCAAAATGGTGACTTTCTGTATCTATCGCGATCAACCAAGACAATTGGTTTGAATCTTGAGAATGATACTACCTCTATAGTTGTGTGGAACTAAAGATGAAGCTATATCTGCAAGAAATCACTAGAAACACACAAAATTACACCATATGCACACTCTCTCTTTCTCTCTCACTCGTCAGTGAATGCAAATGAGGGGAATGAAGGGAAAGCTGTAGATATGCTCAAAACCAAAAAAAATGGTGAGGGTGGAAGATGATGGCTATGGTGAAAGAAGGTAGTGCCGATGGAGATGTAGATAAAAATGGTGTAAAGCTTAACATTAACATTAAAAATTTACCTTTCAATGTTAATTCTTCTACATTCTTACCATCACACGCTCGTCTCCAAGTGCCCTTCCTCACATCAACACTCAATTCAATGTAACTCTAGAAAAGGAGGAGTTCCATGTCAAGGAGCTTCACCTCCTTATTGTGAATTTGTGGAGATAATGAGTGAATGATGTGTGTGAAGGTTAAGCTAACAAGCATACAATATGCACACACACACACACAAAGTTAAGATAAGGAGATGAACAATGCAAGGACATTCCTTCTATTATAGATCTCACAACACAATACAAGCTTCTTGTACAAAATTCTAACCTCTAGAATGATCTTTCTAGCTCTATTTATAGTTTTCTACTAGCTTTGGTCGGTTTTAGATAGTGTCTAGCATAGTTAAAGAACTAGGTTCTAAAGCTTATTTGAGGTATCTAAGGAGCTCCAAAAATTATGAGAATTTGTAGGTGGTTTCAACTTATGTTTCTCAAGCTCAAGGACTCCTAGAACTTCACAAAATGGAGCATTTGGGTTCAAAATTGCGTTTTTGGATTACAAAAGTAATTATAGAAATCACTCCTTGAACTTTTGAGAAATTATTGATATTTGAAATCATTGATCTATGCCACTTATCCCCCCACGTGCCTTGATTATCTTGATTCAAATGCTTCTCTGCCTTCTATGTCTACTTCCTCTATCATGATCGTGGCCTTGTGAGCCAACAAGTGGTATGAGAGCATAATCATAGTCTTGACACTATAGGTGATGGATTCCTTTGTTCAATGGACAAATTGCATTGAAGCTACTACTCATCATGGTCTCTAAAGATGGAGGCTTACTTGTAAGGGAGAAACCTTTATTGATACGTATCTAGAGATGAGTTGATGACTATATTCAAAACCAAAGGACAAGCAACTCAAGAGGAACACAAAAGGTTAAACACATGGGTTGCAAAGGATGCTTTGGCAAGATCATACATTCAAAACTATATATGTGAATTCTAACTTCCTCAAATTAGGAGTTTTATGACATCAAAAGAGAATTGAAACGCTTTGGAAACATTCTTCTCTTCAAGCACCAAGGCTAGGAAGAACTATTTGTGGATGGATTTCAAATCACTAAAGGAGCAGCCCAAGAAAAGTGTCTCTACCTTTATCACCAAGATGGACATTGCACAACAATTAGGAAGCGTTTAAGAGATCATAGATGAGGAACAAATTCTGAGGTTTCATCAATGGAATCAAGGTTGATGGAAATTAGGAGGCATTCACCACTGCCATGGACTTGTACATTAATATGCAGGTGCAAGATATTAACACTCATGGGATGAATCTTTTCTCATGAGGCCAAATGTATGAAGAATACTGAGAAAAAAAGGTAGTCACTCCTCTTCCCTTTATTAGATAAAAGTAAAGGTAAATATGCCAAAGGAAAAGCCAGAAAGTCTCACAACAAAGGAAGCACCTTCGAGGCTAACTTTCCACATAGAGGTAGAAGCTCAAGAGGAAGAGGCGGAGATGGGAGGCAAGGCAGCGGGAGATCTCAAGGATCCTCACCTTGTTCCATATGTGGATTAACAAACCACATTATAGAGCATTGCTTCAAGAACCCAAGAAACAAGAGAGGATGATGTTACAAGAGAGGCAGATATGGAGCTCATAGAGGAAAATACAACAAATCATATGGATACAATGATAACGATAACTAAAACAACAACTTACAAAAGGGCTACAAATGAAGAACAAACTACAAAAAATACACTTATGATCTATCCCATGAGGATTTACTCTTACACATGAACAAGACAATGAAAGGAGGCAAATCATATTACCATGTGTTCTATATTGACTCTAGATGCCCAAATCATGTAACATGGAATGTGGGATTGCTACCAAATTATGAAGATCCAAAGAATCAGCATGAGGTCCAAACAGGAGATGACGCAAGGCACCCTATGGAGAAGACTGGAAATGTAAAGACTTCTTATTGTAATATGAATAATAACAAATCGTGGAAAACAAGAAATATGTCAATAAATGAGAAACCATCACTCAAGAAACAAGAAAATTCTACCTTATTTTTCAAAACCCTTTATATTAGAATACATATATTTTAAAAATCAATTGAAAACATTTGTATTTTTGACATTTTTTGTCACGTTTTGAAAATTTTGGAACTCAAAATGTGCCCAAAATTTTGATCCAAGCATATTGACATTTCCAAAATCTATATTAAAAATATAAAAGAGATTAGAAGTTGCATACATAAGATAAAGATTAAAACTTGTATTCGAAAGAGGATTTTGGATAATGAATCAAATATGTTATGCACATGATTTTGTCATGCGTGCTACTTTGCAGCATTTTCATTAGCAACAACAATATCTTATCTCTTCTTGTTCTTTTATATCAATAAGAGTGTTATCCTTATCCTCATCCAGGTACATACCAAGTTTTGCAAGGTCAAGCAACAATATTCTAGTTTTCCTATGGTTAGCTATCTCACATAGATCTAGAAGCTTTTTCTTTATCATATTGAGGGTTTCTTTCCTCAAGTGCCCTATTTTGTTAGGGAAAAACCATAAAAAAGATTATCTACTTCATCCATTTTAAGAGTAGATGTACTTTCAATATTCTTTATCCTTTTTTAACCTATTTGTTTGGTGGTGCATACCATTTCTAAAATGCAATTGCTTGTGAATGTATTACTAATTTTAGTATATAACCAATATAGTATCAAAGCAACTATTTTGTCTTGATCAATATTGTGAATGACATTTAAAACTTTCACAATTCATAATGCTTTGACACATTCATCAACATCAATAAGGACTCTAATAAGTGTTTCAATATTTATTTCTTTCATATTTCCATGCCATCGTTGTTAAATTTATGTGTTCCTCGAGTAGCTTTGATGTGAACTTTCTTAGGTGTGAGTAGAAGTGCAAGAGACACATGAGATACACACACAGGGCGCAGAAATGCAGCAAGACACATGAAGAAGACGGATGATTAGAATAGCTCTCTCTATTGAAAATGTTCAAAATTGAAGTAAGAGTTGAATAATATCCCTAAGCACAAAGTACCATCACATATGAGTGAATCATGTATGTGTTAACATGGGGAAAAAACCTCTCATGAGCACTAGAGTAAAAACTACCCATGTATAGGGAAAAGGATCACATCAAAGCTACTCAAGGAACCATAAGTGCAACAAACCTACCTAGCGCAAATGATGTGGACACATGGGAGTGACAAATCAGCCCTTAGAAGGTAATAAGCCTAAATCTTTTCAAAAACCTTCAAACTGGAAGATATTTATTGAATATGTCTACCACATTATCTTCTGTAGGAAAATATACCAAATCAATATCTCTAGCATAAAGGCAGTCTCTCACATAGTGATAAAGTATCTCAATATGTTTGGTCTATGCATGAAACAATGAGTTTCATGCAATAGCAAATGCACTCTGACTATCTATGAGAATATGCATAACAACATCAATCTCCATGCAAAAATCCATCAATAGGCATCTCAACCATATACTCTACACCGTAGCTATGAAAATTGTCATGTACTCAGCTTCACAACTAGATGTTGCCACGATAGCTTGTCCTAACTTAACGAAGATATGCATGAGTCTCCAAGGAAAACACAATTACCACTAGTGCACACATGATATCATGACAACCAACCCAATCACTATCTCTAAAAGCATGCAACCATGGCTGAATATCTCTTCCATAAAAGAGACCTAAGCTCAAAGTGCCTTTGAGATATCCAAACACATGTTTCATCGCTTGCCCATGCATAGTGAATGGGCTATGCATGAATTGAGTCAACAGGGAAACTGCATACTATATATCCAGCCTTGTGTTGCATGCATATATAAGACATCCCATAGCTTGCTGATAAACAAAAGTGGCAAATGCATCACTGGACTCCTCAAGTGAGAACCTCAATCCTATCTCAACTCGTGTGGAGACTAGCTTGCAATCCTCAAAGTCAAAATTCTAAAGTAGTTTTTCAACATACTTTTCTTGATGCATAACAATTCCCCCCTCAATGGATATAAATGTGATGCAAATATAGTAGCTTAAAAGACCAAGATAAGTGACATCGAAAGTATGTTGTAAATCAACCATAAGAATTTCACATTTTTCATCACATGAACCAATCAAGAGTGTCATGGACATAAAAACCAAGCACTATAAGATCAACCCCATCCTTGTGTACATAGAGTGTGCCTTCAATTGGACTACATGTGAATCCATGAGAAATGAAGTGCGTATTGACTTTGTCATACCATGCAAGTGGAGCTTGCTTGAGACCATACAAGGCTTTATGCATGTGACAAACCATATACTCTTTTTCTTTGATGGAAAATCTAGGAGGTTGCTTCACATAGACCTCTTCTTGCAAATCACCATTCAAGAAAGCTATTTTTGTGTCCAACGGATATACTTTCGATCGGTACCCAATGCAACCATGGTACAAATGGTAGACATGCACGCAGTAGGTGCAAACGTTTTTTCATATTCAATGCCATATTGTTGCATATTTCTTTGGAAATCAATTTAGATTTGTTGAAATCAATGCTACCATCTCACTTTTTCTTACTCTTGTACACCCACTTTGTACAAATGGCATTTTTTCCTTTTGGCAATTCACATAATTCCCAAGTATCATTCCTATGTATGGAATCCATTTCTGATTGCATCGCACTTATCCATTGTGGTTCTTCACATTCATCTTCAAAAGAAAGTGGCTCTTCATTACATGTTGTTGCAATAAGAGAATAAGCCACAAAATTACTTCATGCATGGCAAGAGCTTGATGTTGTTTTTCCAAGTAAAGGTGCACTCAATTTTCTTTCCTACAAAGTTTGTTTTAACCACTTTGGTATAATTTGTGCTCTCTTGATAGAGATGTGTTCATTATGTAATACATCATCAACATGTTTAGCATGCATGGGCTAAATTTCATTGTCATTTTCAGCCATATTTGGATGCAAATATTCAGCCATATATGGTTGGAAATTTCTTGGAGTTCTGATAATTTTTTCCTAAAAACTTTTAGCCATTTTTTACTAGAAATTCTCTACATTTTCAGCTCTACTTCACTGGATTTTTTCAACTCTTTGAGCCTCTACTTGCTAGTCTACATGGCCATGGTCAAATGCACCATTTTGGAACAAAGTCATGAGTATATTGAACACATCTTGTGAGCTAATTGTTGGCTGTCTTTTGCATTCAAGAAGAGGAAAAACTGAATTTTTTAGAAAAGACCACATCTCGATGCACACAAATCATGTTCTTCAATTGATGATACAAATGATATTCCTTACTTTCAACACTAGAACCAAAAAGTATACATTTCTTTCCCTTTTCATCAGTTTCTGATGTTGTTGTGATCGCACAAGAGCATATGCCAAACAACCAAACACGCGCATATGACTAACCTTAGACTTATGTCAATTCCAAGCCCCCTAAGGAGAGATGACTCAATGCTTTAGTAGGGCAGTGATTGAGCACATAGTGTGCACACATGATGGCTTCCATCCCAAACTTATCAAGAAGGTGCTTTCCTTTAACCATACCTCATCCAATTTCAAGGAAAGTTCAATTTTTATGCTCGACAACACAATTTTGCTGAGGTGTATATGGCATCGTACATTGGTGTGAAATACCTCTTTCATGAAGAAAAACATTAAACTCATGTGACATGTATTCAACACCACGATCCCTTTGTAGATTCAAATGCTTGTTTGAAGAAAAAGTTTTAGCCATAGCTAAAAATGCTTTGAAGCAAGAAAATACCTCATTCTTTGCTTTCATACGATATATCCATGTATGTCAAGTAGCCTCATCAATGAAGGTAAAAAAAATATACATGTTTCCCAAAAGATTGAATCTTGATGGGACCACATACATCACTATGAACAAACTACAATTTTTTCTTAGTGTGTATATGAATATCTTTTGGTAAAGAAGCATTATGCAGTTTTCAAAGAATGCAAATTTCACATGCATGCTTTTCAATGGACTCGAGTGTTCCAAAAAAAATAACCGTGGTCCTTCTTTTGCAAGTAAAGCAAACCATTGATGTTCAAGTGACCAAAACAGGCATGCAAAAGCTCCATTATAGCCATGGAAGAAGTATGAGCAACCAAGGCATTGGAGGTAGCCCTCTTGTATGTATCCATCCAAAACAAACCATTATATAATGTATCAGACTTCACGATAATTCACCATTGCTGAAATGATGAACCATACACTTATCATTAACAAAATGTACATGAAGTCCAGCTTTGGCAATCAACAAAACTAAAATTAAGTTCTTCTTGATATCACGTACAAAGAATGCATTTTTCAAGAGAATCACACTCCATTTATAGCTGTAATCTCAGTTTCTCCTACTCCAATGATAGGATAAGAGGCATTGTTTGCACACACCACATGTCCTCCTTTGCATGATTCTTTCAAAGATGCAAAAAAGCTTTTGCATGAATTTATGTGATTTGAAGTACCACTATCAGAGAACCAATCCAAATCAGCCTCTCTCACAACCATACATTTAGAATTCAAAGATGCATCAAAATGACATGTAACAACATGCCCAAAAATCTAGAGCCATGTTGGCTTCATCATTCTTTGTATTTGAGGAATTTTCAGCAATAGACATGTGGAATTCCTTCTTCTTTTCATTCTTCTTAGCAAGATTTCTACACTCATCAATAGTATGATCAATCTTTTGGCAATATTTACATCTCTTCTTCTTTTGAAAATTAACATCATTAAAGGAATGAGTGGAAGAGGAAGATTGAGGCTTTGGTTTTGATGAACCCAAAGCCGAACCATAGTTGCTTTTCTCCTTTTGTGAGATAGCAAGTGTGCGTGTTCCCTCAATCAAACCACTCTTATTCACTCTAGATTGCTCTTCTTGCAAATGAAGAGACACAACCTCATCAAATGCATACATATTAGGATTCCCTTTTGCAACCAAACAGAGTGTAATGGCAAAGCTTTGAAAAGATTTTGGTAATCCATTCAACAATGTAGAGATGAGTGGTGCATCCGAAATAATTTCATTTATGTTTGCAAGTTGCTCTTTAAAGTCCTTCATGCATGTCACATACACATCCACAAACTTAGTTTCAGCCAAACCTACATCCTCAAGTTGCTGCCTCAAGTATGCAAAATGTGCTTCATTTTGCATGGCATATAAAGAAGCAAGAGTATCCCATGCCTATCTTGATGTAGAACATGATTGAATGTGTGGAACTATATGACGCTTCATCGAACGTGCAATCAATGTATGAGCTTCATCATCTTTTCCATCCCATCTAAGTTGCTCCTATGTAGGTGAAGAAGGAGTAACCACTCTACTTGAAGAAGAAGCTCCATCTCTGATAGTAGACTCTGAAGTAGAAGAACCTACGAGTCTTTGATCTACATCTGCAACTATGTTCCAAAGTTGTTTTGCAACAAAAACATGCATCATCATGTAAGACCACATTGGATACTTCATCCCATCAAGCTTATCTTTAGCTTGAATCATCCTAAAAAAGTCATTTATGCCTGCCATTTCACTAAAGAACAAGAATCTGACAAAATCTTTATCTCAACAAAAGCTAAAATGAATGATGAAATTTTGGCTCACAAATCGTCACTCTGATGGCAACTTCGACTATATAAATAGTGATTTTTAGTAGGAAAGAAGAATTTTTAGCAGTTGCATTTTGTGTAATCATTCATCATCATGAAAATTTTAGCACTCATTTCACCTTTCCTTGAAGTAAAGTTCTTATCTCATTCTTGTTCTTTTGTGAAATGGAGGGTAGTAATGAATCATTTGGCATGCTTCAATCTGAAGATAAGATTGATGGGACCAACTATCCAATCTGTTCTTACACAATGAAACATGTTCTTGTTGTAAGACAACTTTCAAACATAGTGGTTGATGTAGATCGAAGATCCCTAGGTTCTTCTACTTCACACTATTGTCACAGATGGAGCTTCTACTTTAAGTGATGTGGTTCCTCCTTCTCCACCTATAGAAGAGAAGCTTAGATGGGATGGAAAAGATGCTCAAGCTCATGCATTGATTGCGCTTTCTATGAAGCACCATATACATTAGGGAAAAAGGCAAACCCTACATGGGGCTTGTAAGGAATTCTAATTTTGAGGAATTAAAAAGCTTAATCTAAGAGGTCAAGGGATAACAAAAAACCACTATTGGTATTGTTGAATAAAGTATTATATGATACAATATTGTGGTTAAACTTTTAAAAGAATTTTTTTTGGGCCTTTAGATTCTTCCATCAAGTGGTCTGCATTTAAGAGGCACTAAACAATAGGAGAAAATTTGTGCATGCCTCAATTTAAAGGACTAACATGTGTAAGAGTTTGAAAACTATCATGATAAGCTTTTGTTCACTCTCTTCAAGTTGTTGGGTCTTTGGATCTTGGGAGATCCAAGGATGGAGCAGAAGTGGGGCTACTTCAAAGGGCTTAGTCATTTTTAGCCATCGAAAAAAGGCACTTTTTGCATTCATTCTTTCATCATCAGCCATTAGATGAAAAGGAGAACTAATGTTCTATATGAAAATGCACCCAAGATTCAAAATACTGAAGATCTGCCATTTGATGGAGGTTCTTACCGAATGGTATACATCTTGTGGTACATTTTTGAAGAAGGAAATAATCTTAGCCCTTGGTAAGTACACAAATCAAAGGGCTCTTGTCCAATCTTGCCTTGACTTTTTACATTCACCCTCAACCTTTGGATACTTAAGTCAATTTAAGGGCTTTTACTCATTTCTAAGCCTTCTAAAACCATTCACATGCCTAAAATCACAAATCCTTAGTGGTTTTCTCCTTTTTTACCAAATGAAGACCAGAGAAACCTATGCCTAGCATATGTAATGAAGGGACTAGACTATGTCCACCACCTTCTTCTCATTGGTCCATGACTAATCAACTCTTAATCTAAGAGGCCCAAGGAAGGCTCATTTTTGTCCCTAATGAATTCTACACATTTGTTCATACTCTATGTCAAGACATGCATGGGACACTCTTGCTTCTTTGCATGTCATACATAATGAAGCACATATTGCTTACTTGAGAAAGCAACTTGAGGATGTATGTATGGTTGAAAATGAGTTTGTGGATGTGTATGTGACATGCATAAAGGGCATGAAAGAGCAATCGATAAACATAGATGAGATTATTCTGGATGCATTATCCGTCTCTACATTGTTGAAAAGATTACCATAATCTTTTCAAAGCTTTTCCACTACACTCCATTTGGTTGCAAAAGGGAGTCCCAATATGTATCCATTTGATGAGATTTTATCTCTTCTACTTATGTTGATTTGCAAAAGAAGAGGAGGTGCAAATATTGCCCAAAGGATAGTAATACTATGGATGAGTGTAGAAAGCTTGCTAAGCGCAATGAAAAGAAGTTGGAATCTGGCTTGTCTATTGTTGAAAATTCTTAAAATGCAAAGAATGATGAAGACAATATGGCTCAAAAGTTTTGGGCATCTTTTGTCACATGTCATTATGATGCATCATTGCATTCTATATGTATGGTTGTGAGTGAGGCTGATTTGGATTGGCTCTTTGATAGTGGTGTTTCGAGACACATAACTTTATAAAAAGGTTTTTTGCATCTTTGAAAGATGCAACCAAAGAAGGGCATGTGGTGTGTGCAAAAAATGCCTCAATGCTTCATTGGAGTAAGAGAAATTGAGTTTAAGACTACAAATGGAGTTGACATTCTCTTGAAAAATGCATTGTTTGAAGTGGATATCAAGAAGAACTTAATTTCAGTTGCATTGATTTGCCAAAGCTGGACTTCGTGTACACTTTGTTGATGATAACTGTATGGTTCATGATTTCAACAATGGTGATCTTATCGTGATGTCTAGTGCATTATGTAATGATTTGTATCGCTTGTATACATACAAAAGGGGTGAAATGGAGCTTTGGCATGCTTGTTCTGATCACTTGAACTTCAATAGTTTGCTTTACTTGCAAAAGAATGACATGGTTATTGGTTTTCCAACAATGGAGTCCATTGAAAATAATGCACTTGAATGTTGCATTCTTCGAAAGATGCATTGTGCTTCTTTTCAAAAAGCAAGTCATACAAACACTACAAGAAAATTTGTAGATTGTTCATAGTGATGTGTCTAGTCCCCTCAAGACTCCATCTTTAGGGAAGCATGCATATTTTGCTACCTTGATTGATGATGCTAATGAAAGTGAAGAATGAGAGATTTTCTTGCTTCAAAGTATTTTAAGCTATGGCTAAGAAATTTTTTTTCAAACAAGCTTTTGAATCTATGCACAAATCATGGTGGTGAATACATGTCACATGAGTTTATTGTTTTTTTCTTTATGAAAGAGGAATTTTATACCAACGTACAGTGCCATATACACCTTAACAAAAAGGTTTTACCGAGTGTAAAAGAACACTCCTTGAAATGGCATGATGTATAATTAAAGGAAAGCACCTTCCTCACAAGTTTTGGATGGAAGTAGTCATGTGTGCAAACCATGTGTTCAATCAATGCCCTACAAAAGCATTGTGATTCATCACTCCTTATGAGGCTTGGAATGGACCTAAGCCTATGGTTAGTCATATGGCATGTTTGGTTGTTTGGCATATGCTCTTACGCCATCAAAACAATGTCACAAACTGATGACAAGGAAAAGAAATGTATATTTGTTGGTTATAGTGTTGAAAGTAAGGAATATCATTTCTACCATCCATTTACGAACACAACCATTGTGAGTCGGGATGTGGTGTTATCTAAAACTTCAATTTTCCCTTGTACTTGAATGCAAAAAATAGCCAGTAGTTAGCTCAAAAGATGTGTTTTACACTCATGCCTTTGTTCAAACGTGATGCACTTGATTATGGCCATGTATATCATCCAATGTAGGCTCAAAGAGGTAAAACATTCCATCACAATAGAGGTGAAAATGTTGAGAATTTCCAACCAAAGATGGCTAATATTGTTTGGATAAAAAACGTCAGAATTACAAAAAATTTCCAACCACATATGGCTGAACTTCTGCAACACAATATGGCTAAAAATGAGCATGGAATTCATCCCACACATAATATAAATGTTGAAGATGTATTACATTATGAATGCATGTCTATCAAGAGTGCACAAACTATGCCAAGGTGGTTGAAACAAACTTTGCAGGATAGCAAATTGAGTGCACCTGTACATGGTAGAACAAGATCAAGCTATCACCATGCATCAAGTAATTTTGTGCATAATTCTCTTATTGCAACATCATGTAATGAAGAGCCATTTATGTTTGAAGATGCATGTGACAATCCACATTCGATGAGCACTATGCAATGAGAAATGGATTCCATACATAGGACTAGTACTTGGGAGTTATGTGAATTGCCAAAAAGAAAAAATGCCATTGATACAAAGTGGGTTTATAAGATTAAAAGAAAGTGAGATGATAGCATTGAACACTACAAAGCTAGATGGGTTGCCAAAGAATATGCACAACAATATTGCATTGATTATGAGGAAACTTTTGCACCATTTCACGCATGACTACCATTAATATGGTGGTTGCATTCACTGCCTAAGGAGGTTGGAAAGTACATTAGTTGGACATAAAAACAACTTTCTTGAGTTTTGATTTGCAAGAAGAGGTTCATGTGACGCAACCTTCCAGATTTTCCATGAAAGGGAAAGAGAATATGGTTTGTCGCTTGCATAAAGCCTTGTATGGTCTGAAGCAAGCTCCACGTACATGGTATGGCAAAATCCATATGCAGTTGATTGCTCTTCGATTCACATGTAGTCTAAGTGAAGCACACTATGTACACAAAGATCGAGTTGATCTTACAATGCTTGTTCTTTATGTTGATAAAATATTCTTCATTGGATCAAGTGATGAAAAATTGATATCCTTGTGGCTGATTTGAAGTATACTTTTAATGTCACTTATCTTGGTCTTTTGAAATAGTATCTTAGCATTGCATTCGTATCCATTGAGGGAGGAGTTGTTATGCATCAAGTAGAGCATGTTGAGAAACTACTTCAGCATTTTGACTTTGTGGATTGCAAGTTAGTCTCTACACCACATGAGATAGGACCTAGGCTCTCAATCAAGGATTCTAGTGATTTATTTAACACTTCTCTTTATCAGCAAGCTCTGGGATCTCTTATATATGCATGCAACACAAGGCCAGATATACAGTATGCACTTTCCTAGTTGATTTGATTCATGCAAAGCCCTAGCACTAAGCATTGGCAATCAGTGAAACATGTATTTAGATATCTCAAACGAACTATAAGCTTAGATCTCTTTTCTGGCAAAGATATTAAGCCATGCTTACATGCTTTTATAAATAGTGTTTGGGCTAGTTGTTATGATACTTTCATTTCCACTAGTAGTAATTGCTTTTTACTTGGAGACTTATGCATATCTTGGTTGAGTAAGAAACAACCGATAGTGGTGACATCGAGTTCTGAAGTTGAGTACAAAGTAGTTTTCACAACGACAGTGGAGTGTATATGGCTAAGACCCCTATTGATGGATCTTTGCATGGAGATTGATGATGATATGCATATTCTTGTTGATAGTCAAATCACATTTGTAGTTCCATGAAATCTAATGTTTCATGCACAAACCAAACATATTGAGGTGCATGATCACTATATAGAGCACCTTCATGCACGAGATATTGATTTTGAATATGTGTCTACAAAAGAAAGTGTGGCACACATATTCACCAATTCTCTTCCACGAAAAATGTTGAAGCTTTTCACAAAGGATTAGGCTTACTACCTAGTGTGGGTTGATCTCTCACTCCCTGTATGTGTTCACAACATTCACTCTAGGGGGGTTTGTTACGCTTATGTTTTCCATGAGTATCTTTGATGTGAACCTTTTCCCTATACATGGGCACTTTTTACTCTAGTGTTGGCTAAAAGTTTTTCCCCCATGTTACCACATACATGATTCACTCAGGGTTTTTCCCCATTGTGGTGGTAATTTGTACTTAGGGATATTATTCAGCTTGTACTCTAGTTCAATTCATCGGCAATAGAGAGGGCTATTCTAGCCATCCTTCTTTTGAAACTGTCCTACTATATTTGGGCTCCTTGTGTGCTCTTCTCATATGTCTCTTGCACTTCTACACACACCCACCAATCAACTTACAACTTCTGTTGTTATCCTTGGACATACATGTATATTCTTTTCTAGTGGATGTATTAAGATCTAAAGTGTATGTGCATTACCTCCTTGGTCCACATTAAATCTTTGTGTACTAAAATTACATGTGAATGGAATTTCAATTGGCGAACGTCCTGCAATATTATTCTTTATAATCTCTTTTCGATGGTTAAGAAAGTAATCCAACCAATATACATCTTGATCCCCAACATATTTCATACACTCAATTTGTCTCTCTTCTTTTCAATAAGTACATGTATCCACCTTTTACTTTGTTCAAGACCATTTCCACATTTGTTTCATATTCTTTTTATCTTCATATGGTTGGACCATAAACAATGAATTTAGGAACATGTAGTAAAACTCTGCATCCATCCTTGGGCTCCACCCATGAGAAGATAAATATTGCTTTGCAAATAAAAGAATTATGTTATCATGTCTCCTCAACAAGACTACATGGTTGAATCAAATATTGTGCAAAGGATCCAAAACCTTAGTATTGTTAGCAAGACGTGTGTGAGAAAAACTTCTTGAAGTCATAAATCTGATAATATGTTAAGCTTCATGTTTTGGAGTATACGCTTTAGAAATCAACATAGATAATATTGGAAGAGTAAAAGCATTATGGCATGCCAATCTATCGGAGAATGTACTGAACATTTTATCAATGTGATCATGAATTTTCTCAACTAAAATAAATTTTACCTTAATGTTTTGAAATAATTTTAGATCAACAAGCATGCATAAACATCCAAAGAATGTAGTATTTTCATTCTCTCGAGTAGTATTATAAAGTTTCAATTACAAATTTGGTGGCAAATGACTTTCCCATGATTGAAGAACTTTATGAATCATAGTGAAAATAAGGTTTGGATCATTATGCACATTAGGAGATGTGAGGAAAACCTAAGACTTGAAATTTTTATTGTATACAAAGAACCAATAAATTGCATTTGCACAAGGACTTTATCTCCAATATCCTTAGAAACATGCAGAAAATGGGGCACACATGTCTTTTTTTGATCCATACCATCAATCAATGAACACATATAATGTTCTAGATTTATGAGTGCTTCAGTTCAATGATAAATCCACATCTCTCTTTCTAATGCTTGAATTTCATGATGGTTCTTGATAAGACTTTTAAAAATATATTTTTCTAATATTTTTGTGTCCACTTTTCACATGTCTCTCAAAGGGGCACAAATTGAGAATTCAACCATCCTAACTTTATGGGGAATACTCATATTGTGACTCTTATTTCCACAATCAAGTAAAATTTTGATATTGCACATACTTCTCAATTCTACTTTTTCTATTTCTTTGTAGACTTGAAATAACTCTCTTGATGTGTAAAGTTATTTGACAGGTGTAACCTTCTAGTTGTAGGCATAACTTGATGGTTTATCATCAAACTCATCGCATGATGACATAGATTCTTTGGTTGCAATTCCATAACATGTATAAAACATGAGATCTCCACTAATTATTGCTTATTGAATCTTAAGTATTCTTAAATTCCCCAAGATCATCACAATTTTACATGCATTCATACAACATCGAATCTGTTGAATAATGTAATATTCAAAAGAAACATGTATTTGTGAGATTATCCTTAATCATTTTCATGTGAGGACCAAGGTATGTATCTTGCCTCTTACTATCTACATTGAAAAAATTTCACTCTTAATTGCCTTCGTCTCTTCATTCCTAACTTATACAAACATTTAAAACCACAACAATGCTTCACAATATCCGATGCAACATGTCTATCTGAAGTATGAAATTTAAGTCTTTTTTGGCATACTTCACAAGGCCATTGTTTAAAAGTAATGAAGATGCTTCTTCTAATCTCTCTCCTTCTCTTTGTTGATATCCTTTGCTCCAGATGCACTTGAATCCAAAAAGAGATCAATAATGGATAAAGATCATCATTGATCGGATGATCATCATTAAATTGAGAATCTTACTTAAAGGACTCAATTGAGAACACAAATATCAATGACACATTGTAAGCCATGGACATCTTTCATGAATGGATCAACAAAAAACAATGAATTTGAAAGTCCATTAGGCTCAATAAAGACAAGGTAGGTCCAAAAGGTCTATGAAAAATAGGGAGATTATCTTGAATATTATCTCTTACAAGGTTTCATATCTTTTCTCTATCTATACTAATCTATATTTATCAGTTTCTATACCTATGGAGCCATATTTATCAGTTATATTTATCTATTTCTATACCTATTTCCATATTAAGCCACCCACTCTTAAATAATTGACCTCTCGATGATACTAAAACTATCTATCTCTAAATCCATTTATATTGATATATTCTCCATCTCTATGGTAGCACTTTATTAGCCATATTAAGTAGCCTACCTGTCCATAAAAATTTATCAAGCTCTATAAAATCCAACTATCCATATGCACATGAACACAAACACAAAAGTGGGTTTATTGAGATAGATTGATTATGAACATTCCTATAACCCTCCACGTTTGCCTCATAATAGTAAATTATAGTTTCTAAGCAAGACCTTCTCACAAAAACCAAAATACAATGTATAGCAACTCAAAATGAGAGGGCTAAAAAGGTAAGGCTAAAAAGGTTTTCTTCCTCAAAAAGTATCTAAAAGGGTTTGCTGGATAGTTTGGCATTAAGTTTTTTTACATAATCACGACCTAGACTTTTTGATCTTCATAATCTTCAATCTTGACTAATGGTTCAAGAGAGGGTCTCTTCCTCAATGGTAATTTGTGATATGATTCCATGATGGATATATGGAATGTATTCTTATGGTACTTGATGATTTGAGCTTTGGGATGAGTTTATTAATCTTGAGGCTATTTCAAAAAAAAAAAGTGCTTTCTAAATTGGGAAATATACAAGACAAATCAAGACTCTTTGGTTAAAGTTTAACAAGATATATGATCAAGTTTACCTAGTTGCCTCAAGAGAAAGCTTTCTAGTCAAGCTAACTATGAGATGGAAAGGCATATCAATTTGGTCCAATATAGTCCATTTGCACGTGGCTAAGTTACAAAAAAATAGGTAAGTTATACTTGGTTGATATAATCCTCGTTACACCTAGTTGAACCTAGTTGAACTTGGTTAGATCCAATCACGTGTAGTTGAACTCATCCAATTTTCTATAAATAGATGAAAGTAGCTCATCTTCATTTTCCACTAAGTGGAGAGTCGAGAAAGAGAAGGAGAGAGAGAGAGTGTGTGAAAGAGAGAAACTATAAAAAACTCACAAAATTTACCAATGGAGAAGAAGGGTGGAGGTAGAATGTCTCACAAGTAATTGCAAGCAGAATTTCTCTAAAGTAAAATAAAACTATCCTCAGTAAAATATTCCATAAAGATTCCAAAATTTAGATGATGTGATTTCTTATATTTTCTATGCATGAATTTAATTTGGAGCCATTATATGAGTGTATATGCTCATTATTTTCTTCCATGGGGTTGATGTCACGCATCATATTTGTGAAGGAAATCAATGCCTTGAGTCAACATCTAGCACAAATTGGAAGCTAGACATAAACTTTGTGTAGGAATTTGATGCTGAGCATCAACTTCCGACATAAAGTCACTGCTTGAAATCGTGGTTGTGCGGGAAGTAGATGCTTGGCATCGACCTCCTATGCAAACTCCATGTTGAGCATCAACTTTATGTGGGAAGGTGATGCTAAGCATTGACTATTTTCATAAAGGTGAAGTCCAACATTGCGTTTTTACTAGAAGTCAATGCTTGGCATAGACCTCTCCTCTAAACTCAATGCTTAGCTTCTAATTTCTTGTTATTGGCTTAGCATTTGCATCATAGCTTTTAGGAACTTTGAAAAGTGCCAAGAGGAGGTTGTAAAGAAGTTAAAGGTGAAGGTCAGCTCTTGTGAAGAAGCCAAAGATGCACCAAATGAATGGGGGGTGAGGTGAAAGAAGGACCCTCTAAACGAGCCAACAATCCAATGGGTCACTCATTAGATGGTAATAGCATTGTGAAGCCCGTTGAGGAAAAGGTAATAAGGATAAGTTTGCTAAGCTTGAAGTTGTGAGAAAGGACAAGCCCATGTGGGATATGAAGAACTTTGAGTGGTGCCTCCTGTACATAGAGGAGAAAAATGCCATACTGCTTATATTTGTAGATGCCTATGGGAGTGAACAGATAACAATCCCATAGGAGTTTCAATATGGTTTGATATTGAAAGCTGATTATAAGGGTGATGATTCAGATAACCTTTTATTCTTGGTAGAGAATAAATAGGATTAAGAATGGTTATATGTAGAATGGACATGCTCTACCCAAAGTGATGTGTGTTAGAGAGGCTTACAGAGATTTGTAGGAAATAAAAAGACCTCATTGTTTGCATACTCCCTTGCATACAAGGAAAGATCATGCCAACTATGCAAATGAAGATTACACTTGTGAAGTCCAAAACAACCAATTCAAAAGAAGCCCCGAAGGAAGAATAGTAAGCATATAGATGCGCAATCCACAAAAAGCTTAGAGTCATAAGATGATATCGTTGTCTCCTCGCATCTAGGGTTTGGCTTACAACATAGAATAAAACGAGAGAGAATATTATGAAAGAAAATCTTGTAACGAAAGGAAAACTCTTCCAGCTTCCAATTACCATCATTGATAGGCCATATATAGACCCACTCACACAAAGGAGGACCCTTGATAGATGGGAGCCTCATAACTTTCATGTACAAATTTTGAAAAATAAAATCAAGATTAACCATATGCAATTGTGGGCTATGGTTGATCCCAATGAGTGTAGTATCCTTGAGCGATTCAATGAGTCTTGATTTGAAGACTACACTTATTATCTCATTAGTGGTTCACACTGTAGAAGGCCAAAGGAAGCTTGTTTAAGAGCACTTCAGCACATAATTATTCACATATGTAGAGTGTAAACTTTATGTTGGTTTGAATATAAAGGAAGAAAAGTTCTTAGCCTAGGATCACAATAGTGATAATAACTAAATGCAAAAGATATCTTCCGTTTAGTGCATTTGTTTTTTCCATCATGCATATGGTGATGCACTTAGAGTAGATGGTGGTAGACTCCATTCCAACCTAAGTAAGTAGCACCTGACAAAGCTCAGGATAGCTATGGATGAGGATGTTAAGCTAGATGCAGGTAGGAAATTTGACCCATGGTTACAAATAGCATTCAAGACAATAGAAGTTTGGAAGCTCCAAGATAGGATATTCACCATGTCGGAGAACAATGAGGTGAAAGGTCATAAGCAAAATAAGGCAAAGCTTCTAGATAGCTACAAATGGAAAATGAAAGAGGTTAGAACTTGTAATTGAAGAAGTTGTTGAAGACATGAACATTCCTTGGAGAGATCTACAAGGCTTTAAGGATGACATACTGATAAGTTCAACATTATCAAGGGTTATATCTCGAGAATGATGCCTTGAGATGGTGGTGGAGGTTAATAGGTAGGTACAATTGACTTAAGGAAATCATGGCATTGATTGTTTAATAACTAACCATCTACTTTCAATGCGGTCATAAGGTTTATATGAAGATACAAGAGGTCATGATGAGAAGGCTTAGGTCCTCACTTGGGATGAAGTCTTTGAGGAATACCCCACTACCTCCTCATATAAATCATTATTAGAATATTTTATATTGTTTGGAAATTGAGTGAGTACTCCTTTTATTTGTAAATAGTGTTATCTATTAGATACTAGGCATCATGTTTATCTAGATAATAGATGCTAGGTCAATGTGATTGGGTGATTAATTCTTTTATTTGTATATTGTGTTATCTATTAGATGTTAGGCATCGAGTTTATCTAGTTAATTGATGATAGGTCACTCGTAGGCATAGATTTATGTAGATAGTTGATCCTAGGCATCCACTTCATGAAGACGGTCAATGCTAAGCATCAATTTATGTAAAGGTCAGGGCTAGGCATCAACATTATGTAGAAAGCCAATTCTAGGCATCAATGTTATATAGAAAGTGGATGCTAGGCATAACCTTTTGTGTAGAAAGTTAACGCTTTGCAACTAAGAGCTTGCGCTAGGGACTTGCTTTCTGGTGCCAAAATTTTGATTTGGGCTCATTTCAGACTTCAAATGCACTATTGCAATGTTTGTTTAGGTAACTTTGCTATTTTGTGGAAAACATATATACAAGTTTCGATTTTCCAATACAAGCACCTCAAAGTTTCCTATAAGTTCAATAGAGCTTGACAGGGTAGTTCTATTCAACTTTTTGAGATACAATAATTTTTCTATAATAGGGAATTGTAGTAAGTGGTGATGGCTAGAAGCAATGATGTATTTCATATGTTGGTTGTTGAGGACGAGTTGTCCATTATGGACATATATGATGTGTCATATATTGGTCACATAACGATTGTGGAATATTATGGAGGGTGTTGAAAAATGACAGACTACACGTGAAAGTACAATTATTGAAGGTGATCTAGATGGCATTAAAGATGTTCTTTAGGTTCTTGTTTGTGTTGTGATTCTTGTTGCACGTATTATAGAGTAGCTTTGTTCGGATGGCAGAGATGCTTAGGCACATGCATCAATAGCCTTATCTATCAAACGGGCCATTATCCCTCATATTCACTCTTGCAAAATAGCAAAGTATGCTTGGGACATGGAGCTCATCTACTAGTAAGCAAGAATCTGCTAGTTCTACACAATCCAAAAAGGAAGACAAAGATAGGGAGAAAACTAAAAATAAAAAATTGTTTCGCAAATACTGTAAAGAAAAATGATCATGCCATAAAAAGTTTTCCAAAATTGGCTGCAAAATGGGCAAAGATAAAAGAGGCTAGAATGATTGTTGCATAGGCGTCTACACCTAAAATAGAGTCTGGTAATCTTGTGCAGTGTGAAGAAAGGGAATTTACTACTATTTGTAGTTATTAACCATCTTCTCATGAATAATGTTTGTCTTTAATAGACTCACATGTTTGGTACTCTGAAAGTGAGGCAACCAAACGTATTTCCTTGCAGTGCACTTTCTTCAATTCACTAGAACCTACCCCTATAGGGAATACTATCACATGCACTAACAAATCCTCTTATCTTGTAATGCCAGTTGATAAGATCACTCTGACTACTATTGATGGTCATTCTGTCACATTCTCAGATGCTTTGTTTGTGCTAAGGATCAAGAAAAGTATCTTATAGGTTTTACCATTAGCGAAGACCGGCTTGGATTTGAGATTTTTTAATGATAGATGTACACATCATTATCTGTCAAATGCTGATGTTATTATTGCCTTTGGAATTTTATGTCCTCCGTTGTATAAGCTCATAGATTATGTAAATTCTATTAATGATTTAACATGTGCTATTCAAGATTCTTAGGCTATGTTAGTTGCAAAGCCTTGGCATGCACGCTTTGGTCATTTGAATTATGCTACTTTGCTATGCTTGCTGAAATTTGAAATGGCATCCTCTCTACCTAAACTTGAGGCACCTTCTAAACATGTTTATGAAGGCTTTATTTTGGTTAAAATGGAATGTTCCTCCTTTCCACAATATGGTCCTATGCTAACATACTCTTTTGGGAACTACCTTTACTTCATGACTTTTATTTACGATTTCTTGGATGCATCGACTAAAAGCAAAGTTTGAAGTGTTTATGTGCTTCAAATAGTTTCTGGTTTTTTATGGAAATCTATCAGCTTTGTAAAATGGGCACCCTCCGTTCTGATCGAGGGAGAGAATACATGTCTTTTGATTTTAATGCATTTCACATTGAACATTGGATAAAACATGAGTGTACACTCTCATCTACACCTCAACAAAATGGGGTTGTTGAAAGCAAGAACAAGTCACTCATGGAGATGGTCAGGTGTAAAGTCAAAATTCAAGCTTTACCACATATCTTTTGGCTTGAGATTTTTATGTGTGCAACATATCTACCCAATAGATGTCGCACCAAAGCACTACCATCTATCACTCCATATGAGGCTTGGCATGGTCAAAAGCCATTTGTTGCTCATCTACGTGTCTTTTGTCATTTGGCATATGCATTAGTGCCAGAACAACAACGTAGAAAATTGGATGTTAGAGCAATAAAATGTATTTTCTTGGGTAAGATTATGAAAGCAAAGGCTATCATCTATATCATCCACAAAATAAATTCATTTTGATTGGTTGTGAGGTTTTTTTGTGGAAGATGCGCTTCAACCATTACTTTCATGTACTAAGGAGACATTATCTAACTCCAAAAATGTGTACGACACTTTGCTACATCTTTTTTACAAGTGGAGAATCAAGTGTTGGTTCAAATGAAGAAACTTCTGAACCTTTAAGGGTTTCATCACATTTACATGATGGATTCCGTTTTTCATCACATTTACATGATGGATTTGCTGAGAAGACAGATAATATAGAGGAGGTAAAAACTATGCCAAAATGGCAGGTGTAGACTTTGCGAGATAGCGAATTTGTTGCATCTCTGTCATATCGTAATTGTTCAAGATCTCATAGTGCTTCTTTTGCAACATATTGATATGCTATGGGTGCCTCTCATCTCTATGATGAGAATGATCTTGTTTCTTTTGATGAAACACAAAATTCAAAAAATTGGATGAATCTTATGCAATCAAAATATGATGCTATTATAATGAATGGTACCGTCTTTATGTGATTTGCCTCCTGCAAAAGGACATTGGCACAAAATGGGTATACAAGCTAAAATGTAAACTTGATGGAACAGCTAACAATTACTAAGGAAGGTTTTTTGCAACATGTTTTGCTCAAGAAAGAGGCATTGATTTTGATGAAAATTCTCCACCCACATGTCAAATGACTACCGTTTGTAGCATCTATGCAGTTGCAACCCATCATGATTTGAATGTACATTATTTGGACAATAAAACTGTACTTCTTAATGGTGACTTAGATGAAGAAGTGTGTGTTTTTCAATCCTTTGGTTTTTTGCTTTTTTCCCTCTTTAGGAGGTTTTTTCCCTCGCCTAGTATAAATGCCTATAACCCTAATGGGTCACGTATCTTTTTACATTCAGTACAGTGTGTTGTGTTCCAAGCTTCTTCTTCTTCCTTGTGCTATTCATGTGCTTTTGCAAACCTCAAACTCCAATAGCACACACATCCAAAAATTTTGATACGTCAAAGGTTTGTTTTCCTTTCACTCCATGCTTCCTTTGGTGTCATATCATGTACTCCTAAGGTTGGGTGCCAATACAAAATATTCGACACACCATCTTCCTAATAAAACAAACAAACATTCATTTCATTAAACATCCTCATAGTGATTGCTACTATATACCCTTTCTTCCTCTCTACCACCCGATTTTGATGGGGTGTATACCTACGTGACACTTGTCTTTGAATACCTTGGCTAGTCAAAAGTCACAAAAATAATTGGAGAAGTACCTCGGTTTTGATATAGCACCTTCATTCCTTCTCTAGTTGAGCCTTAAACCTTCTAAATATGTCAAACACATTGTATTTCTATTTGATTCAATATAACCATGCCTTCCTTGAGTAGGCACCTTTAAATGCCACAAACAATCTATAACTTGCAAGGGAGGGACCTTTGGCTCTCCCACTAGATTTTTATGCATATGGCCTAGCACACCATGTGCTACATAACCACTCTTGTTGAATGATTGCCTAGTAGCTTTTCCAAGTTGGCATGCTTCACACATCTTATGTAACATCTATAATGAAAATTGAGGTAGTCGTCTTAGTAATTGGCCTTTCTCCATGTCAAGCCTTTAAAAGTTGATGTGGCCACACCTCTTGGGCCATGGATTCAAATCACCACACGTCATGTCTCCATGTGGCTCCTTTGTCTTTAACCTATATCATGTAAACATTCTTCCTTCCTTATCGTTGGCTATCAGATCATAACCAACCATTGGTTCTTCTATGAAGCACCTTTTATGGTGGAACTTCACTGAATAACCTCTTTCTACCATCAGCCATATAGAGATTGGACTCTTGGTGATGGTGGGAACATCTATTCCCAATTAGCTCCTTGTTATGTGGTTTAATTCAAGCTGGCATCTCCCATTTGTTAAGTCTCATGCTTTGTGCTACCTCATATCTGCAAAAATCCTCTTTTCTTGAGTGCTTGAAGGTTTATAAAGAAATCTCCCATTCATCATGTGGCTACTACATCCACTATCTATGTACCATATTTCATCACACTCAAAAGACTCAAAATATGGGGATACTCGACCAATGATCTATAGTGCTTAATAGTCCCAAGATTAGGAAATAATTAGAGATAACATTATAATGAAAATTATCCTTTAAATTAAAAACATGATGTGAAAACTTGAGTTAAAGTGAAACTCATATACAATGAGATATGCCTATTTGTAGTTATCCACCGGTATGCACAGTAAGCTAGCTTAGCATAGCTTAGGTAGGGGCTATCTTAGACCTGAAGAGATATAAATCAATGAGTGCTCATAGCTTGTTGACAAAGAACACGTCATTCTAGGTGACTCTATATGTAATGGTAGATGTTCGGTGATGTATTTTCTTCTTCATGGTAGTTGAGTCCTTTGAATTGGTTAGGAGTTGTGGATTGACGTTTTTCGACTCACAAAAACGTGAATAATGATCTGAGATGTAGTGTAACCCCATTCACATACTTGAGCTTTCCAAAGACCACGAATTCTTTCTCTCACACACAGATACACACACATATATATGTATATATGTGTGTGTGTATATATATATATATATATATATATATATATATATATATATATATATATATATATATATATATATATATATATATATATATATATATATATATATATATATATATATATATATGTGTGTGTGTGTGTATGTATGTATGTATGTATGTATGTATGTATGTATATATATATATATATATATATATATATATATATATATATATATATATATATATATATATATATATATATATATATATATATATATATATATATATGTGTATATATATATATATATATATATATGTGTGTGTGTGTGTGTAAGCATATGTATGCATGTTTTGTGTATTGCACATACGGCATTAGCAAGAAAAGAAAGTATGTTTGAATAATCAACTAAATTTTCCATATTGTAAATACGTAATCGACTAGATTTTTATCAAAATACATTTTTTATGGGCAAGGTTTTGATTGAAAGTTTTAATTGAATATTTCTTTTTTAAATTGAAAATAGCTCAGTCATTTGAAAATTTTAATCGAAGAATACGAGTTCTTCAAATAATCATGTAATTATTCACGAATAAATATAATGGGCATCCGGAAAGAGATGAAGTTGTCAAAGAGTCTCATCGGAAAATGTTTCTTGAGATTGATACTTGCAAAACATACAATATAGTAGATATCAATAGTAAAATCATTGAACGCAGTAAGACGATATCCATGCTTTGGAACATATATAATGCTTCAAACTATATCAATATAAATTATATATTTTTCTTCCTCTCCTCCTAAGAATACAAATAGGCAAGTATGCATCCTTAGCCCCTCCATTTTTCTATTGTTTTAAATGGCCGTCTTATCAATTCTGCTCACCTTTTGATGCCTCACTAGAAAACTCTCATGATCCTTATAAAACTTGCTTAGAGATCCTTATAAAACTGATGTTCTTTCTAAAACTCCCTAATATTTCTCTTGTACATTTTCTTTGTTTGATATAGCTGAAGCTTTTGCACGAAAAACAAAAAAAAGAATTTGAAGCCAACGATAAGAAATTTGAAAAAAAAAAAAAATTTCCCCACGAACAAAAAATTGCCCCTTTGAGACTTTACCCTTTCTACTTATTAGAAAGGATATTAATGTGTTTTTAATGAGTATTCGAGGGCTATATTAGAGTCCTCATAAACAAGTAATAGTTATTTTTAAAAAGCCTAGACTTGTTTGAGAAAAGAACCTCCTTTTTTTATGGCTCAATTTTTATCTAAACCTTTAGAGCCGATGATGAATCCAGCCTCAAATGGTGATGCAAATTATGTGGTTGATCTCATGGTCGTAGAAAATGCAATCGGAATTATCTAGATTTCAAGGTTTCCTAAGACACAAGTAATAGTATTTTAGAAAACAGTGGACTTGTTGTTTGTTCAAAAAAAAAAACCTCCTTTTTTATAAGTGAATCGTTACGTAAACGCTTAAAACTATGATGACTTTATATTCTTCAAATGGTGATGCAAACTAATGTAAATTATGTAGATTATGATTTGCAGCTTAATCATCAAAGTTCTTCATTGTAATTTCTCTTACCCTCAATATGTGCATGAGACCAAGTATTATGACAGAGGGAAGAAAGATTGGAGATACCTGCATCTACATGACATAGATTGTTGAACAGAGGATTACTGAAGTTATCCGATGAGGTTGTGATATCCGATGATGTTGTGATACCACCAAGATCTAAATTCCAATTGCTAAGTAAGCAAGGCATATGTAAAGAAAAAATATATGTTTTGCACTCCAGAATCAGATTTATTCCATTGGATTGGTCTTGATGATGTTGCCTAACGCTGGCCAAGGGGCTGGCCATGAGATTGTGTTTTCCTTTCAAAAGAAACTACTATACCTCAATCTCTTGTTGTCCTTGTCAAATCCTCTTGTATATTTTGCTACGAATTCTCCACCTCTTGATTGCAACATGTTTGACAAAAAAGAAAAAAAAAAATCATGGGTCTGGTCTTCAGATGGTGATGCTAAGCATGAGGTTGAGCTTTCTTAACAGCAATAGAAAACTCAATATGTACATTCGAGTCATTTGATGGATCTGTCGTTTAATCATCATAGTTTCTATCATTTGGTTTGGAAGAATGTTTGGAGGTACGTGGTTATTAAAGTTATCCGATGATGGCCGTTTCTCACAACCACCACCATCCGAATGCTCAAAAGGCAAGACATATGCAAAGTCAGAGTTATGCAATTGATTGGATAATTTGATGATACTAGTTATGGTATTCTGATGAATGCATACCTCTTCGACGAGATAGCGCTTAAGAGACATTAATATATACCCAAGTTTGTGTATCTACTCTGAATAGGGTCATGAAGATTCATAAGAACCCCCAATAGGAAGCCATGGAAGGCCCATTGAGCTCCCGATGTAGAAGGCTGCTTCTCAAGATGGAAATATTTGCGCCCAAAACCATAGCCCTTAAATGAATGATGATATATTTCAGGTGAAGCAACGTTTCTGGGAAGTTGTTTTGCAGACGTAGCTCTTTTATGAATGACTTGTAGTTCTGCACTTCTATCAGAAACGCTATAGCAACAAGTGTATGTACTCACCATCCGAATTTCCACCAGAGACATCACTCATAGAATGGTAACGCAGGAATTACTTACAACATGCAACATATACTTGACGCTGCTCAGATACGTTGATGTGTAGTAGGTATTCACGAATAAATATGTTCTTGAGTAACAAAAGAGAACAATCCCTATAATAAGAACCCCGTTTTCGTGTCATTGATCTTGAAAAAACATACAGTTGACTATGAGTTGCATTTGATTCTTCAATACTTAAAGGAATTGGATATCCTTTGGAATACTGCCTCAAATTCTATCAAAATCAATGGAGACCTTTTGGCAAGTATGTATCCTTACCCCTTATCGTTTTGTTATGGATGGCTTAATCAAGCGTATTTGCTTTCCGAAACAAAAGATTAACGTGTGCTCAGAATGTTTTCCAATGACAGCAATGGTTTTCTCTAAAACAACAAAGAAGACCCGAGTGATTCTAGGAGTTACTCAAAACTATTTCTAGTTGATAGGATCCAAGCTCAACCATGGTTTCCTGATATGTTTTTGAGTGAAAAACGATGCAATGTTCGAGCCCGCATAGCGTAGTGACTGATGCCTTGAAGCTGTGGGAGGAGGTCTTGAGTTCAAGTCTTGGTCCATGTGTCTCTCATGATGGGTGCCTCTACCTTACTAGGTTGGGGTGTGAGTGTGTATTTCCAATTCATTGTACTCTCAAAAAAGAAAACGATGCAACATAGGGCATACCGTAGGAGCCCTTGTCATTTTGTTATGGAGGGCAGTTTTGTTTTCCAATGACAGCAGTGGTTTTCTCTGAATCAACGAAAGATCAGCTTGTGTTCAGAATGTTTTCCAATGACAGCAATGGTTTTCTCTGAAACAAGAAAAGTCCCAAGTGATTCTAGGACTGCCTCAAAACTATTTCTAGCTGATATGATCCAAGCTCAGATTGCTATCATGTCCCTTGATCAACTTTCACCAAAGCCTAATATCGATTAGGGTTGTAAAGGATAAAGGCTCATATCAAAATTTTTAGATTAGAAGGAATGCCAATGGATCACGTCTTAAACAGACAAGAAACCAAGATCCTCTACTAGAAGAGCATTTAGTTTAATATGATAAGAAAAGCCATGATTACTGGCATGCCTCTTATTCTTTCCGCCATATGCGTCCTATTTTGTTAGAGAGCCACTCAAAAAGAGTTGCTCAAGATGGATATGAAATGCATCAGAATATGAAGTAGGACCTTTTTGGGGTTCCGAACTCTCACTGTGAATGCTCTG
The DNA here is from genome assembly GCA_020310875.1 of Ceratopteris richardii. Classification (NCBI taxonomy): domain Eukaryota; kingdom Viridiplantae; phylum Streptophyta; class Polypodiopsida; order Polypodiales; family Pteridaceae; genus Ceratopteris; species Ceratopteris richardii. The sequence continues at coordinate 105,826,249 of CM035425.1, read as the reverse complement.
GCAATTAAATCGGTTACTACGTAAATGATCAAAGCGAGACCAATAATTAATGTGCCTTTGATCCAACTTATATTTGAGAATAAATGTAGCCTTTCCCTCGCAATCGTACCTTTTGAAAGCAACTCCTAGGTGCTAATGCTAATGACTTGTTCCCAGCTGCCTTAGCATAGAATAGAATGAGGTAATTTCATATCTCAGGAAGTAGCCCAATAAATCAAGTGCATATACTAAGAGATAGGACACTCCGGGAGGAGTGTTTTTGAAATAAGTTGACGACAGAAGAGGACCTTGATATTGGCCCAAGGTTATCTTATGAGGACATGTCTAGTGCTTTCCAATGAGAACATAGCAGCCAGTGATTACTTTAGCCTCCAAATGATGATGAGAAGTATGGGGTTGTTCTCATGTTAATAGAAAATACAACAGAGATTATCTAGATTTCAATTATTCTAAGAAGCTCTGGGCTTGTTTGACAAGTAATAAAGCAGATATTACGTAGATTTTAGACCTTAGGTAGCTTTGCAGCTTAATTATCAAACTTTATTTCATCCGATTTACTCTGCTTTTCAGCATTGTGATTTCTCTAAGCCTCAATATTTGCATCAGACCAAGTATTATGATAAAGGGAAGAAAGGTTAGAGATACCTGCTCTACATGAGATTAATTGTTGAAGAGAGGGATACTACAGTTATCAGATGATCTTGTGATACCATATCCGATGATCTTGTGATACCAAGGTCTGAATTCCGATTGCTCAGAAAGCAATGCATAACTTGTCTTACTGCAGTATCAGAGTGAGTTGTTTTTAATGATGTTGATTGAGGGCAACAAAGGGGTTGGCGGTGAGATTGTGCTGCCCTCTGGGAATAAACTTCTTGGACTCAATCCCTTGTCGTCCTTCACGGGTCTTGTTGTGTATACTGATATGACTTCTCCGCCTTCTGGTTGCAATATGTTTAACAAGATAAATGATGACTTTGGTCTTCAGATGGTGATGTCAAGCATGAGGTTGAGCTTTCTTAAGAACAATAGAGAACTCATTACCTACATTTGAGTCAGTCTGTAGATTAATTCCTATTCAATCCTCAGAGTTTCTATGATCCGACTTGCACTCCTATTAGCAGCAGTGTGATTTCGATTAGCCTCAATATTTCCATCAGCCCAATTGTTATGAGAAAGGAAAGAATGTTTGGAGGCCTCCTTATAACATTCCTTGTTGAACAGAGGGATACTGAAGTTATCCGATGAGTGTCTGATGCTCACGACCACCACCATCCGAATGTTCAGAAGGCAACACATATGCGAACTCACAGTTAAGGTCGGCACAGGGGTTGGCTGTGAGTTATGGTATTCTGGTGAACGCATACCTGTTCAAGGAGATAGCACGTAAGAGTAGGTAATATATACACGGCTTTGTCTATCTTCTCTGAATGGCTTCGATAACAGTCACTAGATTCCCAATAGGAAGCCATGGAAAGCCCATTAAGCTCTCTCTGTAGGAGGGTCCTCAAACCATAGGCCAAGCCTGTAGCCCTTCAATCTATGATGATCGCCCAAGCCCTAAACCATAGCCCAACCCTGCAGCCCTTGAATCGATGATAATACTTCTGACATTATTGAAGCAATCTAAGCGGTGTCGTTTTGCAGCAGTGGCTTTTTCATGAATAACATGAGTAGGTTCTAGTTCTGAACTCGAGGAATGAGTGTATGGACTCACAAGTCACCATCCGAATTTCCACCAGGTATCTATCTGATAAACACCAGGTATGTGCGCGAATCACTCACATGGATGGCGCTATGGAGTTATGAAGTAGCCTGGAGTGACGCTATACGCCCATCGTAGGATGGGCACTGTTGGGCAGTGATGTTCTTGGAAGAAACAAAGAATTTTCGCAGACCGCAATCTTTTTCCACACTTGTCAAGTGTTCTTGCATATTCTGAAATGATTTCTCCATCTCCTCATTGCGACCTTCAAGACTGCGAGTTCAAACTCGACCTCCAGGCTCCAACTTTCAAGGCTCATGCGACTCCAGTCTTGAGGTTTTCACTCAAAAGATCTACGTCTGATGCGATTCTCCTCCACACAAGACTTCTATACTCTCCATGCAAGTTGCAACTTTCTTAGTGACAATTGTTCGGTCCTTTCGATCGTAAGCGCCACGTTCCCACCTGCAACAGTGATGCGTAGTGCGACAGAAGAGGAGAAGCTCTTTCTTTCATCAAATTCGAGTTATTTTACAGATTCAATGCTAACTCTATTTTATAGAAATGTCAAAATAAATTTTCGAGTTATTGCTTTCTTCCTGTTTGCAATCTGAAAATTTAAATGGCATTGCATTACAGATATAAGTAAGAAACGAGATTGATTTGGACGATACAAATCTTTCGGGATGAAAAATAAAACTTTTTTCCTCCGCTTCCAGCTTTCATAGTGGTTGGCCAAAAGAATGTCAGAAACTATCATTAAATCGAAACCCCAATATACAATATCAAATTGAGAAAAGGTCACTAGAAATCATTAGTACTCTGTCTATGCATATCTAGCTGTCATCTGTTTTTGTATGTATGTTTGTGTGTGCGATTTGATACACATGTGTGATTGTCTATGCGTGAGTATGTGTCGTTGTCTATGTATCTACAAGTGTTTAGTTATGTCGTTGTTTATGTGTGTGTATCAAATGCATATGTAAGTGATCAGCTGAGATTGTGTGTTAATGTCGAATCCGTATGCATATTTAATTCCCTTTATACGTAGGTGTGGCTTTCGATGTATGTGCATGTGGTTTACTAAACATGAATAATAATGTGTGTCATCTATGTATGGTTATGTATATACGTGATAGTGATAGTTAGATGTATTTGTGTGCATATGGCTGTCAATATATATGATTTCACTACCAGAAATAGGGGGCGTAGCGACGCCCTCGAATTTAAAAAAACACAACCATAATCGCTTATTCGACGCTAGCATTCCATAAGCAACGGTACTGTTTTTGGATATTTTTTAATGGGCATTTGTCACATAAGCCATGCCTGCGTCGCTTATGCGACGCTAAATGTGTGTGTCGCAAATAGCGTCGCTAATTAGTGACATTATTTGCGACGTTGGCAAACTAGATAGCGTCGCATATGCAACGTTCTGTGTTCCAAAACGTCGCATAAATGACGCTCTGGAATGTTAAAAAAAAAAAATGATTTCTCCAGCACATTTGTGCCGAGATTTGGATGCGAGAGCAATAAGAGAACGAGAGAGAGAGAAGGCGAGAGAGAGAGGGAGAGAGAGAGAAAGAGACGCATCTCGTTGAAGCCAGGTATGCGCACACACACACATACATATGCATACACACACACATATACACACATAGAAAGACACACACACATACACATAGACACACACACACACACATACACACACAGGTACACACACATATACACACATGCACACATAATGTTGCATACACACATGCACACATAATGCATACACATGCACACACATATACACATACACATACACACATACACATACACACATACACACACACATACACACACACATACACACACACATACAAACATACACACACATATATGCATACACACACATAGAGAGACATGCACACACATACGCATACATGCATACATATGCATACATAATGCATATGCATATGCGTACATACATACATACTTAGATGCATACACACACACTGTCATGCATACATAATGCACATGCATACATACACATACATAATGCATACACACACATATGCATACATAATGCATACACGCACATATGCATACATACATGCATACACATACACACATACACACATACACACACATAGACACATACACACACATAAACACATACACACTCATAGACGTGTAGCGACACATACACATAGACACACACACATAGACACACATATACACACACACATACACACATAATGATGCATACACACACATACACATGCATACACATACATATGCATACATACATGCATACACATACACACATAGACACATACACACACATAAAAACATACACACTCATAGATACACACACATACACATAGACACACACACACATACACACACATATACACACACATACACACATAATGATGCATACACACACATACACATGCATACACACATACAAACACATATACACACACATACACACACATATATTCATACACACTCACATAGAGAGACATACACACACATACACATACATGCATACATAATGCATATGCATATGCATACATATGTACTTGCATGCATACATAATTCACATGCATACATACACATACATAATGCATACACACACATATGCATACATAGTGCATACACACACATACACACATATGCATACATACATGCATACACATACACACATAGACACATACACACACATAGACACATAAACACATACACACTCATAGATGTGTAGCGACACATACACACACACATATACACACACACAAACATACACACATAGACACATACACACATAATGATGCATACACACACATACACATGCGTACACACACATATGCATACATACATGCATACACATACAGACATAGACACATACACACACATAGACACATACACACACATAAACACATACACACTCATAGACAGACACACACATACACATAGACACACACACACACATATACACACACACACACACACATACACACATAGACACATACACACATAATGATGCATACACACACATACAAATGCATACACACATACAAACACATATATACACACACACACATATGCATACACACACACATAGAGAGACATACACACACATACACATACATGCATACATATGCATACATAATGCATATGCATATGCATACATACATACTTACATGCATACATACACATAGATAAGGCATACACAGACATATGCATACATAATGCATACATAATGCATACACACACATACACACACATATGCATACATACATGCATACACATACACACATAGACACATACACACACATAGACGCATACACACACATAGACACATACACACTCATAGATGCACACGCATACACATAGACACACACACATACACACACAGACATATATACACACACATACACACATAGACACACATACGCATAATGATGCATACACACACATACACATGCATACACACATACACACACACATACACGCACATACATACATAGACACATGCATACATACACATACTTAATGCATACACACATACATATGTACACGTATATATATTGATTTCTAACCCATTTTGTTTTATATGTTAGGTATTATTGATCCTAGTAGAGAGAGAGAGAGAGGCGAAACTCACTCTCATAAAAAGTCTTATGAGAGAAAGAGTTCTATCTGATACTCTAGGGGGCATCATGCGTGATTACTCAGAGATGTCTGATGATGAGGTGGACTATACGATTCAGATGCTTACCTAGCGATTAGAGGGGGGCTCTTCTGCGGCTCCACATGCAAGAAGACAGCTATCTCCTCATAGTTATGTTTTTTCTCATAAACTTTTTTAATGATATTATAACACATATTTTTATTTATTTTTATCTATCTATTTTCAGGACACCTATACTCTATCATATGTTCAATTTGAAAGTGTGAGAAGCGGGTTTATAACTGCTATTCAAAGAATTTGGCACTGTCTATAGGCCATAGGATGGTGACCTAGATGAATCGCATGCACATATGTTACTCAAGATAAAGCAACCTGATTATAATGGACTAGTGCCAGCAGGATTCTTGGGGTATGCATTAAACTCTTGCATGTCAATGATGAGCATCTGAACTTTAGGATACAAAGTGGAAAGCATGGTGGCTTGAGAGGATCACTTTTATACATCTTGTTCAAAGAACTTCAGGTTTATGACATTGAAGTTCTTCGAACAAGCTGTATAAAAGTGATCGTCTCAAGCCACCATGATTTCCACTTTGTATCCTAAAGTTCATATGCTCATCATTGACATGCAAGAGGTTTACTGCATACCCCAGGAATCCTGTTGGCACTAGTCCATTATAATCAGGTTTCTCTATCTTGAGTAACCTCTATGCATGCGATTCATCCAGGTCACCATTGTATGGCCTATAAACAGTGCCAAATTCTTTGAATAGCAATTATAAATCCGCTTCTCACACTTTGAAATTGAACATATGATAGAATCGACAAATCATTCAATGAAGGTACATACTTCATATCCTCCAAAATAAACAATCGTATCCTGTCATCCAAACAATAAATTTTTCGTGAATATTTTGAAAGATGCATTAATAGTTTTAAAAGATGCGCGGAAAAAAAGTGTCCATTCAATTCAAGTTCTTGTTCTTACCTTATCTAAAGTAAGAATAAAAACCTGCATTGAATGGACACTTTTTGTTCGCTCATCCTTTAAAATTATTTTTCCATCCTTCAAAATGTGTGTATATGTGTGTGTATGTTTATATGTGTGTATGCATTCATGCATATTATGTGTTTGTTTATATATGCATATATATATATATATATATATATATATATATATATATATATATATATATATATATATATATATATGTATGCATATATATATATAAATAGATAGAAAATTGAAAATTATACCTTAATAGTGTCGAAACAGATACATTACTCCATCCAAAATGATTTTGAAGATTGAGAATAAGTAAGCTCCCACTTAGTCATGTCAAACGACTTCCTTCATATACATGCTTTAGACATTCCTCTCGAAGATATTTCTCATTTTTAGAAATATCAATGCTCTCACTGTCATTTTGATACCAATCCTCAATAGAATCTGCCATGCCATCATCTTCATCATTGTCACATAAATAATGTACTTTATCGTCTTTTGAATATAGATCTTTAAACCTTGCATATTCCATAGGATTACTTTTGCGTAGCCTCCTCATAGAAGCTTCTGATAAATGAAGTTTTATTGGCAATTTCGAATGTTGTGGACGAATATCATCAACATCATACGTTGGAATCTACACATATAAATAAAATTCATTACTATTCAATAAATGAATAAAAAGTAAACTTTAAATATAAATTTAGTATATAACTTATTAAATATGGATAGAAAATTTCTATTTTCTCTAGCTAAAAGGTGCTCTTGGAGGTCTACTCCATCCATAATTCACTAATAGTTCATCACTGGCATGTAATGTAGTAATAGCATTGACAACTATGTATCTTGATACATCTCTACTCATGTATGGTGATTCATGACTATTTTCATGTTCCTCAAATATGCAATTAGTCCTTGAACTATTATGTAACCCTCGACTACTATTTATTAAACCTACTATATTTCCATGTGTGTAAGGTCTTCCATCAATATATAATCTTTCATTTTGTGCATGTAAAATCCTTCTACTAGTAAGGGATGCTACGTTCAAGCATATTCCATAAGTACTCATGCTTTGAACATAACGTGAAAGTCGATGCCAATCTCCCCATCCATATATAGGACCACAAAATGACATAAGAGTGACTTCAGAGTTCGGAGCCACATACAAATCCTCTACAATAAAGAGACCACGACCACATTAGTAATAGTTGATGGAGCAATCATATAGCGATTACCCCAAAAGTTGAAAACCTCTCCATCTAAAGGAAGTGGTCCTCTATTCTATCCTCCATATCTTCTTCTATCATATGTTTGTACTAAAGAACGATCACGAGCTGACAATGGATAATCTCTAGCCGTTTCAGTATCTAAACCAGGAGGTAGAGGATTTCTAGAAACCTCTGCTTGTAATTGATGAACAAAAAGTCCATGACGTGTACGAGGTATATTAACATTATGAAAAAAATTATCATCATCATCATCGAGCAAGTATTCCTATATATCAATAGTAATTTGATTTTTTATATGGTTTTTAAATAAAATAATGACATTAATATATATAACAAATACATACCCAAGCATTATCACATTAACCAAGTGATGGTGCATGCTCAAAAGTACCATACTCTGCCTCATGTTCAATACATTGCAATCGTGGTCTTCGATACGTGCCATAACAAGAGGTACACCAACATATAATATGCTCTAGATAGTAAACTTCATCATAATTCCTATCAGAGGACACATGTGAAGTCGTTGCATGGGTAGGAGGTGGAGTATCCTCTGATTGATTAGAATCTGCATGAGTTCCATCTGATTGATCAAAATTTGCAAATAATGGTATTTGATATTAATAATCTGATTATCTACATACACAAAAATTCACATATACATATTTACACATACACACATATTCACATATACACATTTACACATACACACATATTCACATATACACAACTACACATTATTTTGGGATAAATGCATGTATTTTGTATGAATGAGTGTATATGCATGCATGTGTGTGTACGTATATATGTGGATTATGTGGGTATGTGTATGTGGATGTGTGTATATATGTGTATGTATTTTGATTTTTTTTTCTGTTTGAGATTAAATTAAGAGGAGATATTGTATGGTGGAAAAACATAAGAGTCCACCTAACATACCACCTCAGACATGGTAGTTTTTTCGTAGACAGCTACGTCTTCAGGAGTCACTTCCTCAGTAGAAGGTACACAAATTAATAGTTTATATTTATAATTTTATATATTTTAGTAATTTTTCACATTTAATTTATGTATTTCTTTTCTTAAATAAACAGGCTACTGCAAAGAAGAGAGTGGAGTCGGGCCACACATCGCACCTAGGCCAAATGGGCCATAATGGTTTTGTAGCTACATTTGTAAGTATATGTGTTATTGTGAGTATATTTTTTATTTTAGTTAAAATGCAAGCAACTAATCTTTTTTATTTGTTTCAATGCAGTGGAAGGATTATGGCCAATATCCTACAAAACATGAGATCGAGTATGCTAAACGTTTTGGAAATCGGCATTTGAGCGAGTATATGCGAGATCATCCTGATGCCTTTATGAGTATTATTAAATTTTATATAATTATTTTATTTTTATGAATGGTTTAATTGTTTTATTTATTTACGTTTGCTATATGTAATACAGGGGTATTATGGAGAGACAGATATGGATGAGGTGGAGAGACACACACAGGAGCGACAATCTCGATCGTCACAGGGTGATCATGACGATGAGGATGAGGATGATCATGATGATCATGATACTGCTGATGATGATAATTAGGATTTTAGTTGATTATGACATTGGATTATATGTATTTACATATATATATATATATATATATATATATATTATCTATATATTTTTCATTTTAGTTATGTTTTGAATTGTGTGTATGGTATTAAGTAATGAAGAGTTTTGTTCTATTGATTGTTATTATTGTTTATATTAAGCATGTGTTTTAATACTTTAATTATATAATTCATTCATATATGTGTACCTAAGTGTATATGTATGTGTGTGTATATGTATGTATGTGCATGTGTATGTGTGTGTATATGTATGTATGTGCATGTGCATGTGTATGTGTCTGTATATGTATGTGCATGTATATGTGTAACTCTATGTGGATATGTGTGTATGTGCATGTATATGTGTATATGTAGGTATGTGCACGTGTGTGTGCATGTGTATATGTGTTTTAATACTTTAATTATATAATTCATTCAATTGTGTGTACCTAAGTGTATATGTATGTGTGTGTATATGTATATATGTGCATGTGTATGTGTGTGTATATGTATGTATGTGCATGTGCATGTGCATGTGTAAGTGTATATGTGTGTATGAGTATCTGCATGTGCATGTGTATGTGTGTGTATATGTATGTGCATGTATATGTGTAACTCTATGTGTATATGTGTGTATGTGCATGTATATGTGTATATGTAGGTATGTGCATGTGTGTGTGCATGTGTATATGTGTTTTAATACTTTAATTATATAATTCATTCATATGTGTGTACCGAAGTGTATATATATGTATGTATGTATGTATGTGCATGTGTATGTGTGTGTATATGTATGTATGTGCATGTGCATGTGTAAGTGTATATGTGTGTATGAGTATGTGCATGTGCATGTGTATGTGTGTGTATATGTATGTGCATGTATATGTGTAACTCTATGTGTATGTGTGTGTATGTGCATGTATATGTGTATATGTAGGTATGTGCATGTGTGTGTGCATGTGTATATGTCTTTTAATACTTAAATTATATAATTCATTCATATGTGTGTACCTAATTGTATATGTATGTGTGTGTATATGTATGTATGTGCATGTGTATGTGTGTGTATATGTATGTGCATGTGCATGTGTATGTGTGTGTATATGTATATGCATGTATATGTGTAACTCTATGTGTATATGTGTGTATGTGCATGTATATGTGTATATGTAGGTATGTGCATGTGTGTGTGCATCTGTATATGTGTGTGTACGTATCTGCATATATATGAAACATGCATGTGTATGTGGATGCATTTCCATTTGCATCCATGTGCATGCATGTGAATGTGCATGCATGTGGATGTGCATATACATGTATTTGCATATATATATATATATATATATATATATATATATATATATATATATATATATATATATATATATATATATATGTGTGTGTGTGTGTGTGTGTGTGTGTGTGTGCAATAATGCATGCATGTAAGTCTTTTTATGTGGTTGTAAAAATGTTTGTGCATATGCATGTGATATGTGTGTATGTCTAAGTGTATGTGCACATGTATCTGTGTGTATATATGTGTGTGTATGTGCATGTGTATATGTGTGAAAGTGCATCTTCATCATGTATAAGTGTATAAGTGCATATCAATAAGTGTGAGTATGCTATCTAATGAAAATAATAGAATTCAAATGATATACAAAGAATAGAAATTGTACTTACAATAGTTGGCCATACTTTTTGCTTGGTTAGCTTCTTGAATAACCTGCAATAAAGAGAGAAAGAAGAGAGAGAGAGAGAGAGAGAGAATTCAAAGAGAGAAAGATGTAGAAAGAGAGAAACAGAGATAGAAGGAGACAATAAGAGAGAGCTTAGGCAAAACAACAATTATGCATATACTTGCTTCAGCTCGAGCGCAATTGCAAACGTTCAAGAGCTCTTCGATCAGATGCGTGAAAATGCCGATCCAAGAGCCTCCAATGTTTTAACTTTTTTCCATCAACAGACCGTCATGTAAGTGATGCTACGCGTCGAAAAATCATTGCACTTGGCATCACATAACATGTTTTAGGATCGCTTATGCAACACAAAAAAGCATCGCTTATGCGACACAAAAAAGCATCGTTTATGCGATGCTATTTAAAATCATCGTGTTAGCGATGCTCTATGCGAGCGTCGCAGACCTGTGACATCACAAGTCGCAAAAAACATCGTTTGACTCATCATTTAATCGATGGTGTGTGCGCGATGCTCATTACGATGCATTTTGCAATCTTATAGCAACAAAATTGTGTCGCCTTAACCGTCGCAATACGCCTGTATTCCTTGTAGTGTCTATATGTGTGCATATATTTATAGTTGTCTATGTATGTATGTCAAGGTTGTGTATGTATACATTTTAAGATGTCCATGTATGTATGTCAAATGGTGTACTTATGTAATTATGTGACTGTTATGTACATGTATGCTTTTCTATCTACGCATTTGTAGTTTTCTATATGTGTGTGTTATATTTTAGATAAGATGTCATGTATGCTTTTCTATCTACGCATTTGTAGTTTTCTATATGTGTGTGTTATATTTTAGATAAGATGTCATTAGATACACATTTGAGGAACTAGGGAAAGATGCCAAGGTTCCTAGCTCGATGATATTCAAGGCTTGATACTTTTGAGTTCGATGGATATCTTCTTATTTAAGTTGATCACCTGAATGATTGAGATTTTAGAAGTTTCTAAAAAACGTTATTGGGTAATAGTAAATCTAATGTAATATTTTTTTTCAAATGAAAGTTTGCTCCGATCTCTAATCTTCCATGCTTGAGTTAAAAAAAATTATTTTTTGATATTTCGTTTTTTTAACCATTCCATTATAAATCTTTCTAGATATTGTTAGGTATCTATTTGAGATATAAGGGCATTTTATCAAGGCACTTATCTCGAGGAATACCCGATATATAAAAAGACTAAGATTAGGGAGGGTAGTATCCTATTCATGTTGGCCACATGAACAATTGAAACTCTAGAGAGAATTCTAATAGATGACAAGACCATATAATTTATCAGGGAAAAGTGATCGTACATACATGGATTTTCGCTCTCTAGTAGTGCCACGTTTTCTTATGAGTGGTTATGTGTGTATTTCGTGTGTATATATGTTTCTTTAAAGGTTACATCTATGTACATGACCATCTATGGGTGTGATATGTTTGTGTTGCAACCAATGATACCACACATCGTAGTTTTAGTGCACAGAAAGTTTGAACATTAACTATAGTCTGATGTCTATCGGAGTGTATTTTCCATTATATATGAATATCCGAAAGCATATAAACATGAAAAACATCAGCGCAAAAATTGTTATACATCTGAAGTTTGTTGCAATTTCTTCCAATTTCTTAGGAGAAACGATGAAGATGTGAACGTATTCAAACAAAACATTGATACATATAAAAGAAAATTCATACATGCATGTGTGTGCACGTCTATGTGCATTTGTGTATGTACGCAAGTATGCATGTATATGTGTGATGGAGTTTGTAAGGAAAAAATGGAAAAAAAAAGTGTGACGGAGAAAACATCATTCAGATAATACAAAAGAAAACATATTTTAAAGATTGTGGTTGATTGAGAGATCCCATTTTTCAAACACCATAGCGTGTTTGTAATTGAAAACAACAAACTAAAAAGCAAATGCATCCACCACAAAGGGGAGGACAAGGTTTTTTCTCTCTAACTATCTTTGTAACTTGTTCTTGAGTCTCAATTTAAAACAATATTTGTGAAAAAAATATGAATTGGAGGCAAATACACTACAACATTATCGAGGGTATATCGAGGCTTTTACCAAGGAAAAAGAACGGATGCAATTTTCCCATGACGTTGGTGTTGAGGTCGGTATGCGTGTGGGAAACAAAGCGCTGGTATGCAATAGTATAGGCGCCGGTATAAGCGTCGGTATTTTCGAGGCTCATACCAACGCTCATACGGATGACCTTCGTAGAAGTACCGATGCTTATACCGGCGGCCGGTGGGAGTATCGATGCCTATACCGACGACCATATCTGCAAAATTTTTTTTGGATAGACTGTGTTGTCTTTTGCTACAACAACATTACCATGATGTTGTTTAGCAAAAGACAATACACTTTGCCCACACAAAACCGAGTACATGTAATATGTACTCTAATTGCAACCAAAACATGATTTTACATAGCAAAATACTGTCGAACGTAAAAGAGATAAGCAAAAATGAACAATGAATCATGTACAAAAAGTTGTATATTCCATAAATGAAGGATGTACAAGTGTGGCAAAGCACTTCCATATAAGAATCGAATACAATATGTGACAAAGCACTTCCATATAGGAACCAAATACAACATGTGACAATGCATTTCCATATAGGAACTGAATACAAAATTATGGTGCATCATTGCCACATAGGAGTGTAATACAAAATTGTGGCAAAGCACTACCATACATATGCACAAGGGGATCAAAACATTTACACATACAATCTTGTAACAAAGCATATGCGTAAAATGAGATTAATTGACATGACATTTATAAACAATAACTAAAAATACAAAGCCAAGCTATAAGTTTACCTCATCATAGATTCTCCCATGAAATGATTGCACCACGTCCCTCTAAGTCCTGCAAAAGTGCAACCGATCTATGACAATATCCATAACCTTCTTTAGTTCGCTTTCAAGGACGGCCCATTGCCAACTCCTATAATAAATATGCAAAATGTTAGATCAACATACATGATGTGCTTAACACAAACAAATTCAATATTTAAAATGATACTGGTAGCACATATTGGCGTATCTGCTGCTACCTAATTGCGACGTTCCAACCGTATCTAAACATGTGGCCGCCGCATCTCGCTGCTGACGATATCAATTAGGAGTAGATTGCTACTCATCCTAAATCCATTCCCCCTCTTCAACATCTAACCATACAGGCTTCATTAAGCCTGCTCTAAAAGCATCGTGAGCCTTGGACCGCCGATGTGACATCACCTTGTGTCCTATATGTTGAATCCATTCTGAGCTCACTATAGGATGCGTAGGTGCTGGCCGATACTCTTCATATATTGATTGTGTGATATAATTTTTTAAATCCTTATCCTGTTTCCTCCATTTTAACATTACAAAATGTCCAAACTCTATGGAGTAAAACTATCGAATGTGTTGATACATCGACTTTCCGACTGCATCCATGATCGGAGCTCCATCACATATGTGATACATCTTGGAGTCGTCATGATCATGCGCTCCCCAAGGTGTACGTGGAGATCCCATCTGATCCAATGTGGAGATGTTTGTATGTATGTATATATATATATATATATATATATATAAACCCTAAAAAATCTATAGATACATGTGTGTATGCATATGCATGTGTATGTGTGTATGCATGTGTGTGTATGCATATGCATGTGTATATGCATATGCATGTGTGTATGCATAGTGTGTATGCATATGCATGTGTATGTATATGCATGTGTATGTATATGCATGTGTGTATGTATATGCATGTGTGTATGCATATGCATGTGTACATGCATATGCATGTGTATGTGTGTATGTATATGCATTTGTATGCATATGCATGTTTGTATGCATATGCATGTTTGTATGCATATGCATGTGTGTATGCATAGTTTGTATGCATGTGTGTATGCATATGCATGTGTGTATGCATGTGTATGTATATGCATGTGTGTATGCATATGCATGTGTATGTATATGCATGTATGTATGCAAAGGTGCCATGTGGCATAAAGAATCATGCCTCCAAGAGAGCTTATATAAGCTCCTTTTCATTTATGGAAATTTTCTCTATGCTCTCTCAACTCTTCTACGTGTTCCTCCCGTCCAAGGTTTTCAACACTCTCTTGTACAAGGATCATCCTCAAATCTCTCATTGTGCATGGTGAGATATTCAATGTATCCTATTTAAATGTCTCTTTCTAGAGGCAAATATGAATTTTTCATTCAAAAAAATACTAATTTTACAAGCTTCTATGGACACAAGCTATACAAGCGATAAGGTCCATTGGAAAACTTTCCATGGTAATCTCTTGAATTGGCCACATAAATTGAAGAAAAATTGGTCTGTACTTGATTTTCTTGAATTTTTAGAATTTCTTCTCATTGATTTATGTTTTGAACTACGCACTGCACACTTGTTTGGAAGAGAAACAAGACATGAAGAGTTCAAGCAATTATAGAAATTGGAGGACCTCAAATGGCCCTCATATGTCAAATTGGTAATGTCTTTTATCTCTTCCTACCTTTGACATTCTGATGCATTTCTTCCCTCAAATCATTTACAGGAAGATTGTTCCTTGTTTGAAATTCCTATCCATTTCTATGTTAGTAATGTAATGGCTTCTTTGGACATCATCAATTCAAGTGATAAGGGAAAATGTAGAACCTTCGATGTCTCTAATCGCTTGCCTCAATCATGTCTTTTATCTCCTTCAAACTTTTCCATTTTGATATATTTCTTCCCTTTGAAGCTAATTCCATATTTGAAAGTCTTATCCTTTATGTAGTCACTAAGCAAGTTGTTTCTTGGGACATGATGAAGTCAAGCCACTACGACAATTAGTGAAGCTTGGATGACCCTAATCATTCGAATTTAAGTCCTACCTTTTCTTTTCTTTCCTCCTTTCATTTCCTTTAAGCAAAGAAGACTCATTTGTATCCTTGTTTCAAGTAGATCATGACTAAGGAAAAGCATTCTCTTAGAAATCTTAACAAAAATGAAGATGAAGATCAACGGGAAACTTCTACAGAGACCCAAAACATGTGGATAAAAACACAAATACTTGGAAGCAAAATGGGTTTGCAATGCTCTATACCATGTAAGGTCATTATATGCAAAGGTAGAGCCTTAGTGAAATTTAATGGCACTTTCATTTGAGAGCGAGATATCATTGAGCCACATGTTACTGGCTGCTAGAGTTTGGGTTTCTACTACAAGGTTATCATTGTGGAACTCCCGAGAAGGAGAGTCCACCATTTTGTACCATTTGTGCGAGTGAAGCAAGCACTCACCTTCCACTCATGACGTATGACTAAGGCGGACACCAAGGCATAGACCTTGGCATACCTTGTCATCCATGTAACCAAAGTCACCATTGGTGCAGTTGGCTATGCCCAAGGGAGGACCTAAACGATCAAGCAAGATGGAGGTTCCCAAGACTTCCCAAGAGGTCACCCATGATAGTTTGTTCCCCCTAGAGCTTGCTTAACCAACAGAGCTTTTGCCACTGAGCTACACTCTTGTGGTGACTGAGGAAGGGGAAAGAATAAGGTTCACATTATCTTGAACATGTTTTGGGTCCTCAAAGCTTCATTGTTTGTTTTCAAAGCCTATTTTTGAAGAATTTTTGGGGTGAGACATTTTGGAATACTTTCACACATAGTTCTCTTTACAAAGGTTTGATAACATTAAGAAGAGTGTCCCTTATACTAAGAAATATTCAGATTTGGGGATATCTTTTTAGCCACATTAGTAAATGTATAGGTTTCTTGAAAGTTTTTCAGTTGTGGTATAAGCTCTCTTGGAAAGATGATTGTTAATGTCACATGACACCTTTCGATTGGCCTACATCATCTTACCATTGGGAATCCTAATGATACATTGGCACATGGCACTTTTTTCATTGGTCCACATCATTTGATCATTGTTAATCTAGAGGTATAGGGAGACATGTATCATTATTTCATTGGTCAATGACATTTGACTAATGGAAATCGTGAGGTACAATGGAATCTGACATTTTCGTACAAGTACGTCCATGTGGATTCTCCAATGCTAGTATCAATTGTGTTCACTTTTTTTTCTTTTCTACCTTCAAGATTTTGTTTGTAGCCATATTCTACACTCCTAGCCTTGCATTTCATACACACCCAAGTCAAGTGATAGCACATACTTCACCACATTTGATTGGTCCTATTTGCTGGTATCAATCATCCTTTTGATCCTTAGCTTAATACAAGTAAAGTGCATGAGATGGAGGAGACGAGCTCAATCTCATATTTTCTCCATATGAGAAACTTCTGGATTCCATGGTCTAAGAGGGTCTAGATCTTAATCACTTTCCAAATGCTGTCAAGATATGCAACCTTACATTAGATTTTTATCCTTTTGTAGGTAAGTGTAATTTGTTTCTAAAAGATGAGTGGCATGATTATCTAAGAATTATGATTGGATAGGGAGTGCCAATCTTTGGCAAAAAATATATTCATTCAAGCATCTTTGGAAATGAAATCTTGCCAAAATTAAAAAAAAGTATAGAAACTCATCCCCTACAATAGGAGGACGGATTTGCCCCCACCATGAAGGTGGATGTTTCTACTTCAAGTCAATGTTCAATTTTAGTTTTTTCTTGATCATATATCAAGTGAAACAATCGAACAAAAGGAACTTGATGAAGGCAAGGAAAGCATCATGAAACCTTTGCGTTGAGAGCACCTCAAATATTCAAATAAATGAAAATGTTGAAGAGATCAACTTTGAAGAAGAATTAGAAATGGTAAAATATTTTGATGTGGCAACTTTCATAGTAGCGATAACCATAAGAGAGCCTACAAAGGGTTAACTATCTTATAAAAAACACTTCTCTTTCCTCAACGTGTGCTTTTCAAATGATTCATTTCAAGATTCTTCCATAGGCTATTATTCAAATCTGTGTTCATTAGTGCAATACTACTTCTTTCCATCTTTTGATGTTTTCGGATTTGAGCTTATCAAGTTTCATTACAACTCTTAGATGATCATATCGTTTATACCATATTATTGAATCATCTATGTTTGAAGTCTCCTAATATCTATCCATGTATTGTTAAATGCATTTTAAGAGAAATGGAAAGTTTTCTTTCTGTGAATACGCTGATAATCTCCAAATGGATGAGATTTTTTATTTCATGCAAAAACTATACTATCCTACATGATGACATCTAGCCAACCCAAAGATCTTTTATTTATTATATTTGAGAAATCGATTCCACACTTTTTAAATTTCTCTATAACTATTTCTACGATAGCAGTATTATAACCCTCTTCAATTCAAGATGGATCTAATAACAATTTCATTTTCTTTACTAGTTTTTGAAAAATGAACATCGTAACCATGAATTCTCCTCCAATTTCAATAGTTTCAAAGCATCATGTTGATTCATCACTACACTACAAAAGTATACTCAATCAAAATCATTCAACATGTTCAAACCTAATAGATTTGGTACATGGTCTCTAGCAATTTCATTATGATTCCTCAGGCTATGTCTTTGAGGTCTCTCAACCCTATAGGAGTTTCTTTCATTTGTTTTCAACTTTCTATCTCAAAAGTTAAAACTTTTTCTCTAATTCTTTTAATATGTATATCCTTTTAATATAATGTATTTTGTAGATAGCTAATGTATCACATGTTATTGTTTTAAAACTCACAAAGCCTTGAATAATATTTAACATCTCGTATAAATCTCATTAGATAATGAACAATATGAAAATGTGGGTACCTTATTCTTGGAGGAATAATTGAATAAATAAATCAATTTTTCCATATGTCAATATGTGATTTGACTTCTTTGTGTAATGCTTCATCTTCATAAGGTCGTAGAGCTCTTCAAAATAGCTTCTCATTGTTGCATACTCTTGACTTAGCACAATGTTGGTAGGAAACTTATTACAGATGCTTATACTGGTCAAAAATCAATGAATGTGTTTTGATTGAGGATCTTCATGAGAAGCGCATGATGAATATGAAAAAAGAGAGTATTTTAAAGATCTATTTTAGAGAATAGAGTGAAAAAGTAGAATAACTGTAGAAATCACATTATATTGTTTGAAGAACGATAGAAAGGAGTTAAAATTCATTGACGCTCAGATGGACACAAAGTTTGAGGCATATCACTTTTCATGATTTTCACACTAACTTTGTATCTCTTCAAAATATGATATACTCATGGAAGATATGTTTTAAATGAGCCTCCACAATAATTTTGAAATAGTATTTTATAAGCTTAATCCAAATTAAGCACAACTAATTAAAATCCTTACACAACCTATTTTGTCATTTTTCTCCCTAATGATGATATGTTCTTGAGTAGGTTACCACATTGTTATTATTTTAAATTGTGGGCTGATTTTATAGTAGTTTGGATTTTCCTTATTCCACATTTGAAGACATCCACAGACATCGTTCAAGTCCTTTATTAAAAACAACTCTCTTAAGGGAATTTATTTGTACATAATGGAGTGATGTGTCTGAATATAGTTAGTTCTACTAGAGAGCTTTTAAGGGAATTTATTTGTACATAATGGCGTGATGTGTGTGAATACAGTTAGCCCTACTAGAGAGCTTTGACATTTTTACTTTCAATTTGCATGTAAGAAGACAATCTAAGAACCTATTAATCTTTGTAAAGTCCACACTTTATAATATTATCTTTGTTGGTAGTTTGCCCCACATCTTTTACCAGAATACATTTTTCTCCACAACACCAGCAACAATATAGACACTCTTATGTTCCTTTTGGAATGCGTGGATGATTTTCAAGAGTAAATATAAAATCCCTATCTATTTCAAGAATACTATTTCATTTCTCATGCAAAGTTCAATGTGGCTTGGATGCTTTTCTATTGCTAACCCTTGTAATCTGTCCATCAAGATGAACATATGTAGAAAAGTTGGATTGACTCTTGGAGCTCTCTCTACAATTGCAATCAGGTGAGGAACTTATCTCTATACAGGAGTTTAATTAATGGGTTGTCTGCTGCGTGTAAACAGGTTTTGATGGACAAAAGAAGTTGGCTGATAGACAAGCTGGAAAAGTATAACTACCACAAATGGGTTGAACTGGATGTTGTTGCTGAAGACATATACAGAAATTTCAGAAAAATTGAGCACTCTGTCAGTTGGGTTATCAACAAGCTCAATACTAAATGGAAGATTCAATGGAATTGCTTCTAATGGATGTACAGATTCAGGACTATTTGGGCCTTTGCTTCTACCTCTAAGCAAGCTCATCTGCTCTGGTTGATCACTCATCAAGGCCTCTGGATTGGAAGTAGAGCAAAGAAGATTAACATTAATGCACGAAATTGCCCCCCCTTTTGTGGACAACTGGAAGATTTATCTCATCTTCTTATCAACTGCAGGAATGTCCAAAAGTTCTAGAAATTACTGAACTTATACTGTTTTGCCAAAGGGATTCCTCCTCTTGGATACAAAGAAATTCTCCTTCGAGTGTGCAAAAACCAGGATATTGCTCTGTGGTAGATTCTTAGAGTTCACATTATGTGGTTCATATGGAAAAACAGGAACGAGAAGCTTTTCTCTAGCAAGTCCAAAGATTACCTTTTCTCTTGTAATCAAAGTATGAGAAAGATTTTTCATCTTTGTAAAAGGTCTCTAAGGGACTCCAACCCTAGAAACCTTAACCCTTTCTTTATCTTAAGAGGGCCTAGACCCAATAGGTGGAAAAACTCCCTGTTAAATTTGTATTCTCCTGACAGGCTATCAATGATTCAATTCCTAGAAACCTTTATGGGCCACATTTAGTGCTCATGCACTCTGTTGTATTTTTTTTCCTGCACTAATTTTAATATTCTTGTTCTATAAAAAAAACTATGATGTGTGAGAGGCATAGATGGTCATGTGCATAAATGTATACCTGAAAGAACCACATATACATAGGAAATATACACATAACCACTCATAAGAAATACACACATAACCACTCATAAGAAATCCACGCATAACCACTCATACGAAATACACTCATAACCACTCATAAGAAATGCACACAAGCACTCACACGAAATACATAGATAACCACTAATAAGGAAAGGTAGCACTACTAGAGAGTGCGAATCCATGTCTCTAGGACCACTTTTCAGTGATCAATTATATGGTCTTCTCATCTATTAGAAAAGCATACATCTACAAATGCTTAGATACAAAGGCATACATGTATACATATGCAAGCACTTAAAAACTCCTAGTGAATCATACACACAACAATTACGTAATCACACCACTTGGCATTCATACATAGACAACTTGAAATGTATACACATACAACGACATACACAACTTGGCATACATACATAGACAACTAGAAATGTATACACACACAACGACATACACACATATAAATCATATATATTGACAGCCATATGCACACAAATGTATCTAACTATCACATATATACATAACCATACATAGATAAAACACATTATTATTCATGCTTAGTTAACCACATGCACATACATGGAAAGACACACCTACTTGTAAAGGGAAATTAAATATGCACACGCATTGGACGTTAACACACAAGTACATGCACAACCTCATTTGATGACGTTCATATGCATTTAATACACACACATAAATAGCCACGTACACATAGACACATGTAGATACATAGACAACTACACATACTCACGCATAGACAATCACACATGGGTATCAAATTACACACACAAACATACATACAAAAACACATCCATATAGTTTTAGATGACAACTAGATATGCATAGACACAGTCTTAATGACATTCAGTGACGTTTCCTCAATTGGATATTATATACTGGGGTTTCGTTTTAATGATTACTAATTTACTGACATTCTACAGATTATTTTGCCTTTGTCCTTTTATGTCAATCTCCATTCAAGGCATTGTAATGGAAATGCAAGTGAAGAGGAATGGAAATGGAAGGGAGGAGGAAGGGTATTTTGGCCCTTTAACATCTATTGTGTTGATTTTATCTTGTTTACAACCCTTATAAGGAAAGAAAAATGGAAAACCCATGAGATTTGTATTGTCCAAATCAATCTCCTTTCTTATTTATAACTGTAATGCCATGCCATTGAAATTTCCAGATTGCAAACTTGGACATCTTTGCATATTTCTCAAAGCCATAACTCGAGAATTTATTTTGACATTTCTGTAAAATAGAGTTAGCATTGAATCTGTAAAATATCTCGAATTTGATGAAAGAATGAACTTCCCGTTTTCTGTAGAACTAAACAGAAATTAGAAGAGAAGACTTTCCAGCGGTTGAGACAGCTCTGCGGACAGTTACGTGAGCGACGGGAACGACGAAGGTAGGAGGCAAGTTCAAAATGGAGATGCAGTAAAATACAGTTACGTGAGTGACGGGAACGACAACGTTGCCATAGCCACGCAGTGCTCTAAACAAGCTCGAGGTGCACATATGCCTGCGGATGAGCAACTTTGAATACTCCATCGTGAAGCTCCAAACCTCCTGTCGTTATTGTGCCCGCTCTTCGTGAGAAAGCCGACGACTGACAGAGAGTTGGAGCCGCCGACAGACAAGATCAACGACGACAGACAAGGCCCGTCCATCGCGAGATTGCAGCCGATGACTAACGGGAAGCTACGATCGACAAAGAACTATGGATGACTGAGAACCAGACTAGGTCCGGTCTGGTTCAGTTCTTGTTCATTGTGATCTCTCTTCGTGAGGAAGCCGACGATTGACAGGGATTTGGAGCCGCCGACTGACAGGATCAACGACTGACGGGAAACTACAATCGACTGGGAACTGAGACTGACTGAGAACCAGACTACGTTTTGTCCGGTAGGGCCTCCATCGTGGAGCTTTTTAGTTCATTTAAAAAAGGCCGACTTTCTTCGCAGCCGGGAAATTTTTGCTAAGGAGATGAAGTATCACGTCTTGCCTCGTTTCAACTACAACAGTGTGAGCTTTTGGTAAGGAGATGAAGTATCACGTCTGGCCTTCGTTGTTTCGCGTCTCATTAAAACTAAAGAGACTTTTGTTTTAAAATTCTAAAGAAAAACAAAGGATTTGGAGAAGAAGAAAGAATTTTTCTTGAAAGAGGCTTTCTCAATTCGTGAGGGACCAAGGATTGCAACTCTTGTTTCATCAAGACCTTTCTCTCTAATGTCCACGTTTATTCTCTCGCTAGTCTTGAGCAACATGGCCCCACCAGAGTCCCGATGCCCCCTCAGGATAGATTCTGCCTCATCGGACATCGAACCTCCGGTGGCAGCTTTGTGTAAAGAATCTGTGGTGGAAAAACAAGAAGAATTGATGAAAACTTGTCTGATCGATCAAGTATTTGGCCCTAGGCCCCCTCTAGAAAGTGTGAGAGTTTGGCTTCGCAAGAAGTGGTTCCTGTGTGGCCTAATTGTGTGCAAATGTGAATTCCTACCGGCGAATCACCTGCTTCTAGTGTTTGAGAATGAAGAGATGGCCTTCCAAGCCCTGCAAGCCGATTCTTGGCAAGTGGGCCGGTCCACCCTTTGCCTATTTAAGTGGACCCCAGACTTTGTTCCGAACAGGTCAACGCCTCTTCGTTACCCGCTTTGGGTGGAGCTTCCCAATTTGCCGTACTTTCTGTATGGATTTCTTCGAGAAATCGTTTCACCGATCGGTCGTCCGATGGCCTCAAGAGAGGATGTTGGGGGCTTAATCTAAATGGTGCTCAACATTTTTTCAATGCACGATGGCACCCACAGATCTGCATCGAAACACACCTGAACTAGGTCCTTACCTCGAAAATCTCCATAAACTGTGGAGATGGTAAGACTTGGACACAAGGGATTACTTACAAGAATTTGCCAAATGCGTGCTTCCGTTGTGGGCATCAAGGTCATAGGACCAAAGATTGCCCCTTGAAGAAAAGTACAAATAAAAACAAGCTTAAACCAGATGGGACCTTGGATCCTTTCCCTCAAGTTGACACTCAAGGGCATCCCCCTTCGATGGAGGAAGAAGACGGAACTCGCGTTGCTGAGACGGATTCAGAAGGATTCACTGAAGTAAGACACAGGAGGAAAGTTAGCCCTCCAAGATGAATAGCAAGGAACACTACGACAATTGCTCCTTCAAATAACATGTACTCTAACCTAGAAAAGGATATTAATGCGGTCAACTTCCCAGGGGTCAGCCATTATGTAGAAGACCCCACTGATAATACCCTTGGGTGCTCTACCAGCAAAGAAGAAAACCAAGAAGGTTACACCACGAGTAAAGAGGAAGGCTTCACTACTAGCAATGAAGAAAACCCAGACAGTGAAAGCTCCTTCCTTGGTCCTACCCTTCCGATTTGCATTCCCAGATTACCGCAACAAAAGTCAAAGCTTAAAGGAAAACAACCATTGGGCATGCCATGGATGAGCCCCCTCAAGAGTAGGATCCAAAGGGAAGAAGCTGGGAGGAAAAAAGAAGATCACAAGAAGAAAAAAGATCGGGTCCCTCCCCTCAAAGACGGAAACCATCAATAATGAAATTTACATCACTAAACGTCAGGGATTTGTCTGACCCATCAAGAGTGGCGACTCTTGGCCAATGGTTCAAAGACAAGTGCCTCAACCCTGACTTTATCTGCTTACAAGAGATTAAAATCCACGGAGAGGATCTCCAGAAACGGCGTAAATGCATTTCTCCGATCCACCTTTGGTTCTCCACTTCTCATCCTAGGGGGGCGGGGGTGCTGCGATCGGTATTAGTCACTCCTTGTCTGGCAGTGTGACCTCGACTTTTGAAGGTCGGAATCATCCTTGGATTGCTGCCTCTATCAGGTTCCCTTTTTAGTTCATTGTGGTCTCAATTTATGCCCTTAATGAAGAAGCAGATAGAATTGATACTTGGGCTTCCCTTGACTCCCTCTCACAGAATGTTCTGATTTGTGGGGACTTCAACATGGTTGAGTTTCCTGAGGAGCGATGGAATAACAAGGGAAAGATTATTGACGGCTAGCAAAAAGACAGATGGGATAAAATCAAGCTCCATCTCGACCTGGTCGAGGTGAAAGACATGAAGGGATTCTCGTGGTCAAATCTCCAATTGGGGGACTCTTTGAGGAAAGCAAGACTTGATAGATGTTACATCGACCAAAACACCATCCTCCAGTGGGGTATTCCTTCGATTTCCCAATACATGGACCTGACTATCTCGGACCACTACCCGATTACTCTGTCTTTCAAACCGATTCCCATGCTCCAGAAAGCCCCTTGGTTTCATCCTTGCCAAACATCATTTTCCCTCCCTTCTGTCCACCAAGAAATTTCTGCAATGTGGGCGGAAGCCTTTGCCTACTATAATGAACTGGCTAAGTGCTAGAGAAGGGCGGTGGAAAGGACTCAAAAAATTCTAATAAGGACTCAAAAGCCTATAAGAGATATCCAAAAAAAAGAAGAGAAACGATGTACCAGAGGCTCTCATAGCTTGAAGAACAGGTGAACAAAGGTAACCTACAATGACAACAAGGTCAGAAGAGGTGAACAAAGGTAACTTACAATGTCAACAAGGTCATTTGAAAATCAGGGGAAGACTAAGATTAGAGGAGGAGGTTCTAAGGAAAAATCTTCAAATATTCTTCAAAGATTGGTGGGCGAGGAAGGCGGGCAAACCATCGAAAGAGATGTGTAACATCCTCAAAAGGAAACAAGCTAGGGAATCCATCCCCTTATTGGTCGATAACAATGGAACTGAATGTAGCATGAAAGTTGAGAACAAATATATCATCATCGAGCACTTTACCCATCTTCTCAGAGTCTCGACTCCTCTTTCCCTGCAGAGGCATGACTGCATGGCAACCATCTCAAAAGTTGCTCAATCTAGAATCCCATAGAACATGATCTCTCTACTGGATGCTAACATTTTCGAGAATGAATTATCAAGGTTATTTATGCTCTTCCCAATGGGAAAATTCCGGGTCCTGATGGCCTCATCAATGAGTTTTTCAAGTCCTTCAAACATGAGGTGGCCACCCCACTATGTCTGGTGTGGCAAGAGGCTCTCTCATTCGGTGCCCTCTCTGAGTGTCTTAATAATGGCGTCATCAAGTTAATCCACAAAAGGGGAGATAAGAACAAAATTGAAAACTGGCGACCGATTACCATGCTCCAAACAGGATACAAGATAATTGGAAAAGTTATCACCAACAGAATCTCTTGTCATTTAAAGTCATTGCTTTGTGAGGGCCAGAAAGGTTTTATCAAAGGTAGATCTATACTTGAAGCAATTGTCGATATTTGGGAAGGCCTTGCGTTTGCTGAGGAGTCTGCTCAAGATCTAGTATTCATTAAGATCGACTTCGACAAAGCGTATGATAGATTGGAATGGGACTTTATTCTTCAATCATTGAAAGACCTTGGTTGCAGCCAAAAGTTCACGAAGATGGTTTCCACTCTTCTTGGAAACACTTCAACTAGAATAAATATGAACAGTAAGCTTTCCGAGCCCATTCGTTTAAAAAGATCAATCAGGCAAGGCTCTAGCTCCTTTACACTTCGCTATTGCCTCGAATGGACATAGTCACTTATTAAAGCATCACATGAATGTTGTTAATCTCTAGGGTCTTTCCCTACCTCTAAATCACGTCCAAATGATTGCGAGACTCTTTGCCGATGACATGAATGCCTTTGTGCATAACGATATAACAACATTGAGGTGTTTTGGTGGTGCCTAGATACCTTTTGTGTGGCATCAGGCTCAAAAATCAACCATGCTAAAACTGCTTTTAGAGCAGTCAGTGGACCTACACCACAATTGTTGTTAGATCAAGGGTGTCAAGTTATCCCTAGAGGTGAAGTCTTCTGTCTCCTCGGCATTCCGATGGGATTCGACATCTCAATGGACCAACAATGGAACTAGGTGCTATCCAAGCTGGATAGCAAACTAAATCATTGGAAAGGTATGCAAGTCAACTTGGCAAGGCGTGCTATGGTTGTTAACACATTTATGTTGTCTACAACTATTTACTTTATCTCATGTTGGAGACCTAAGGAGAAAGACTTGGCCAAAGTGGAAAGAATCTATAGAAACTTCCTTTGGACTAGGGACCCTAACAGGAGGGGTATTCCCAAAATCAAATGAGAAACTTGCATCAACCCAAAAGACTGAGGGGGCTTGGGAATTTTGGATATCGCTGGGTTGGCTGACAAGCTGGCGATACAAGGCTTGGAGCAATAATGAGTCCTCCTGGGCTACACTAATCTTCAGAAACATGGAAGACCTTACCCTAGTTGGCCATCTTGGTTGGAAGGACATAGGGATTCTCACGCTTTTGTTCTCCCCCCACCCGGTGTCCCCTAAAGGCTCTAGCCTCATGTGTTCTCTATGGAAGAGTTGGAACAAGGCCAAAAAATTTATCAAAATCAGTGATGAGTATGGACGGATGGGATAAGACAAAATGACTCTATCTGGTTCCCGATCGATGGAATTAGGGGGGTGGAGTCTTGGAACCTCCAAACTGCAAAGGAGTTATGGAACAAAGGGTTCAAACAGTGGAAACAACTCTGGAAACAAGAGACGAGCCAGTGGATTAGGTTCCAAGACTTAGACCCAAGACTTAGAGTTACCCTCGACGAATGGACTCTTCTTCAAGGCAGGTGTTTAGCATGGGACCGCTCAACTACCCACCTTCTCTACGGTCAAGATCCTCCTTGCCTAGAGGGCCTCAAATGGAGCAATGGTAAGAAACTATCCAGAATCCCCAACTTCAAAGAGAACTTAGATGTTCATCACACTCTTAACAAGAGATGGTGCCTTTCTTGGACCAAACTTCGATGGGAAGTAAAGTTCATGTCTATTTGGCACCCCCTAATTGAGATCAAAAAGTCCGTTCTCATGTGGCAGATCTTACATAAAGGTATTTGGTCCAATGCAAGGGCTAACAAAATCTGTGGTGTACCGCCATGGTGCAAGGGTTGCCATCGATGCATCGAAGATCTAGCTCACCTGTTCTTTGATGGCCCCAAGTCCCATGTTATCTGGTGTCACGTGACTCGGGTATTGAGACTCACGAACCAAATCAATTGGCAACAAGTGCTATTGGGTGAGGCGGTCGGCTGCTCATCGAGGCTATGGAATGCCATCAGGGGTGAGACTCTTTGGAGATTTGGAGGGAGCGATGTGCTGTCAATTTTGGCCAAACTCCTAAGGAATGGTCGATCGAGAAATCCTTGTTTCTTCTAGGTAAAAGAATCTCCCGAGATAAGAGATCTCCACCGTTTAGACATCACTGTATTTATCTCCTCGAAAACAACAAAGGGTCTCACATCAGGGTGATGAAAAATTTATCCGCCTCATTTGTAATGCCCTCTAACTTACCATACTCCTCCCTTGCATTGTGGGATTTGAGGGGTCCCATGGACACTACTCCCATTCATTTGTAACTTTTCTTCTTTATTTTAATCAAAGTCTGAGAGAATAGGTTAAAGCGGAACTTTCTTTTATTATAAAAAAAAAAAAACAGAAACTAGAAGCTCAACCTGCAGAAGCTTTGGAGGGAAGGTGGCGCTTATGATCGAAAGGACCGAACAGTTGTCACTAAGAAAAGCGTCCACGTTGTAACTTGCATGAAGAGTACAGAAATCTTGAGGAGGAGAATCGCATCAGAAAAACTCGAAGACTGAAGTCGCATGAGCGTTGGAGGTCGAGTTTGAACTCGCATTCTCGATGGTCGCAATGAGGAGATGGAGTTACCATTCAAAGTATGCAAAAAGAAGAATTGCTAAGTGTGGAAAAAGATTGTGATCTGCGAAATTTCTTTGTTTCTTCCAAGAACATCACTGCCCAGCTCCAGGCGTATAGCGTCTCCATACCGCCACCCGTGTGAGTGATTCCCGCATTACTGTTGTATGAGTGGTGTTGATCAGATACCTGGTGGAAATTTGGATGGTGAGTCCATACACTTATTTCTAGAGTCCAGCACTAGAAGCTACTCAAGTCATTCATGAAAGAGCTACTGTTGCAAAACGATACCGCTTAGATTGCTTCAATAATATCATCGGTTGAAGGGCTGCAGGGTTGGGCTATGATTTAGGGCTTGGGCGTTCATCATTAATTGAAGTGCTTCGGGCTTGGGCTATGGTCTGGGGGTTCGGATATCATCATTGATTGAAGGACTGCAGGCTTGGGCTTTGGATTGGGGCATGAATAGTTTCATGATCCATCTCGGGAGCTTAATGGGTCCTCCATG
The DNA here is from genome assembly GCA_020310875.1 of Ceratopteris richardii. Lineage (NCBI taxonomy): Eukaryota > Viridiplantae > Streptophyta > Polypodiopsida > Polypodiales > Pteridaceae > Ceratopteris > Ceratopteris richardii. The sequence continues at coordinate 105,797,056 of CM035425.1, read as the reverse complement.
GCTATTAGTACAAACACAAAGCCGTGTATATATTACTTAGTCTTACGTGTTATCTCCGCGAACAGGTATGCATTCACCAGAATACCATAACTCACAGCCAACCCCTTTGCGGACTTCGCATATGTCTTGCCTTCTGAGCATTCGGATGGTGGTGGTGGTGAGGAGGGGTTATCAGAAACTCATCGGGTAACTTCAGTAGCACTCTGTTCAACAAGGAATGCTATGAAGAATCATTCTAATAAGGAGACTAAGTCGGATTAACCAGGAAATCTACCGAATGACTCAAATGTAGATAATGAGTTCTCTATCGTTGTTAAGAAAGCTCAACTCATGCTTGACATCACCATCTGAAGACCAAAGTCATCATTTATTTTGTTAAACATGTTGCAACCAGGAGGCGTAGAAGTCGTGTCAGTGTATACAACAAGATTTGTCAAGGACGACAAGAGATTGAGTTAAACAAGTTTATTCCCAGAGGACAGCACAAACTCACCGCCAACCCCTTTGTTGGCCTCAAGCAACATCATTAAGAGTAACGCAATGGAGTAACTCTGATACTGAGTAAGAAAAGTTATGCCTTGCTTTCTGAGCAAGCGGAATTCAGACCTTGGGGGCTATCACAAGATCATCGGATAACTTCAATATCCTTCTCTTCAACAAGTAATGTCATATAGAGGCAGGTATCTCTAATCTTTCTTCCCTTTGTCATTATACTTGATCTGATCAAATATTAAGGCTTAGAGAAATCACAATGCTTAGAGAAATATTAAGGTCAAACCTCCATGTTGAAAAAGAAAAGCAGAGTAAGTCGGACGAAATGAAGTTTGATAATTAATCTACATAATGTCTGCTTTATTACTTGTCAAACTACCCCGTAGTTTTCGCAAGAACTGTCACTTCTTTCTTAGAATAATTGAACTCTAAGTAATCTCTGCTGTATTCTCTATTAAAATGAGAACCACCTCATAATTTTCATCATCATTTTGAGGCTAAAGTCATCATCGGCCGCTATGTTCTCATTGGAAAAACACAGGAGTACATGGCCAATATCAATGCCCTCTTCTAGAGGCATTTCTACAGTCCCAGGCCGTTAAGGCAATTCTTGAGCCTCTCGCCTCTTGAGGGGGGGCGAGGGTTCAATCCCTGCCGGCCACATGTAAGGGATATGTATAACGTGGAATGATGAAGCATATGGCTGATGTGCCATCGTTTGACTAGCCCTATGGTAGTTGTGACCGCCATTCAACCCAGTCTTGTAAACCCTTGTTCTTGTGGGATAAGCGGGGTCGCATGGGTGCTATGCCCTTCCTTGTATAGTTGAAATTTCAAAGTTAAAGCCTGAGGGAGTAGGCCTCGGCCGAACCTCCAAGTTAAAAAGAAAATATAGGTTTTGAGCGCAAATATTTCCATCTCGAGAAGCAGCGTCCTACATCGGGAGCTCAATGGGGATGACTTCCTATTGGCGGGTCTAATGACTCTTCACAACCCCATTCAGAGTAGATGCACAAACGTGGGCATATATTACAGTCTTTTAAGTTCTATCTCCTCGAAGAGGTATGCATTCATCAGAATGCCGTAACTCATAGCCAACGCAACCCCTTTGCCGACTGAATTTGCACAGATCTTGCCTTCTGAACATCATCGGATAACTTCAACTCCCTCTGGTCAACCAAATGAATGTTATGAAGAGAGCCACGTACAGAAATCACATTACAGAAATCACTCCAAACAGTCTTCCTTTTCTCATTACAGAAATCACATTGCTCATGAGGTGAGCAAGTCAAATAATACAAACTCTGATGATTAAACGACAAATCTATCAAATGACTCAAATGTAGATATTGAGTTTTGTATTGCTGTTAAGAACGGTCAACCTCATGCTTAGCATCACCATCTGAAGACCAAAGCCATGAATTTTTTTCTCAAACGTGCTGCAATCAGGAGGTGGAGAATTCGTATCAAAATAAACGAGAAGATTTGACAAGGACGACAAGAGATTGGGGTACAGTAGTTTCTTCCAAAAGTAGAACACAATCTCACCGCCAGCCCCTTGACCTTCCCCAAGCAACATCATCAAGACCAATCCTTTACATATGCCTTGCTTACTTATTAATTGGAATTTAGATCTTGGTGGTCCCATGTGTTTATATGTAGGGCATACCAGAAGACCATCGGATAACTTCAGTAATCATCTGTTCAACAATCATCGGTATCTTCAAGCTTCCGTCCCTCTGTGATAATGCTTAGTCTCATGCACATATTCAAGGTAAGAGAAATTACTTGTTCTCATGCACCTAATGCTTGGCCTCATGCATATATTGCACGTTTTTGTTAGTATACGTCTAAAGAAACATTTCTCGATGAGACTCTTTGACAACTCCATCTCTTTCCAGATGTCTATTATATCTATTCGTGAATAATTACATGATTATTTAAAGCTCTCGTATTATTCGATTAAAATTTTCCAATGAAGTATCAATATATCTGAGCTACTTTCAATTAAAGAAATAAATATTCAATCAAAACTTTCGATCAAAACCTTGAACATCAAAAATGTATTTTGATGAAAGTCTACTCGATTACGTATTTACAATATTGAAAATTTAGTTGACTATTCAAACATTCTTTTTTTCTTGCTAATTACATAACTTAATAAATATGCCGTATGTTGAATACACGAAAACATGCGCACACATGCTTACATACATACATAAACACACAAACACATATATATGAGTGTGTAGGATTGTGTACATGTACACCCACACCTCCCCACACACATGTTGGAATTCTTGGTCTTTGGCAAGATTGAGTATGTGAATGGGGTCTTACACTACATGCCACATTACTATTCACTTTTCGGTGAGTCCAAAGTGTCAATCCACAAGCCCTAACCAACTAAAACGACTAGACTATCATGAAGGAGGAATTATATCACCTAAGATCTACCATTACATATTCGATTTCTCCCGGCACATTTGTGCTGGGATTTGGATGCGAGAGCAAGGAGAGAACGAGAACGAGAGAGAGAGAGAGAGAGAGAGAGAGAGAGAGAGAGAGAGCGAGAGAGAGACATGCATCTCGTTGAAGCTAGGTATGCGCACACACACATACATATGCATACACACACATATACACACATAGACACACACACACACATACACATAGACACACACACACATATACACACAGATACACACACATATACACACATACACACATAATGTTGCATACACACATGCACACATAATGTTGCATACACACATGCAAACATAATGCATACACATGCACACACATATACACATACACATACACACACGTACACACACACACATACACACACATACACACACATACACACATATATGCATACACACACATAGAGAGACATGCACACACATACACATACATGCATACATATGCATACATAATGCATATGCATATGCGTACATACATACATACTTACATGCATACACACACACATGCATACATAATGCACATGCATACATACACATACATAATGCATATGCATACATAATGCACATGCATACATACACATACATAATGCATACACACACCTATGCATACATAATGCATACACATACCTATGCATACATAATGCATACATGATGCATACATGATGCATACACACACATACACACACATATGCATACATACATGCATACACATACACACACATAGACACATACACACACATAAACAGATACACACTCATAGACACACACACATACACATAGACGCGCACGCACATACACACACATATACACACACACATACAAACATAAGGATGCATTCACACACATACACATGCATACACACATACACACACGTATACACACACATACACACACATATATGCATACACACACAAAGAGACATACACACACATACACATACATGCATACATATGCATACATAATGCATATGCATATGCATACATACATACATACTTACATGCATACATAATGCACATGCATACATACACATACATAATGCATACACATACATATGCATACATAATGCATACACACACATATGCATACATACATGCATACATATACACACATAGACACATACACACATACACACACATAAACACATACACACTCATAGACGTGTAGCAAAACATACACATAGACACACACACATACACACACACACATACACACACACATACACACACACACACACACACATAGACACATACACACATAGACACATACATACATACACATGCATACACACACATACACATGCATACACATACATATGCATACATACATGCATACACATACACACGTAGACGCATACACACACATAGACACATACACACACATAAACACATACACACTCATAGATACACACACATACACATAGACACACACACATACACACACATATACACATATACACACAAACATACACACATAGATACATACACACATAATGATGCACACATACACATGCATACACACATACAGACACATATACACACACATACACACACATATATATTCCTACACACACACATAGAAATACACACACATACACATACATGCATACATAATGCATATGCATATGCATACATACATACTTACATGCATACATAATGCACATGCATACATACACATACATAATGCACACACATATATGCATACATAATGCATACACACACATACAAATATATGCATACATACATGCATACAAATATACACATAGACACATACACACACATAGACACATACACACACATAGACACATACACACACATAAACACATATACAGTCATAGATGTGTAGCAACACATACACATACACACACACAGATATACACACACACAAGCATACACACACAGACACATACACACATAATGATGTATGAAGGACTTTAAAGAGCAATTTGCAAACATAAATGAAATTATTTTGGATGCACCACTCATCTCTACATTGTTGAATGGATTACCAAAATCTTTTCAAAGCTTTGCCATTACACTCTGTTTGGTTGCAAAAGGGAATCCTAATATGTATGCATTTGATAAGGTTGTTTCTCTTCGTTTGCAAGAAGAGCAATCTAGAGTGAATAGGAGTGATTTGATTGAGGGAACACACACACTTACTATCTCACAAAAGGAGAAAAGCAACTATGGTTCGGCTTTGGGTTCATCAAAACCAAAGCCTCAATCTTCCTCTTCCACTCATTCCTTTAATGATGTTAATTTTCAAAAGAAGAAGAGATGTAAATATTTCCAAAAGATTGATCATACTATTGATGAGTGTAGAATGCTTGCTATGAAGAATGAAAAGAAGAAGGAATTTGACATGTCTATTGCTGAAAATTCCTCAAATACAAAGAATGATGAAGCGAAGATGGCTCCAGATTTCTGGGCATGTTGTTACATGTCGTTTTGATGCGTCTTTGAATTCTAAATGTATGGTTGTGAGAGAGGCTGATTTGGATTGGTTCTTTGATAGTGGTACTTCAAATCACATAAATTCATGCAAAAGGTTTTTTGCATCTTTGAAAGATGCATGCAAAGGAGGACATGTGGTGTGTGCAAACAATGCCTCTTATCCTATCATTGGAGTAGGAGAAACTGAGATTATGGCTATAAATGGAGGTGTGATTCTCTTAAAAAATGCATTCTTTATACCCAATATCAAGAAGAACTTAATTTTAGTTTTGTTGATTGCCAAAGCTGGACTTCATGTACACTTTGTTAATGATAAGTGTATGGTTCATGATTTCAGCAATGGTGAATTATCGTGAAGTCTGATACATTATATAATGGTTTGTTTTGCATGGATACATACAAGAGGGCTACCTCCAATGCCTTGGTTGCTCATACTTCTTCCATGGCTATAATGGAGCTTTTGCATGCCTATTTTGGTCACTTGAACATCAATGGTTTGCTTTTCTTGCAAAAGGACACGGTTATTATTTTGGGAACACTTGAGTCCATTGAAAAGCATGCATGTGAAAGTTGCATTCTTTGAAAATGCATCATGCTTCTTTTCCAAAAGATATTCATATACACACTAAAAGAAAATTGTAGTTTTTTCATAGTGATGTATGTGGTCCCATCAAGATTCAATCTTTTGGGAAACATGTATATTTTTTTTATCTTCATTGATGAGGCTACTTGACATACATGGGTATATCCTATGAAAGCAAAGAATGAGGTATTTTCTTGCTTCAAAGCATTTTTAGCTATGGCTAAAACTTTTTCTTCAAACAAGCATTTGAATCTACACAGGGATTGTGGTGGTGAATACATTTCACATGAGTTTAATGTTTTTCTTCATGAAAGAGGTATTTCACACCAATGTATGATGCCATATACACCTCAGCAAAATTGTGTTGTCGAGCATAAAAATTGAACTTTCCTTGAAATTTGATGAGGTATGGTTAAAGGAAAGCACCTTCTTGATAAGTTTGGGATGGAAGCAATCATGTGTGCACACTATGTGCTCAATCACTGCCCTACTAAAGCATTGAGAGTCATCTCTCCTTAGGGGGCTTGGAATTGACATAAGTCTAAGGTTAGTTATATGTGCGTGTTTGGTTGTTTGGCATATACTCTTGTGCGATCACAACAACATAAAAAACTTGATAAAAAGGGAAATAAATGTATATTTTTTGGTTATAGTGTTGAAAGTAAGGAATATCATTTGTATCATCAATTGAAGAACACTATTCGTGTGAGTCGAGATGTGGTATTTTCTAAAAACTCAGTTTTTCCTCTTCTTGAATGCAAAAAACAGCCAACACTTAGCTCACAAGATGTGTTCAATACACTCATGACTTTGTTCCAAAATGGTGCATTTGACCATGGCCATATACACTAGCAAATAGAGGCTCAAAGAGCTAAAAAAATCCAGTGAAGTAGAGCTGAAAATGTAGAGAATTTCCAGCCAAACATGGCTAAAAGTTTTTAGCAAAAAATTATCAAAACTCCAGGAAATTTCCAACCATATACGGCTGAATATTTGCATCCAAATATGGTTGAAAATGAGCATGAATTTTAGCCCATGCATGCTATACATGTTGATGATGTATTACATAATGAAAACATGTCTATCAAGAGAGCACAAACTATACCAAAGTGGTTGAAACAAACTTTGTAGGAAAACAAATTGAGTGCACCTTTACTTGGAAAAACAAGATCAAGCTCTTGCCATGCATGAAGTAATTTTGTGGCTTATTCTCTTATTGCAACAACATGTAATGAAGAGCCACTTACTTTTGAAGATGAATGTGAAGAACCACAATGGATAAGTGCGATGCAATCAGAAATGGATTCCATACATAGGAATGATACTTGGGAATTATGTGAATTGCCAAAAAGGAAAAATGCCATAGGTACAAAGTGGGTGTACAAGAGTAAGAGAAAGTCAGATGGTAGCATTGATTGCTACAAAGCTAGATTGATTGCCAAAGAATATGCAACAATATGGCATTGAATATGAAAAACATTTGCACCTACTGCGTGCATGTCTACCATTTTTACCATGGTTGCACTGGGTACCCATCGAAAGTATATCCGTTGGACATAAAAATAGCTTTCTTGAATGGTGATTTGCAAGAAGAGGTCTATGTGAAGCAACCGCCTAGATTTTCCATGAAAGAAAAAGAGTATATGGTTTGTCACATGCATAAAGCCTTGTATGGTCTCAAGCAAGCTCCACTTGCATGGTATGACAAAGTCAATGAGCTTTTGATTGCTCTTGGATTCACATGTAGTCCAATTGAAGGCACACTCTATGTAGACAACGATGGGGTTGATCTTATAGTGCTTGGTTTTTATGTCCATGACATACTCTTGATTGATTCATGTGATGAAAAATGTGACATTCTTATGGTTGATTTACAACATACTTTTGATGTCACTTATCTTGGTCTTTTAAGCTACTATCTTTGCATCACGTTTGTATCTATTGAGGGGGGAATTGTTATGCATCAAGCAAAGTATGTTGAAAAGCTACTTTAGAATTTTGACTTCGAGGATTGGAAGCTAGTCTCCACACCAGTTGAGATAGGATTTAGGTTCTCACTTGAGGATTCCAGTGATGCATTTACCACTTTTGTTTATCAGCAAGCTATGGGATGTCTTATATATGCATGCAAGACAAGGCCGGATATATAGTATAGTTTCCCAGTTGACTCAATTCATGCATAGCCCATTCACTATGCATGGGCAAGCGATGACACATGTGTTTGGATATCTCAAAGGCACTTTGAGCTTAGGTCTCTTTTATGGAAGAGATATTCAGCCATGGTTGCATGCTTTTAGAGACAGTGATTGGGTTGGTTGTTATGATACTCATGTGTGCACTAGTGGTAATTGTGTTTTCCTTGGAGACTCATGCATATCTTTGTTAAGTAAGGACAAGCTATCATGGCAACATCGAGTTGTGAAGCTGAGTACATGACAATTTTCATAGCTATGGTGTAGAGTATATGGGTGAGATGCCTATTGATGGATTTTTGCATGGAGATTGATGTTGTTATGCATATTCTCATAGATGGTCAGAGTGCATTTGCTATTGCATGAAACCCAGTGTTTCATGCATAGACCAAACAGATTGAGATACCTTATCACTATGTGAGAGAGTCCCTTTATGCAAGAGATATTGATTTGGTATATTTTCCTACAGAAGATAATGTGGTAGACATATTCAATAAAGCTCTTCCATGAGAAACGTTTGAAGATTTTTGCAAAGATTTAGGTTTATTACCTTCTAAGGGCTGATTTTTCACTCCCATGTGTCCACATCATTTGCTCTAGGTAGCTTTGTTACACTTATGGTTCCTTGAGTAGCTTTGATGTGATCCTTTTCCCTATACATGGGTACTTTTTACTCTAGTGCTCATGAGAGGTTTTTTCCCCATGTTACCACATACATGATTCACTCATATGTGATCGTACTTTGTGCTTAGGGATATTATTCAGCTCTTACTTCAATTTTGAACATTTTCAATAGAGAGGTTTTGTAATCATCCGTCTTCTTCATATGTCATGCTGCATTTTTGCGCCCTGTGTGTGTATCTCATGTGTCTCTTGCACTTCTACTCACATCAAAGCTACTCGAGGAACACATAAATTTAACAATGATGGCATGGAAATATGAAAGAAATAAATATTGAAACACTTATTAGAGGCCTTATTGATGTTGATGAATGTGTCAAAGCATTCTAGATTGTGAAAGTTTTAGATGTCATTCACAATATTGATCAAGACAAAATAGTTGCTTTGATACTCCATTGGTTTTATACTAAAATTAGTAATACATTCACAAGCAATTACATTTTAGAAATGGTATGCGCCACCAAACAAATAGGTTAAAAAAGGATAAAGAATATTGAAAGTACATTTACTCTTAAAATGGATGAAGTAGATAACCTTTTTTATGGTTTTTCCCTAACAAAATAGGGCACTTGAGGAAAGAAACCCTCAATATGATAAGGAAAACCCTTCTAGATCTATGTGAGATAGCTAACCATAGGAAAACTAGAATATTGGTGCTTGACCTTGCAAAACTTGGTATGTACTTGGATGAGGATAACACTCTCATTGATATAAAAGAACAAGAAGAGATAAGATATTTTTGTTGCTAATGAAAATGCTACAAAGTAGCACGCATGAAAAAATCATGTGCATAACACATTTGATTCATTATCCAAAATCCTCTTTGGAATACAAGTTTTAATCTTTATCTTATGTATGCAACTTCTAATCTCTTTTATATTTTTAATATAGATTCTCGAAATGTCGATATGCTTGGATCAAAATTTTGGGCACATTTGGAGTTCCAAAATTTTCAAAACGTGACAAAGAATGTAAAAAATACAAATGTGTTCAATTGATTTTTAGAATATGTATTCTAATATAAAGGGTTTTGAAAAATAAGGCACAATTTTCTTGTTTCTTGAGTGATGGTTTCTCATTTATTGACATATTTCTTGTTTTTCATGATTTGTTATTATTCAGATTACCATAAGAAGTCTCTACATTTCTAGTATTCTCCATAGGGTGCCTTGCATCATCTCCTATTTGGACCTCATGCTGAGTCTTTGGATCTTCGAAATCTCGTAGCAATCCCACATTCCATGTTACATGATTTGGGCATCTAGAGTCAATATAGAACACATGGTAATATGATTTGCCTCCTTTCATTGTCTTGTTCATGTGTAAGAGTAAATCCTCATGGGATAGATCCTAAGTGTATTTTTTGTAGTCTGTTCTTCCTTTGTAGCCCTTTTGTAAGTTGTTGTTTTAGTTATCGTTATCATTGTATCCATATGATTTGTTGTATCTTCCTCTAGGAGCTCCATATCTGCCTCTCTTGTAACATCGTCCTCTTTTTGTTTCTTGGGTTCTTGAAGCAATGCTCTATAATGTGGTTGGTTAATCCACATATGGAACAAGGTGAGGATCCTTGAGATCTCCCGCTGCCTTGCCTCCCATCTCCGCCTCTTCCTCTTGAGCTTCTACCTCTATGTGGAAAGTTAACCTAGGAGGTGCTTCCTTTGTTGTAAGACTTTCTGGCTTTTCCTTTGGCATATTTACCTTTACTTTTATCTATTTAAAGGGAAGAGGAGGGACTACCTTTTTTTTCACTATTCTTCATACATTTGGCATCATGAGTAAAGATTCATCCCATGAGTGTTAATATCTTGCACTTGCATATTCATGTACAAGTCCATGGTAGTGGTGAATGCCTCCTAATTTCCATCAACCTTGATTCCATTGATGACACCTCTGAATTTGTTCCTCATCTACGATCTCTTAAATGCTTCCTAGTTGGTGGGCAATGTCCATCTTGGTGATAAAGGTAAAGACACTTTGCTTGGGCTGCTCCTTTAGTGATTAGAACTCCATCCACCAATAGTTCTTCCTAGCCTTGGTGCTTGAAGAGAAGAATGTTTCCAAAGCATTTCAATTCTCTTTTGATGTCATAAAACTCCTAATATGAGGAAGTTAGAATTCACATATATAGTTTTGAATGTATGCTCTTGCCAAAGCATCCTTTGCAACCCATGTGTTTAACCTTTTGTGTTCCTCTTGGAGTTGCTTGTCCTTTTGTTTTGAATATAGTCATCAACTCATCTCTAGATACGTATCAGTAAAGGTTTCTCCCTTACAAGTAAGCCTCCATTCTTAGAGACCATGATGAGTAGTAGCTTCAATGCAATTTGTCCATTAAACAAGGGAATCCATCACCTATAGTGTCAAGGCTATGATTATGCTCTCATACCACTTGTTGGCTCACAAGGCCATGGTCATGATAGAGGAAGTAGACATAGAAGGCATAGAAGCATTTGAATCAAGATAATCAAGGCACATGGGGAGATAAGTGGCATAGATCAATGATTTCAAATATCAATAATTTCTCAAACGTTCAAGGAGTGATTTCTATAATTACTTTTGTAAGCTAAAAACCCAATTTTGAACCCAAATGCTCCATTTTGTGAAGTTCTAGGAGTCCTTGAGCTTGAGAAACATAAGTAGAATCCACCTACAAATTCTCATAATTTTTGGAGCTCCTTAGATACCTCAAATAAGCTTTACAACCTACTTCTTTAACTATGCTAGACACTATCTAAAACCAACCAAAGCTAGTAGAAAACTATAAATAGAGCTAGAAAGATCATTCTAGAGGTTAGAATTTTGTAACAAGAAGCTTGTATTGTGTTGTGAGATCTATACTAGAAGGAATGTCCTTGCATTGTTCATCTCCTTATCTTAGCTTTGTGTGTGTGTGTGTGTGCATATTGTATGCTTTTCAGCTTAACCTTCACACACATCATTCACTCATTATCTCCACAAATTCACAATAAGGAGGTGAAGCTCCTTGACATGGAACTCCTCCTTTTCTAGAGTTACATTGAATTGAGTGTTGTTGTGAGGAAGGGCACTTGGGGACGAGGGTGTGATGGTAAGAATGTAGAAGAATTAACATTGAAAGGTAAATTTTTAATGTTAATGTTAAGCTTTTCACCATTTTTATCTACATCTCCATCTGCACTACCTTCTTTCACCATAGCCATCATCTTCGAGCCTCACCATTTTTTTTGGTTTTGAGCATATCTACACCTTTCCCTTCATTCCGCTCATTTGCATTCACGGAAGAGTGAGAGAGAAAGAGAGAGTGTGCATATGGTGTATTTTTGTGTGTTTCTAGTGATTTCTTGCAGATATAGCTTCATCTTTAGTTCCACATAACTATAGAGGTAGTATCATTCTCAAGATTCAAACCAATTGTCTTGGTTGATCGCAATAGATAAAGAAAGCCACCATTTTGAGAGCGTACCTACACCATAGCAAAGAGCTCTCCAATGCCATATTTATGCAATAGATGCATCAAAAATTTTACAATTTTTTGGCTTTGTCAAAACAGGTCAAAAATTTGACAAGAAACATACCTTTTCTATTGCAGTAGACTCTATCTGTTTTGATAGACTAGCTCCATTGTGATGAATAGACCTTGATGGATATCATCTATTGCAAGAGACTAACTGTTGCAGAGAGAAGAGGCACAAAAGAGGAGCCCCAAAATATTCAAATTAATTGGCATAAATTTCTTCTTCAAAATCCTAGGAAATTCCCTCGAAGCTATGTAAATGCACTAGAGGAGTCCTCTAGTTGCATAAACCCCAAATCCTTGTAACATAACTCTTGTAAAATAGTAGGAACTTAGAGATTAGTCAATAAAGTGCCGGTCTCATGTGTGAAAGGAGCATTCTTAGGGCACATGTATATAAGTCACTTTGTGACTCTTTGTAAGAACTTTTTGCCATTGTGAAGAAGGAGAACTGAAATTTTGAATTTGCTTCTTCCTTACTGCTTTTCATCTTCTCCATGATCTTTTCTCTGTGTGATGCTTGAAATGTGTGTGTGGGATCCTTGTCTATCCCTCCCCATCACATTTGAACGACTGTAGTGTGTGTGTGTGTGCCAATACGAGTTGTGGAATGAGTGTAGGTGTTTCGTGCCATTCACTGTTTTGGCCATAACTTGAAGAGCGGTTGTCAGATTCAAGTGAAAATACCACAAATAGATGTATCTCATTGAGAGCTTTGAAATGAACCTAGTATTGTCCATATTCAAAGTTTAGAGCTAGGAGAAACATTCAAAATTATGCTTACTATTGTAAGTGGTATCGCGTCAGACATTTTGAGGGATCTAGTGAGTTGGAGAGGTAGTTTAGTCTTTTCATATACATTGTAGCTAAACCAATTCACTTTCCATCATGTATGCATACGTCCTCATACACTTGGTCTGGGTGATTCTTCGGATTGATAATTAAACGTGTATTGATCTACCGCTATACGCACTTGTGGGGCAAATGAGGTTAAGTCTCTTTGACACAAGTCCCTAAGACTTCGAGACTTAGGTACACACATTTTTGGTGTGGTTGCCTTCGTGATGGTTATAGCTCTGTAGTGAAGGAATCATAACTGTAGAGGTGAATTCGTTTAGTGGCAAGTAGTCAGACACTTCAGTACTTATTACTTCACATCTCTAAGGTCTATGTAATGAGTTTTATGTTGAGGATTAGGAGTGAGGAAGAGAAGGAAGAGTTAGGGTTAGTTTAAAGAGAGAAGTGGAGTAGGAGGAAGTTGGAATCACCAAGAAAAATCTCAAAAAAAATGCCAAAATTATTGTAGAGTAGGCTTCAGGCATCACAAGTATAAAAACCAACAAAAAAGAAGTTCATTTGACACAAGTGGAGGAGCTGGTATCGTGTGCAGACACCGATTAGTATCATACTTGAAAGAGAGGAGTTGGGAGCATACACTTGGGTTGAGGCACACTTGAAGGTAAGCCACACAAGTTCTTGATAGCAAAATCAATTCATAACCACAAGCACACGTGATTAAACTCATTTTCAGTATCGCGGGGTGGGACAGAAAGTTTTGGGAGATTCTATGAGAGATACAAAGGGTTAAGAGTAAGGAGGGGATAGAACTGAACCTTTATGTACAAACAAATTTAATTTTAGAGCGATTTTGGTTGAAGTATCGTGGTCGATTGAGTTTTGGTATCACGATACCAAAATTCCCTAGTATCGCGATACTCGCCTAGTATCGTATCCTTGCATACCACTTAAAGTATCATGATACCACTTTGGTATTGTATCGTCAAGTTGGTATCACCATCACGATCAGTCGATGGTATCGTATCAGGGTCCACTTGGTATCGTATCGTTCCGATCATGATATCGTATCGCACACATTAGTGGTATCATATCGCATATCTAGTATTGTATCGTCTGACCTCCTTGGTATCCTATCATTTGTCATACCAGTATCGTATCACCAATGTGGTATCCTATCGTCCAAAAATTTAGTATCGTATCGTGCAAAGTTTTGGTATCATATCGTCACTTGCACTAGTATCGTATTGTGAGAGATTTTGGTATCCTATCGTATAGTGCACTGGTATCGTATCATGCAAAGTGTGGTATCGTATCGTGAGAGATTTTTGTATCGTATCGTATAGTGCACTGGTATGGTATCGTGCAAAGTGTGATATCATATCGCAAGGAATCTGGTATCGTATCGTCTACTATTCTAGTATCATATCACCACATGCAGAAGTATCGTATCGTCCTATAGTCAGTATCGTATCACATTAATCTGTGGTATCGTATCGCTAGAGGGGTATTGCCCAGAGTGGTGTCACCTAGAATATAACAAGTCATTTGAGGGAAAACTTAGAGGTAATTGAGGAGCCAATTGTGGGATAGTGAGAACCAAGATAGCCCCAGGAGGGTGGATGAACTTGAGATCAGGATGTGTGCTAAGTAGCTGGAGGAGTGTTATTTCATCTGTAGGAAGTGCAACTCATGCAAGTCATCACTCTATCTATACTGACACCTCTAGTGACTCAGAGGAAGAGATATCAATGGCTTCAGAAGACATGCAAGGTTCTGCCCCTAGGCGGAACTTCATGTCAACACTAGAGATTCCCATCTATGTGGATGGCTTAAATATTGCACCTCTCTGCAATATGTGTCAATTAATCCCCAAGAGATTCCCATCTACCTGGATGGCTTAAAAAAATCAATAGCCAGGATGGTGAACTCCACTGATTCAACAAATTTTCCCAGACCTGCAGTCAAGTATGAAGGAGGAGTGTACATGGACAAGTTGGGCCACATCTAGGTGGTAACAGAACACCCAGATCGGATCAACGAGAGAGGAGGATTGGAAGGATAAGGAAACTCAGAAAGACAAGACCCTGAAGAGTTAATAACTACACCAAGAGGCAAATTAGTAGTGACTCGATTCTTGAGAGGGGATTTGATACCTCAAGATAATTACCTATTAGAGGTCTACTTGATCCATGGATCAGACTTGTTGTTACAATCTGACTCACCCACACGAGGACAGGAGGAAAGCCCAATGACCTTATGTGAGTTAAAAGATCCTTAAGAGGAGTCTAGAGTCACGTACCTAGACAAGAACCAAAGAAGGTATTGGCAGGTAGATGCCGTTGATAGGGCTCAATTGAAGTATATGGGGTTGCCAGTGTTCTGTTCGAGAGAGTAGGCAACTACCTCTGATAATCCCTTTGGGACACATCAAGAGTCATAAAATACAATGTCGGGACAAACGAGTTAATGGAGCATTCCCAACTGAACCCATGTGCAATTCACAATGCTAGGGCTGCAATCACACAATCAAACTCACCCTGGACTAAGCAACCAACATCGGCCACTAGTGAGGCCAAGACCACCACTAGGAGTGCAGCCTGGAATGCCTCCAATTAGACTAGCAATTCCTCTAATGCCTAGACACCCAGAACCCATAAGAAGATTAAGACCAATTCCAGTGGCTAAGTGTATGAGAAATCATTATGATGGGATGGGAGAACCTTACGATCACGTAGCTGAATTTAAAACAATTCTACAGGCTGAGCAAGTGGAATATTTCTTTGTGCAGATGAGTCCTTCGAACTCACTCTCATAGGAACGACTTTGACTTGGTTCCAACCATTGGATCACAATCAATTTGGAAATATTGAACAACTTTTTGAGGAACTCATTGGGGAATTCACTAAGAGAGGAATCAAACACAACTCTTCATGTTACGAAGATGTAGCGTATGCGGAGGAGACCATCCTACTCACGTGGGTGTAAGAGGAGGAATGGGTTTGCCTTAAGTTTATCCATACAATAGGCATGGACATCAAGGAACCACTCTGTATTGCCATGTAGAACAAAAATACACTAATCGTAACACTGAGAAGTTTCCATTTAATAGGCAGACATGACATTTACATCAACCTCAATATAGGCCATATGGGTACCCTCCTAGAGAGCCAGGAAGGGAGATTCCAAGATAAAATTCCTATCTAGGACCACAAGTAGGACCTAGGCCATATGAGCAAGGGCAATATGGACAACCTCATTGGGTGTTAGGACAACAACCACCACTTCCACAGAACGTAGTGCCAATTAAATATGCTCAACCAGAGGAAAACATGGAGAGAGCCATAGTACCAACATCACCATTAGCCAGTACAAAATCGAGAGTCTAGGATACGAGAATACCCAAGGAGAATACTATCCCTATGACACCAGTATGATGGAGTATGAGCAAGTATATGACCCGCAATACTATGGTTATGAGGGATATGACAATGTCTATGGACCAGAGTTGGCAACACTAATGTACACTGCACCCAAGGCACCAATGCCCATTATGCCAAAAGGACTTTGCTATAGATGTGGAGGAGATCACTTTATAAAAGAATGTACTCAGCCATACAATCCACCACCCCCTAGGACCTGGGAAGGGTATTGTTATGAATGTGGAAAGGAACATCTCTTTAGAGACTGCCCAAAAAATCCCAATAAGACTCATGATAGTGCAGTTATTAACGTAATAGAAGTAATTGAGTCATCAAGAAGTGAGAAGGAATACACAATACCACTGAAGGCTATAAATGAGCATAAACAAAAGGACCAGAAAGAAAACGAGTAGACTTGGAGCAAGAAGGGAGTAAAACCCTAGAACCCAGAGTACAAGTAGCGGGAGACTCTGAAGATCCACTTCTGAATATCAAAACAACTAAAAGGCAAAAGTGGAAGGATAGAAGGGAAAAACTCAGAGAAAAATGTATGAAAAATAAAAACAAGGAAGACAAGAAGGACACAACAAGCAATAAGAAACCTAAGGAACCTGAAATTTAGGAGGAAATTCCCATTACACCATAGACACTTGAACAAGACAAGCGAGGATCAATTCTAGCAAACCCAAGACCAGACGATTTAGACATGTGGTTGAAAGCTTACCAAGCTAGAATCACGAATGGACCAAACATAGAGCAACATGAAAAACTTTACCCACAAGGGGAGTTAGAAAAGGAGAGGCTAGCGAGATGTAGAAAACTCATAGAGGTAGCTTAGGCCACTCTAGAGAAGACTATCCAAGTCCTCCCTGAGATGAGAATATCTGAGAATCAATACTGATTGTCTGAAAACCAAGGGCCAGAAACCGAAAGAGAGGGATTATAAGAAAGAACTATGGAATACCCAGGACAAATCCATATCCAGAGTCCCTGATTTAGAGGTTGATTGGCCAAGAGAGTTATGGACTAGGATTCAAGAAGATCAATGGAAAAATAATGGAGTTGCAAAACCGCCTTTTGAGGAATTAGATGTGGAAGACTATCAACCAATGCCAAATTTGGAGGAAATATATGAAGGTCTCTATGCTAGACCGACATAGGGAGGAAGCGCACATCATCTCCACCCTACCAAACTATATGGGAGAATATGAGAAGGAATCCATAATCTTCCGTGCTCCCACAGTATGAGGGAAAGAAAAGGAGTCTTCAGAAAAGACCTCACACAATCTAGCAGACGTCAAAAAAACCAAATTACAATGTCAATTGACTGTGGAATAAATACTTCGTGTCAAACCACAATTATGGAAACAATTAGCGGGACAATTGAAGTTAGAGCAGGAGAAGAACGAAAAGTGAAGCAAGGAAATTGAAAACCCATCTACTATACAAATTCCGGTGGATAGGATTGGAGAATTTAGCGAAGGAGATGAGGGCAACACATGTTTACCTGTCACATATAATGGATACATGACCAAGGCCATACTACACAGAGGAGTAGGAGTGGGCATCACCACCAAAGATATTTGGGAGAAATGGGGAAAGCCAGCCCTGCGACCAACACGTATGAAACTTCAATTAGCAGATGGTCATATAGAGAAACCCCTGTGAATATTGGAAAAAATTAGATTAACCACCTGTGGAGTCGAGTTTGAGCATACATTAGCTATATGTCAATTTGGAAAGGCAAATAATTCTGAATTGATATTAGGATGACCTTTCATGAGACAACTCAGGGTAGTG